>OX123190.2:47330439-47930439 GCA_944739405.2 Euclidia mi
AATCTGAAGTTAGCAGAGTGCCGGCTTACATGCCTTATATCAAGGGAGTGACGGACAAAGTTGGAACA
The DNA here is from genome assembly GCA_944739405.2 of Euclidia mi. NCBI lineage: Eukaryota > Metazoa > Arthropoda > Insecta > Lepidoptera > Erebidae > Euclidia > Euclidia mi. The sequence goes on from OX123190.2 coordinate 47,330,508, forward strand.
GTACTACAGAAATACTCCATCAAGACTGTATATAGTCCCCTCTCCAAGGTAGCACACAATCTGCGTACCCCAAAGGACGTAATTCCTCTACAAACACCAGGCGTCTACAAGGTTGATTGCAGTTGTGGTAGTTCCTATATCGGACAGACCAAACGAACGATCGCCGAAAGGGTCAAAGAACATATCACAGCTGTCAAAAATCGACAAATTAATAAATCTGCCATAGCTGAGCATTTGCTGGAATCTGGACCAAACCACTGGATAGAATTACATCAACCACAAGTCTTATCCACCGATCGCCACTATTACTCCAGGATAGTACGTGAAGCGGTTGAAATCAAAAAACATAGAAATTTCAACCGGGAGGACGGATACAGACTATCGACCACTTGGAACCCAGTTATCAACAAATGCAAACAACGCCGCAGTAACACAACTCATCAGTGTGTAGACGTCATAAGTGTAGTGTGTCGAAGTACCGACAGTGCGGATAGAACTCAAAATATCAAAAATATAAAACAAGTGAGGGTAGCTGCCGAAACCCGCGCTTCACAAGGACGGCGCTGAGCTGACATCAGTCCCTCCGCGACCACAACCGTTGCAAGCCGGTAGAAACGTAGGAGAATAACAGAGGTATTTATGCCTTGAAATAAATAAATTATCGCGACTAAGACCCGCTAAATAATATTGTATGATCAGCACCGATTTGTTTAATTTTGACTAAATGTTCATAATATTTTATGTTAATATTGGTACAATTACTAGAAATAATTTTGTTAGAATTTGGTGAAGTGCTCAATTTATTAATAATAAGTTCATTAATATGAGTTTATAACAGTTTCTGCAAGAAAACATTATTGAATGATTTTGATGATCTCGTGGGATTATTTAACTGTAGTCTAATCCTTTGAAGTTGTCAGGTTTGCATCCGCAACTTTCGCCTTAAGAGTCTATAATCAATACGTAGGAAGGACACAATCAACTTAAATAAACGCATACATCTTTAGGTAATAGTTCATATTATTAGATAAGATTAGACAACAGAGCTGAATAAATTGCATCCACTTTCCTTATTTTTTTGCAATTTATTGTATTGTATTAGGATTCCTATTCAACTGAACAAGTAAATTTTCATTTAAGTATAGGAATAGGTATGTACAAAATGTAACATTGTCCATAAGGAAAGTTGCTTCAAAATACTTTTACAGCACAATGATCAACGTCACAGTATTCACCCAAACAAGAAATCAACAATTAGGAGCAGAACAACAAACATTGAGTACATACATAGACTCACGCCTGTTTCCCGAAGGGGTAGGCAGAGACTACGGAACGCCATTTGCAACGATCCTGACATATCTCTCTTGCTTCATTCACTCCCATCAGATTCCTCATGCATGCTCTTCTGCACAGGGTACTTCTCACCTGTCCTGTTTTTAGGATGTCTCCAATCTGGTCAGAGAACGTCCGCTTAGGTCTTCCCCTTCGTGCTGTCTCTTCCACACTTGCCTTATATATCTGCTTGGTCAGTCTTTCGTCATCCATCCTCTTCATGTGCCCAAACCATCTTAGCATACCTTTCTCGATGCTTGTCACTATATCTTCTTTTACCCCACAACACTCTCTTATCACACAATTCTTTATTCTGTCAGTCAGAGAAACACCACACATACTTCTCAATGCTCTCATTTCTACAGCATTTATTCTACTTTCATGACTCTTCTGCCATACCCAACTATCACTACCATACATAAGAGTAGGTACTAACACCCCTCTATGCACAGCCAAACGTGCCTTTTTGGACACGTTTTGGCTATTCATAAACGCCTTCAGAGCTCCATTCACTCTATTACCTGCATTAACTCTTCTTTCAATATCTTCTACATTATAACCATCTCTTGTAAACAGCGTACCTAAATATACAAACTCATTCACTTGCTCCACTCGCTGTCCATCGATCATAATATTACAAGCCGTAACGCATTCCTCCTTTTCAAAAACCATAACTTTCGTTTTACTAACATTCACTTTCATTCCTTTCCTCTCTAAAACACCATGCATGATTGTTACCATCTCTTGCAACTCCTCCGCTGAAGACGCAAACATAACCTGATCATCAGCATAAAGGAGGCATTTGACAAGTAACTCATTCATCCTTAATCCACAATCTCTATGTTTCAAATCTTGCAAACAACTGTCCATGAAGAGGTTGAACAGCCACGGCGACGCTACACATCCCTGTCTAACACCTGTGTTGATGGTAAACCAGTCAGTGTATGCCCCGTTTATCCTCACACAAGCTCTAGAATCCTGATAAAGGGATTTCAGAGCTCGTATGAGGCTGCTGTTCACCCTATACATCGACAGTACCGACCACATTTCATTCCTCACCACTTTATCATAAGCCTTTTCCAAATCCACGAATGCGCAGTAGACCTTTTGACCTTTGGCCAAAAATTTCTCGGCTATGCATCGCAAGGAAAAGACTTGATCCGTACACCCCATACCCTTCCGGAATCCCGCTTGTACATCCCATATTTTCTTGTCGGTTACTTTCATAACTCTTTCAATCAGTACCTTCGCATACAATTTGCCAACAATGCTGAGAAGGCTAATGCCTCTATAGTTTTTGCAGTCTTGTTGCAAGCCTTTTCCTTTATAAAGAGGCACAACTACTATTGTGGCCCAGCCATCAGGTGCCCGGCCGGTGCTCCAGCACAAGTTAAATAAACGCTGCAGCTGACTAATTATGATGCTCTGTCCAGCCTTCAGCATTTCGACTGTAATCCTATCATACCCCGCAGCCTTACCTAATTTCATACTGGCCAGTGCCTTCAAAATCTCATCCACGCCAATATCGCTTTCATCATTGCTATCATTATCATTCATTTCACCTGTTGATGTCTCTGTCATCGTTCTATCAAATAATCCTTCAAAATACTCTTTCCATCTCTTCAGCACACACGATTCACCATCCAGTATCTTTCCATTCTTGTCTCTGATTGCTGTGTATTCTGAGGATTGAGTTTTTCCTCGAACTGCACGAACGGATTTCCAGAAAAACTTAATGTTTCTCCGAAAGTCGTCAGATAATCTACTATCAAACTCATCTATCTTTTCCGCTTTTTTCCTTTGAACCATTTCTTTCACTATTCTTTTACACCTAACAAACTCCTTTCTTGCTTCATCTATGTCATCACTCGTTGCCTTTCCCATTCTTTCATTTGCTCTGGCAGCCAACCAATCTAACCACGCTTTCTTCTTCTCTGATACTGCTGATTGTACATCCTTGTCCCACCATGTATTCTTAACCTTTCGTAGTTTCCTTCTCTTGATCACACCACATACTTCAGACGCTACACATACTACATCTTCTTTAAAGGAATGCCATAATTCTTCCATATCATTTATGCCACCGAACCTCTCAAATCTTGCAATCAATCTTCGTTTATACTCATCTTTCACATCTTTCTCTTGCAGATTTTCTACTTTTATTCTTTCCAAGACCCTCTCTTGATTATTTTCTCGGTGTCGCCATCCTCTAAAGAGCCCACTTATCCGGCTTAACACCAAAAAGTGGTCTGTATGGATGCCGATCCCTCGAAACACTCTCGTATCCAACACATTCTTTCTCAGTCGTTCATCTACTATTACAAAATCAATCATACTTCTCCTAAAATTTTTCGCCTCACGTGTATACAAATGTATCCTTTTGTGATCAAACATGGTGTTTGTCACACAATGGCTCCACTCCAAACAAACCTCAAGCAGTTCTTTTCCATTTTCGTTCACACTCTTATCACCGAATCCACCTAAAACCCTTTCAAATCCATCTCGCTTTACTCCCACCCATCCATTGAAATCACCTAACAAAATCAATCTTTCATTATCCTTACAGGTCCTCAGAATCTCTCTTAAACTCTCTCAAAACTCCTGCCTTTCGTCTTTTTCTTGTTGTGACATACCCGTTACTATATTGACCGGGGCGTAAACCCCTACAATAAGAAGACGAGTAAGTCCTACTTTCATTCTCATCCATAGTAGCCTTGCATTTACACATTTAAAGAATTATTAATATCTGTCCTCATAGCGTTCCCACGAGTAATAGGGATTTAAAATGTCTTGAGTACTTTGATATTTTTACAAGCAAAATTACTTTCAAAGCGTTAAAGCGATAGGCGGTCCCTTCCCAAAATGAAATACTAAACGTTAATGACTTGTTTATGAGCCAACTCTTTCCAAACATGGACAATTGCTCGTATTTTTATTTTCCTCATCCGTGTTATAAAGAAATTTAGTATTCGTATGCTTATGATGTAGATCAGTAGCGATAGTATAGACAGAATATTTGTAAATATTTGTATTACGTACTGAACTCCTCACACGAGCATATTAAACCGTAATAAATATCACATACTTACTCACACTTTGAGTTTGTATGTTATCAGCGTACATCGCAAAATTTTATCGTTTCCCTACGCATTACAAAAAAGATTTTTTATGAAGGCTCAAAACTGAAAAGGTAATAATTGAAGAATGAGGAAAAATTACGAAACTATTCTTACATAGTGTCAAATTTGCAATGTCATAAAATTTCTAGCGGTCGGCGGGGTACTTATAAATATTCAAATTTATACAAGCACTGGGCCAGGTGGGCAGGCAGGTTTGCTTAAGTAAACTGACGGAGGGCGTGGACACGAAGCACAATAATCCGGCTTCGGTTCGATAGAAAAAGCAAAATCAAAATTCATTCCGTTGACCCAAGCTCCGGTCGTAATTCCACGACAGGCCCGGAAACTATTTCTATTCCGAGGGGATCCAACCCCAAGGCGGCACGCCTCCTTGTTTCCAAATATTTTCCTCTCCGTGCCTTAATGCAGCACAATCGTAATTTAAAACATGCCTCGTTTTAAATGTACGCTCGAGCGGCGCTCGGCGCCAGATTTGTGGACGGAATGTGTTAATTGTTTCGTTCATACTCGCACGTTGCGGTCGTGATACACAGATATGCTCTCGCTTGACCATGTTTTGGAGCGGGTTTAATGGCTCGAATTAATGAATGACCACCGAATTTAGAAATTCGGCGACTTACTTTAGGTATAATAAAAGTAAGAAGTAATAGAGTTGTAGTAATCTTGGTGCGATACGGAACGGGAGGGCGCGTTATCGCCGGTGGAACGGTAATGACGGCGCGATAACATCAGACAGTTAGGGAGCGAGAGCGAATCGACTGATCTCAGATGCGATGCGGCCAGATTAAATCTCCGTAGAAACTGGCCGCAACATTAACTAATGACACTCCGGAGATGGGACAAACTCCGATAGCCCCCGAATGCCCCCGATCCACTCGACGCTGACTCGTTTCAGTTCATTTGAGGGAGTCGCCGGGTAATCAGCATTCAAGAGCTCATCGGCGGAGATAACACAAGTTTGTGACGACTGTTTCGGATCCCAATTGACTTGTCCTGATTATCACATGGATAATACAGGTCGTGATATGTTAATATGTGGAACTTAATATTTCATTGCACAACCTGAGTTGATAATTTCCTTTTAGCTACGCATTTAATTTTTTTCACAAATTAAACGTATTCTACGTTTAATTTGTTCAATTAAAACATTTCTTATTAAGGCTAATATATGATGGGCATATTTCGTCAAATATAACATAAAGGTACGATATTGAATAAGTAAATATTCTTCGCAGTATGATATCGTGTCCAGTATCATAAATCATCATCATCATCGTCATCAGCCTGCAAATTGACTCTCAATTGCAAATAACTATCACAAATTGGAAATAAATTATGAACTAAAAATTGCAGGGTCCACTTCAGGGTTCTCCCGTTTATAAATCACCCGTGGTTTCCTCAATCGTCTAAGAGAAGAGATTATAATATAGGTATAACATAAAATATTATGAATCTCCTTTTCACAGACGGTTACATTTATTTTTCAATGTGACAATTTACCAAATTGAAAATAATATGTGTCCACTTAAGTTTTTATACAATTAGTCTATATTATATTAGATTGCTATCGTAACCTTTTTTCAAATTTAACATAAAAAGACAAAATAAGAAGTCTGAATGTTATCTCCGATTAAGTAATTCTCCAGCAACGTTAGGCAAAAATTCATAGGCAAGCGCAACCAATAAATCATACGTACTTCGCATAAAAAAATAAAACAAAGAAAAGCCTACTGATTCAAAATAGGTGACGTCTGTGCTAGCTCTTCGTCATCATCATATCAGCCGAAAGTAGTCCACTGCATCCATCTGCTACCCGCGATCCCAACAAGATCGTCAGTCCACCTTGCAGGAGGCCTCCCTCTGCTACAAGCAACGTCCGGTGTACTAGTTCTTTTTGCCCTAAAATCACAAGCCCGCTCTGCATCGTGTATCTTTAAAAGTCACAATGTCTACTAATCTCATTCGTTTGGGTTACCTATCAATCCTTTATTTTAAGACCTATCTTTACTGCTCTTTTATGACACAATAGCATGTACATAAATCGGAGTACTAAACATCGATGAAGTTGTTTTCACATCGTAAAACCGCGTATTACTGATAATAAAATGAAACTAGTCTCTGCGTTCTACTTGGGTAATGTAATCAATACGTGTTTAGTATGCCATCTATGTTTTACCTGCATCTCTCAAAACAAAGGTAGTGTTTTTACCAATGGAATAGGAGGGTTATGCTTAAAATAGCTGCTGACAACTGACGCCACTATTCTTAGAAAAGCTCATCAGATAGATACACGGTGAAAATTTGTGTCGTGTAAAGTTCATGATTACAATATTTCTTAAGAATAAACATTGATTGAGAAATCGATATTTACCTCTTTAAAGGATCTTGTAACAAGTGTAACATACACGTGTAAAGTAACTTACAATAAGTTACACTTCAGGGTATTACAATCATAATATACACTATCTTAATCTGATCTGTGTAATATGGTGTCTAGACGAAATTTTAAGCGACCAAGGTCTACCAAATCTGTATAAGATCTAAACATACTAAATATTTATGTGCCTGTCAGTGATTAAAAAAAATAATTAACCTGTAACTGGCAGCTGTAGTATTAAAAATAACGTGGTTGTCTTTCTTCTCTTTAGCATTTTGTTGGCAAACACCTACATACTCGTATTTGCAGCCCAGAAAGTAAGTCAAGCTGATTCCTTTTTCGGAGGCAGCTCTTTCTGCGAATTTTCAAGCACGCAAGTCACGATATAAGGTAGGACATTTTGCACCGCACGAGCATGTCAGATGGATACCGTTCGTGAGTACCCATCTGAACATGTACTTTTTGCACCGGCGCCATACTTAAGTTCGAACTCTATTTAAAGAGGTTGTAACCGTGGGGAATAGCCAGTAACCATTATCCGATGAATTATTCCAAAAACCCTTAAAACCATGCATTCGTTCAATATTCAGAACTTAGTATCTCACAATTAAATCAATAGCTGAACCTCCGAACTTTTGACTGCCTACCTAGTCTGGGTAATTTTCAGAGGTATTGTTTACCGTCCGATGTCCACTGTTTAGCGCTCACCCTACGCAGTTGAGAAGTTCATTGTGTTGGACAATGCGGCTGGATCGCTAAGAAGGCAATGGCTCGAGGTAGGGGGCTACCTGCTCGAAGTGCTAGCTTACGACGATTGTTTGGAAGGTTAATTGACGTAAAGGGAAGTGATGATAGATTAATGTTTATGTGTCACGGGACAATGATGTTTATAGGTATTAAAGTGATGACTAAATCACAAAGACTTCTTGACCTTTTCTTCCTGTCTATCTGTTCTGTACGAACACGATATACTAAAAAGTATGCAACAGATTTTTGAACGGTTTTCACCAATTAAGATAGTTAGATTCCGGAGGAAGGATAAGGTGTATAATTCACACTGGCGAAGCCGCGGAAGAAGTCTATATTTTATAAGAATAACATTGAAAGCGATTTTTAATATTCAGAAAGTTTTGGCTATATGAATATGTTTCATTGTGTCTATTCCAAAACTTATATTTTAAAACTAATAACTATGTCATCATTGGAGCGAGTTAGCGACTAAATTTATTATCACTAAATGATGGATGAAATCAATAAGAGGTAAATGCATTCTATGATTGGTAATATGAATTTAGAATCATAATTAGTACGAATAACTTTAACACTGTACGATTAGAATGCTACGTAGAGGTGCAAACCCACTGCGCTCACCATAAATTACCCAGAGTAGCCAAATCGAAGGTTATGTGTGTGTTTATCTTCTCTTGCTTAGTTTATAGCTATTAACTTAAAACCCTTATTTGTGGGTCTCCCTTCACCAGGCTTGAAATCCGACATGTTGTATTTGGAGCCCAGTGGAAGGAGTATGTACAACTCCTGAAAGATTCAGACTACGCACAAACTGGAATAGTGTGATAATTTGTATCACACCATTCCAGCTAACATTCTCGACCTTCATTAGTGGCGGTGACAAGCGAATCTACAGTGATGTGTGTGCGACCCTGCTGAACTTATACCAAGCCTGAAGTCTGTCTCAATTGCTACTATCCACACCTCTATGCACTTATGCTGTAAGTACGTGTAAGCTACCATCCATTAATAATTTTATTCAAACTCAATCACTAAATTAATCACACAAAATAACACTACCATACCTTAAACTCTACACATCAAAAGTAAAAAGTGAATCCATATAATATTTCACACCGTGCCATTGCGTGATTCGGTATGTAATAAATAAATACGTATATTTATTTAATATAAGTTGAAACACGCAAATAATAATGAATATGAAACTTAATTAAGTCATTACATATACACATTTCAGATAATTAATTATTGGCGAGTAAATAAGTGCGCACGCCTTGGTTTCACTGAAATTCAGATACGTTTTGTAATTTGTTTCATTAATGCGTTTTGAGATATTTATTATGATGTTGATTCAACTATCTACTAATTAATTGAATGTCTTATCATTGAAAGGCTGTTTAATTATGTAATATTAACTTACTACTACTAATTAGCTTGTATCACTAATCACGATAGAAAGAGAGTTTTATATGAATCTGTTTGCTTGTGAATATCAAATACTAAAAAGATTGCAATCGCTATTATTATAATTAGTAAATACAAAATACCTTAAGCATTATTAATACTACGTTCTCTGACCATATTGGAGACATCCTAAAAAAAGAACAGTTTCGACCCTTTATCGAACAGCATGTATGAGAAATTTGATGGGAGTGAATGAAGCGAAGAGAGATTTGTCAGGATCGTTGAGAAAAAAAAAAGGTGTTCCGTAGTCTCTGCCTACCCCTCCGGGAAACAGGCGTGAGTCTATGTATGTATGTATTAATATTAGTTGAAGTTACAATTTTGTTAATAAATTTAGTTTCCTTTGCAGGGGCATTTATATCTAACGCAAGGAATAATTAAAGGGATTCTTCTTTTTTGCATAACAATTTTTTGCCATAATATTGCTAGGCATAAGGTCTTTACATAACTTTTATCAGCGTAATAATACTTTTACAGAATAGTCCTTTGTCATAATGTATAAGGTAGCATAAAGCCTTGTATTCATTAGGCAACATTTGTTGATAAACACTGTTTATAAACAGTTTATTAACACGCTTTTATTAGGTCGTCGTGTATGTAACTAACTATGTAATGGAATCTTAGGTAACTAATTTAACCATCTTCCAAGGGTCGTAGCGTAATGCAAATTGGCAGCTGTATGTAGTTCTGATGATAATTTAATAATATGGCACTGCCGAACAGGACTGATGATGGAACCTGAAAAAAATAAGGTTTCATGGTCTGATGATGAAGCCGGAAGATAGGCTCTGGCATTCCATAATGGAAGATCGTATCATAGTCGTGTTTGCACTTGTGAGAAAGGCCACGTAATGAACTTTGGCTACAATTAGGTTTCAAGGTCTGATGATGAAGCCGGAAGATAGGCTCTGGCATTCCATGATGGAATATCGTATCATAGTCGTGTTTGCACTTGTAAGAAAGGCCACGTAATGAACTATGACTACAATTAGGTTTCAAGATCTGATGATGAAGCCGAAAGATAGGCACTGGCATTCCATGATAGAATATCGTATCATAGTCGTGTTTGTACTTGTGAGAAAGGCCACGTAATGGACTGTGCCTGCTGCTGTTCGAGTACCATACTTCATAGCGTCCACCGATCACTGATTCAGTATATGCCTTATCGCTCAGAAGCAGAAATGTTACAAGGGTTTTATAGTGCAAGCGAGGCTTTCTTAGCTCGGGAAGAACAGTTGAAGGCAATTAGCGGTCACATGGAGCGGCACAGAGAGCGCGACTGGCAGCTGGAAATTGCATCCAATCAAGTGCACGCATTTCAGATCCTCGAAGAGCCTCCAGTATTGGATAATATTGAACACAATGTAGACTATCCTGAACAGACTATGACTAATTATCAATTCGACTCAGCACGACAGGCTATGAATATGGACCAAGGACAACTATTCAAAACTATCACGTCAAACATACAGTCGCAACAACAGGGCGATCAACAAAGGTTTAAACTTTTTGTAACTGGTGGCGCTGGAACAGGTAAGACGTTCTTGTTTAACTTGTTGAAAAATCAAGTGAACAAATGTTACGGGAAGCAGGTTACAAAGATTGGCGCTCTGACTGGAGTTGCAGCACGACTAGTAGGTGGCTCTACACTGCATAGCTTGCTCAAATTACCAGTTCAAAGAGACGGCGTCTTAGTGAACATGCCTCAACCCTCCGGCAACTTCTTGAGAATTATGCGTCAACAGTGGCAAAATGTAGAGTACTTTTGTCCCGTACTTTTGCGGCTGGACAGGCGTATGTGGCCCTAAAAAGAGTAAAATCGCTTAGTGGTCTCCAGATAGATTAGATTAGATTAGAAGAGCTAGATTGTTCTAAGCTGACATATAAAACACCATGCAATACACACGCACTGGCGGAGATGGAGAGGATGCGGGTTCATTTCGCCTACTTAAAATAAATGTATGTTAAAAATATTTCATTATCAAAGACTAAAAAGTATAAAATAAATTGATAGTTTAAAAAACACTAGAAAACACGCTTTTATAAATGCACGTAAAACAAAAAATAAATTATGGATCGTTCAAGTTGTCTCTATTTCTGGGCTAAACTATGTGTTTTAATTATAATATTTGATTGTAAAAGCGTGGGGCGCTGGAACAGGACAGAATTTCTTGTTAACTAATACTAACTTCCTGGCGGAAGCTGCATGAGGTCGCACAAGAGCATAGCATTTATGCCGCCAAAGGGTTACCAAAGGGAACCATATATATCGTCCACGGACAAGAACTCTACATTTTGCCACTGTTGACGTATTACCCTTATGTACTTAATTTCCTGAAAGAAGAGGCGTTAAAAATGTCGGTGAATGTCGTCTTCCTTGCTGATGGCGCATGTTTTGTGTGAGTTCGCCAAGCTGGCACTTTATGCAGACTGTTTAATGTAGAGGCACTTACTACTTGTGCTGCAACTCCAGTTAGAGCGCCAATCTGTGTATCCTGCTTCCCGTAACATCTATTCACTTGATATTTCAACAAGTTAAACAAGAACGTCTTTCTTTTCCAGCGCCCCACGCTTTTACAATCAAATATTATAATTAAAACACATAGTTTAGCCCAGAAATAGAGACAACTTGAACGATCCATAATTATTTTTTTGTTTTTACGTGCACTTATAAAAGCGTGTTTTTCTAGTGTTTTTTAAACTATAAATTTATTAGAGTACAGGTTTATGTTACATTAAATAAAATTCAAGATAAAAATGTTCGAATGTACAAAATTCTATTTTGATCAGATTTTAATGGACCGATACCCAGAAAAATTCCTTCAAATCAAAATTGGTTCAGCCATTTGATTTATGACGCTTGAACCGAAATGTTTGTAGGGGTTGTCGCACAGCGTACACGTACAGCTCTTAGAATTTATACACTATGCGGAAGCACCAATAACAAGCGACAATCGCGATGCAGGATACATCGCCGCTTGAGTCTCACCACACTGAATTTGTAAATTACGACCGCTAACGTTGTAATTGCTCAGATATTCTGTTATACGGACGATATTATAGTAGAAATGTATTATACTTTGTGGCTTCTTGGGGAATATGGAACGTAAAGACGTAGTTTCTGCCGATAAAATTCATAGGGGAGATGCCGTCGTCATCATGTTAGCGGAAAGACTAGATATAGGTCTCCCGCAAATCTCCACATACATACAGACCGATCTTAAGCTAGCCGCATCCAATCACTTCTCGAGATTAGTTCTGTCTTCGTAATTGTAGTGAAATAATCATAAAGCATCCGGGAGGATGCTTGCAGCTATTTCTGCACATTTTATTGTAATTTAAAATTTTTTGCTGATCCCGTGCAAATATCGGAAAATCTCTTCTTGCACACTTCGTGCACCTCTACGTGCCAAACCTCAGTAACGGAAGAATACTACATATACATATTAATTTCGGTTCTCATAAAAAAGCAACTCTAAGAGAAAACAAAAGCCATAAAAGTAATATGACAGAGAAGTCACCCACAGGTTCAGCATGCTTGACATATCTGACGCTGCGCGCTGTAACAAACCCATAAATCTCTTTCATTATGCGGCTATCTGTCACACAAGCATGTACATTGAATGCATATGATGCCTCGCTATGCATTCGTTTCATACTAACTACGCAACATATTTCGCGCAATCATCACCTGTAGCTTAGAACTCATACGATTTTAGTGCCTCATAAATATTTAGTAAAAGTGGCGACATATTCAGGATGTCGTTAACTCTTACCTTGCGGGCCCAATACAGTAAACTTAAGCGTAAGATATTTATTGACACAGACGTGAAACATTTTGTTTCAGATAAACCATTTAAACAAAATAAATAAATAGCTACTTCACTGCACCTTTAAATCCTAAAAAAACCTTTAGAAACAACAAAAACATCGAATGATTATTTTCATTTTAGAATTAAAAAATCGCTCACTTTTGTTTATTATTACATAATTACGTTTCGTTACTGGAAAATAGAATTATGGCAACTGTTTTTTACGCTAGGGAATTTTGTTAGCGCCAACAAGTATGGAACATCCACGTATAATTTAATGAATAACAGTATGAAGGTGTTTGGTCTATGTAATTTGTTTGGCATATGAACGTTTTGAATACTTGGTCTTAAGAAACCATAAATAAGAAGTAAGGAGGTTTCGGTTATTTACAGTCACAGTCACTACGAAAGTCGCAACACACCTCATAATCCTTGCCAACTCCCTAATTAATTTAAGAATTAACCCTTCTCGATTCTTCTTCTTAATTTATACATCATGATTTGGGTATTTTTTTTTTGTCTAAAAATCCGTCGAGATATTGAGAACAGTTAATAGTTTGTAGAGACAATTATACCTTTTCTTTTGGTTTTTTTTTTGGTGTCGGGTTGGAAAATCCTCATGGAGTCCTCAGGGCGAAGGGGACTATCAGACTCTTACTGACTAAAAACCAACCCGTGTTCCTCATGTACTCGTGTGTCGGAGGGTCGGGTATCGCCGAAGCATTCCTCGCTACACCCCGACGGGTATTTGCCCTCCAGATGGTCAGGCGGGCCCCGAACAAAACCCCCTTGGCGGCGGATGAAGGTGTTGGGCTCCGCCACCAAAACACCCAGCGGCCGCAGAGGATAGGGAGGACGGCAACGCAACACCGCATCTCCTCTTCCTCTGCGGCCCCACCGCGACGCAACGATGTTGCGCCCCCATTTTGACGCGGGAGAATGGGCGCGCGGCAACGAAACACCGACACGCCTCTCCTCCCGCGACCGCGCGCGACCGCGAGGGACAGAAGAACTATCCTTCGCACCCGCACCTTTGGACGCATCCTGCGCAGGCCTCCGTCAGGCCCACGCGGAGCGTCCACCCCCGGGATCTCGTTTAGATTCACCGTGGGTGACCTAACCACAGTTACTGAGCCCCCCCAACACGGCAAGGTGGAGATCCCACGAGGGGGAGAGACAATTACACCTAACGTAACCTAACTTTACCTCAAAATAGACTCATATTCATGCAAAAAGCTTGACTATGAATTGTAAGGGTATTCAATTCTAATATCGTATAGTGTTTGAATTTCAGTGAAAACAAAAAACGGGTATTTGAGAATTATAATCCCTTAAAATGGGTTAAATGGGTTTCATCAATCGTCACGCTTTTAGTTTTCAGACATATTCAAACGAACGATATCGCCAAAGTATACACATAGCGTGGTCTTGATGAGACTACATGTCGCGTCCATATCAGGTCAAAAAGAGTTGGTAAAGGTAGTAGATCTCTAGCGCGCGGAATGTTTCATGAACCGAAGACTAATTTTGATTAAATAGTTTTATCATTTACTGGGTTGTTGGATGCTTTATCTATACACGGTGGCTTGGCAAAACGGACTGAATAAATGGCAGCTAATTCTAATGTAACTATTAAAGTTCTTAAGTCTTTATTGGGTGACACTATGCATCGCTTTCCACCCTGCGAAAGGAGTTGATCGCTTATCTGCTAGTGAAACTAAAACTAATTACTTTCTGATCGCACAATACCACAAGCATAAGTACAATGGAATCTCTACTCCTAAATACTGCTTGCTCACTGGCGATGAAATGCAGCATAAGATCACTTTTATCTGTCTGTTTAGAAGATAATTACACATTTTAAACGGAGTTCTAGTATTCCTGTTAATAATAACACACGACATGGAGGCTATCCTGATAAAATCTTATGAAAGATTTTATTTTTTGTGACAAACTACTACGAGGGTCAATTTTAACCCCTGCAGAAGTATTCTATTCTCGCAGCAAAACATTTCAAGATCATACATAAAATAATTTGTAGTAAAAATTGGACTTAACATACTATTATGATCGTCAGAGAGATTTATCCAACATCATTTGCAATACCAACATGTAGTGTACCGCCCTCAATCATCTTCATTTATATTAGTGCGTGGGCCGTTTTGAATTAATAAATAATGTAGACTGTATCGCTCTTAAATTTCAAGGTGGTGTGTAGGCTTAAGGTCGGGCTGTAGTAAGTAACTTACACGTCTCATGAAATACTTAGTTAATTTTTAAAAGATAAAATAATTTGGATTTGGACGTATGGCTGATAAGGGTCAAGTGTTTTAATAAATAAATTAAATGTATCTTTATGGGTAAAATATTTAAAACCGTTAAAATATTTTATCGGTGGTCCAATTAATTATATCTACTACTACCTACTAATTAACTGACATTTTGAATTGAATACTCTCACATTTGATTGTAGAATGTTAAATTAAGATTTTGCATACCGGCTGGTGAAATGTGGCCGAACTAAATTTACTTTTGTACCATCTGACATAATAATATCAATGTATGTAATACCCATGTTTGCGAAATAAATGATCATTTATCTTTTATCTTATCTTATCTACAAAGTTAAAATATGTAATATGTAAAAGGGTAAAATTATAGGTCGTTCGGCTTTGTGACAAATAAAAGTATTTGGCATCGAATTCTTGATTTTACCTTAATGTACTAAATTTATTAAACGATATTAAGAACTCTACCTTACATTTACTAAGGTTACAAACAACCAACTGCCTTCATACTAAAACATTGTTCACAAAAATGAGGCATTTCCACTTACCAAGCCAAAGGTTAAAAAAGTACAATCATCAAAACAAACAGCGTCGTCGTCGTTTGCCACGCTATCTTTGGGGTGCGGCCACATTGCTGCCAACGATTAAAATTGTTTACGTTGCTAATGAAACGCCATAACGTGACGCGACGAAATGTGGACGAACCCTACGTCATAATAAAAATTTCTGACAACAACAGTGAACACTAGTGACTTAGTGTTTTACTAGAATAGACAATTTAAACATTAAATTGTACAATACAGATGAATTTTAAACTGATGGTACAATAACAATGATATCAGCCATGCTTATAGACTGTTCCGCTGCTGGGCGCGGGACTCTTCTCAATATGAGAAGTGTTAGGCTATTGTCCACTACGCTGTGTACCAAGTGTGAACGTAGATATATATTTTGTAGTAATAAGTACTGGTTCGTAACAAATGTGAAAAACGGCCGACAATTCTGAGCGCCCGCCATTGATTTGAGTACGTGTGTACGGTTGGGCTTCAGATTGCTGACAGATGATGACAGCCGGCAGCGGTGCGCAGGCGCCGGCGCCGTAGTGCTGTGACACGATTGTAGTGATGTGAAGGGTTGTATTTCTAATTACTATTTGTAACGTGTCTACGACAATGTGTCGTAGACACCAAGTGTGCTGACTTCACATGTCTGCCGAGGACATTATGAAAAACTATATCCTATCGCCGTCGTAAACCATTACAGGTACATAAATGAACTATAGGTAAGTAACATTTTTTTTCGTCGTTGTGTGACTGCATTGATGGCGTGGCGTGCCTAGGTTTCAAATATCGAGTACTGTGGTTAGGATCTCCTTATGAGACAAACATCCCGCTCTGAACGTTACGCAGTAAAATTTCTTTGGATTACATCAAAAGGAGCTTCGTTTGATTATGATGTGTGAAATGGCAAGGTTGCGGCAACAAGTTACATCAGCTCGTCTAACATACCCTTGTCGTAGCACGGGAACTAGAGCGGAGTACCCTGACCTATATCCTACAGAGTTAGTAGAGCATAGCCCCTCTGTGGCTCACTATGTTTTTTCTAACAGAAAAAGCTGCATAATTTCTAATAAGTTTGAAATCTGAGGAGAGGTTTATTTTATCTTCAAAGAGAGAGGTATTTTTTTATCTTCAATCTGGCTTTCAAATTCCTAGGATTCTCTCCACCTGAGTACCTACTGCTTTTATTAGGAGTAAGTTGTGTAATTCCAGCCATGCTCAAACCAAGTCTGATCGTAAGACTTAATGCCTTAACTAATTACTGCACGGTTCGGACAGTGGTTTAATAGCTTAGTTTAGTAATGCGCTAAGATTTGTGGATACGTTATTCATGGGTCAACACTGAATGATATATAAAGTGTTGTTTCGATTCTGGGCGTTCTTTGTGGTCATTGATGGAATGCTTGTACAGTGCACGATGACACAAGATGCAGCTGTCTTAAAAATATGTTGTGTCACCGCTACTATATTTTTAACTGTTCCCGCATCACGTTTTCAACGCTCTATATCATGAGCACAAATCTAAAAGGCCAATACATCCATAATATAGACTCCTCTAGACAAATTATTTTGGCATTTCAATTAAGCTTAAGAGAAAAGACCTTGTAATTTTTGGACAGACTTGGGACATAATAGAAAACTGACACATCACGTTGACTTGTCTAGTAATAATCAATCCTTGTCAAACCCACGGTGTGCCACGATATTAGCTTAAAGATTTTCAGTAATTACACGCCGCAATAAATTAGGTGTAATTTTTTGGCAATAGTGAAAGCCTTGAGGGTGATATAATGGTTTATTATGATGTAGATGATATTAAGGTGAACGTAATTTTTATCTCGAGAAAGCATACAACAATAGTTTGATTATATTTAATTATCCTTATGTCTACATATTATAAAACTGGGGACAATATTTCGGTTGTGTTTAGGTATTCATCCTTATCCCTGCATAATTATGATAAAACAAGGGGGTTTTGTTTTGAACAGATTTATTTGTCTGTTTGCGATAATCTCAAAAACTACTAAATGGATTTTCATGCAGTTTTTACCAATGGACGTAGTGATGACGATGGTTTAGGTGTATAATACATCGCGACACAACGTACCATGTGGGAAGCGAAGCTGCCACTGCTGACAATTTGAACGACTAAAGAGGGGCTGTATGCCTAATGCATTTTGTCAGGAAATAGAAAATGTAGTTTGAAATATTTATTCATCATTCATGAAAGATCACTTAAAATTTGCGAGATTGAAATATCTTTAACCATCGCGATTACGATAACTACCGCATTGTGATTATGCAAATTACATCCTGATTGCTACTGCAAGCGTCGGATCGTGGGAAAGGCTATTATTGCCCTATCTTGTTGCACTAATTAAACTAAAATTTAGTCTTTTTCTATGTATTATTACATCTAACATTCGAACTGAGACAAGTTAGGCGGTATTTAAATGCTGTTAAACTTAATTTTGTAATGGTTCGGCAGTGTAACTATATATATTTTGCCGTGACACCAATAATGACGCAATACATTGAGTAGAACAAAATTTGACAGTGCTTTTCTAGTTTAACAAAAAAAAGCAATCAATATTCTAGCTCTTGTACAAAATTACATGTAGGTAGATACGCCAACAAAAAAGATAGCTTTGTTTAAATGAAACAATACGAATCGTACTCCACTTATTTTGGTTTGATATTGTAATGAAGCCTTGAATTGAACATAAATGCTTCTTTAAAACCAGGCAAGGATGTATAAGTAACATTCTCGTTAAATCTTTATGTTTCCAGCACTAAAGCACTTGTGGACTTATGACACCAAAAAAAAAAATAGTGTCAGCCTAATACTTGCACTCGAAAAGTTAATATACCTAGTTTTCACTTTATACCCAAAAGTGATTATTTTAATTAAATCTCTATTCTCTTATTTTGATGTCAGCTCATAAAACATTGTTTCTCCATAACATGATAGTATTTTCTAAACTTCTTCGTTTATGTCTCGTTGTGTCGCTGAGTTTACATAATATCTGTAAAGGAAGACCATGACGGACGTTTGATATTGAACGGTACATACACGTTACCTTATTATACGTCTAACTTGACAGTTGAAGCTGTCTGAATGTGTGTATGTATACATATTAATAGGAAGACGGGCTAATTTTCTAATACAAAGGATATCCTTCGGCTGGTTGGATGAGCTTGTTTCGCCAATGACATGTTCCTATAAGCTCTCGTGTTCTTGTACTCATACTCTTGTACCACCAGAGCCATTGAGTACCTTACTACCTGAGAATTTTTCTAACAATCCACAAAACTCACACTCATTACAATCAAATTTAAATAAATCTAGGTTTCCAACATCTATTAATAGAACTTTTATTTTTTCTGATAGGCTAGGTCACAATTTTGGTAGTCTTCTCAGTGAATATACAAATCAGTGTGTTATAAATTATTGTAGGCCAGGGGATAGTTACTGTAGTTTAGTTAATCAGATTAAGTTACACCCCTTAGATGAGAGTAGTACTGCAATATTATTGTTTGGTAACTGTAAAGAGACAGGATATCATAGTATGTGTTGAATTGTTGATAGAACTTAATTCTAAATTGAATTGTAAATTTATTTTAGGTGCTTTACCTTACTCAAACAACTTAACACACATTCACACACTTACACTCATTAAACATGTTATTGTATAACATAACTTGTCGTCATAGTGACGTAATATTGTTTTTTGACGCTAATAAATTTATTAGTAAATTTATTTTAATTAACTAAAGATACAATTTATCTGCCATTTTATATTAAGCGACAAATTGCTAAGTTATTAGCATACAATTTACAGCAAGGCAGTGAGCCTTGTGTTGACAATTTATTTGATAGGGTTAGTACATGTACTAACAACGTTTTTATTGACACATCTTGTGATTTAAACTCCAAGATAGGACAACAGTTAGGCTGCAGTATTTGAATATAGTACATCAAAACATGCAGGGCCTATCTGGCAAAGAGTTAGAGTTAAGTTTATTTCTAGAAAAATATGACGTTAAGGTTTTGTGCTTAACTGAACATTGGTTAAGCACCCATGAGGTTATTGTTATAAATGAATATTACACAGTGCAGAGTTCGTATATAAGAAAGCAGGCTATTAGAGGCGGTTCTCTCATAATGACTTCAAATTTATTAAAATGCAAAGAACGTAAGGATATTGTAAATTTATCTATTGAGCGCACTATTGAGTTGTCCCGTGTGGAACTAGACTTATATATTATAATTTGTGTATATCGACCCCCTTCTGGTGATTATAATCTATTTGGGACTGTTATGGAAGATGCTCTTAATAAAATTATAGGTAGTCATAAGAATATTATAGTATATGGTGATTTTAATATTAATATTTTAGAGAATTCTTCACAGTGTACTAGATTTCTGAATCTTTTTAAGTCATTTAATTTCAGTAATTTATTCTGTGAACCTACTAGAGTCTCTGAAACATCTTCTACTTGTTTGGATAACATATTTAGTTCTTGTGTTGCTAAAAACCCAGTAGTTATTAGTTCTCTTCCTTCTGATCACCGTGGACAGATAGCTAGTTTTTCATGTACAACATATGATAAATCACATGCAGTAGAATGTAGGCCTCAAACTACCAATCGTCTTATACGTTTTAAAAACAATATTATCGCTAAACTCAATCCCTCAATTTTGAACTCAGAAAATCCAAATACAATTTATAATTCACTTTTTGGAATAGTAAATAATGAGTTTCAAGATACTTTCAAGAGTAAAACTGTCACATTAAAGGGTACTACCAGATCTTTTAACTAGTGGGCCACTATAGGTATATACAGGAGTAGAGCCAAATTGTTTGAATTATATGGTATGAAACAGCATAGATTTGACACACCTTTTCTAAATTATGTAAAAAACTACTCGAAATTTTTTAAACAAGTTTGTGTTATGGCAAAATCTAAATTTATTAGTAGCAAAATTAAGCATTCAACAAATGTAATTAAAGAAACATGGAGAATTATAAATAATGAAACAGGAAGAGCACGACCACGGGAAACCCAATTTGAACTAAAAGAAAACAATTTATTAGTCACCAATCAAACTCAAGTAGCGCATATATTCAATAGTTTCTTTGCGAGCATACCTTTAACAACTACTAGCTCTTTACAATCATCATCTTAAGACGCTGGAAATTTTTTGCTTAGCAGTGTACCTGAATGCAAGAGCGTGTTTAGATTCGAGCACGTTACCCCGCGAGATATATTGATCGCATATAATTCAATTAATATTAAAAATACCGGCGACTTTTGGAGCATTTCAATTAAAATTTTAGGTACTATAGTTGAGACTGTTGCGCCTTACCTCTCTGTAATTTTTAACCAATGTTTTGACTTAGGCGTATTTCCGGATTTGATAAAATTAAGTAAAATCATACCTTTATCCAAATCTGGCAGTAAAAATGACGTAAATAACTTCAGGCCCATCTCTATCTTGCCGGCATTTAGTAAAATATTTGAAAAGATTTTATTAAAGCAGCTACTAAGACACTTTAATTTAAATAGTCTGCTTCATAAAGATCAATACGGATTTACTAAAGGTAGATGCACTACTGATGCGGGTGTTGCTCTCATAAAACACGTTTATAATGCTTGGGAATCATCTAAAAATGCTATCGGAGTATTCTGTGACCTCTCAAAAGCATTTGATTGCGTTCATCACGACACACTATTGCGTAAGCTCCGCCACTACGGCGTAGAGGAAACCGCACTTTGTGTTGTCGAGTCGTACCTGCGGCAAAGATTTCAGTGCGTCGATGTAAATGGGACTACATCCTCTAAATTACCTATACAGTTAGGCGTTCCACAAGGCTCTATTTTAGGTCCTTTTCTATTCCTTGTATATATTAATGACTTACCTTTTTATTTAAAAAATATCTGTGATGTGGTACTTTTTGCAGATGATACGTCACTTATTTTTAAAGTAGATAGGAATAGGAATCAATTTGATGATGTAAATAATGCACTTATACAGGTTACACAATGGTTTACAGCAAACAACCTAGTGCTTAATTCTAAAAAGACTAAATGCGTTAAATTTGCTTTACCTAACGTTAGACAACTGGGACCTAATATAAGACTAGATAGGGAGGAACTTGACACAGTTGACTCGACAGTGTTTCTAGGCATTACACTAGGTAATAAGTTACAATGGGGTGCACATATAGCATTTCTTGCAGGTAAGCTCAGCTCTGCTGCGTATGCTGTCAAAAAAGTTAGACAACTTACTGATGTTGACACAGCTCGTCTAGTTTATTTTAGCTATTTTCATAGTGTCATGTCCTATGGCATTTTGTTATGGAGCAAAGCTGCGGATATTCAGAACATCTTCGTTCTACAGAAACAAGCGGTACGAGCAATATACATGTTAGGTGCAAAAGTTACTCTTAGGGAACGCTTTATGTCTATAGGGATTCTTACAGTAGCCTCGCAATTTTTATTTGCTAATATATTGTATATTAGGCAAAATATAGGTTTATTTACTACAAAGGGTGATGTACATAACATAAATACTCGAAACAGGCATAAGTTATATGCCCCTTATCATCGTTTACATAAAGTTAATAATTCTTTTGTAGGGCTAGGTATTCGTATATACAATAAAATACCAATTAGTCTTTTAGAATTGCCATTTAGTACGTTCAAAAGTAAAATAAACGACTGCCTTATTAGGAAAGGTTATTATACCATTAATGATTATTTCAGTGATAAGGATAGATGGTCACTTACACTAGCCAACTCTTGATTTTTTTAATTTATATAGATACCTTACTTTTCAGTTTTTTTAAATATAATATCTCTAGTTCTATTAATTTAATATTCATGCATTATTAGATCATTCAACTTACTACATTTACATTTTCATTGTTGTTCCACAAATTTTATTAAAATTTGCTAGTGTTAGATGAAGGTAACTCGTTATCATGGGCTGGATACTAACGTTTTTGTAATTTTCGTGTATTCATATACCGTCACTTTCTGTAACATACTTTTCCACCATAGTTCTGAACATGATCGCGAGTTGCCTACATTATAAAGCGTAAGTGGATGCTCCTGTTACACAAGATTCACATTTGAAGACTACTACAGCACTTAATTTAGTAACTACATATTTGTTTAAGTATTATGTATGTTCTTATTTACTATTTACAAGTAATTAATTAATTACAATGTGAAACAGTTACAGCTCCTTACAAAAACAAAATATGTACCATAACACTGGCGATTAAAAAGAGTGGCCACGAGTTTTATTGCCCGTTCTTTCTCGTGGTTCTACCTATTGCTTTGCGAATGGGCAGTAAATGTAAATGTAGAAGCATTATTAATTTATTTTAAAAAATTGACGTTCATAAGCGTCACGTTGTGACCTAGATGAATAAATGTTTTTTTACTTTGACTTTGACTTTGACTTGACTACCTTACTTACCAATACATACAGGATTCAAGATTACATTACAACTAGATAACAGTTACAACGTAAATGGTAATTCAATCTAAGTAAATTAAAAACTACATTAAGATATTTTTTAAGCACTTATTACAAAAAGGCTAGATCAAATGTACCTATTGATGTTTAAACTAATTCAATTTAAAATGTCGTGTGAACTTTTTAAATCGCAATCTTCTTTTTTCTCTTCTATTTCTTAGCGTTATCCCAGTTTCAATCTGGGGTTCGCTTACTAGTCTAACCGGATTTGGCTGAATATTAGCTTATCCACAGAGCGACTGCCTGTCTGACCTCCGCAACCCAAACGGATAGTGATATTCCAAGGTTTAGACTAGTTTCAGTTTATTTTAGAAGGTACTGACGCCCTGTAACGACTGTCAAAGGTCTTCATGACAACCGGGACCGACGGCTTAACGTGCTCTCCGAGGCACGGGACAAGCGATAGTTAACAATTCAATACGCACATAACTCCGAAAAGTCATTGGAGCGCGCCGTGAATTCGAACCCGATACCATCTGCATGGCAGTTTGTTGGTATATCCACTCGGCTATCGCTTCCTTAATTTTTAAATCGCAATCGTTACGCAAATATAAAATAATTTACAAAGTTATTATTATTTATTTTTTTATGGTAAAAGGCAGCAAACGAACAGACGGATCGCCTGATGGTAAGCAATTACCGTCGCCCATGGACACAAGCAAAACCAGAGGAGTCACATGTGCGTTCTCGCTCCTTGGGGTTGGGAAAAGAGATAGGAGGAGGAGTGGGATAAGGGGGAAGGAATAGGGGATAGGGCCTCCGGCACTCTCACTCACCGAACGAAACGCAACAGTTTAGGCACTGTTACTTTACGTCGATTTTCTGTGAGAGGGTAGTGCTTCCCCAGTCGAGCCGGCCCATTCATGCTGATATCAGTAAGGCTCTACTACCTTGTTATTTTTAGTTATATAATTATTTATTAGGGGCCATTCTGAAAAGGCTTGTATGACAGTAAAATCTTCTTCTTTTGCCTGCCCTGTTCCTATTTTACTTGGGGTCGGCGCAGAATGTCTTTCGTTTCCATTCTCTCCTATCAGACGTCATCTGATTATTCACTCCCTTTTCATTCTTGTATGACAATAAAATATTTCATGCTTGTATGACAGTAAAATATCTACAGAAATATAATATAAACTAGATTCTTGTGCGAAACTAAAGTAGCTAAAAAAAAATTGGGCAAGTGCGAGTCGGACTCGCGCACGAAGGGTTCCGTACCATCATCCATAAAAGAAAATCATGTTTGTTGTATGTATACTTAAATATTTTTTAAGTTTCTACCTGTTTATTAAGATCGAGTTTTACAATCATCTAAATAGTTGTCCTGTTCAAATGGACCAAATAGTTGAAGGCTTTACAATCAAAAAAAAAGATCGAGTAACAAATTGCTTAAAAATTACGTTTGTTGTATGGGAGCCTCCCTTTATAATTAACTTTTTTTTATTTAATACAATATTTTGAAAGGTAATATACAACTACATATTCTGTGAAAATTTTAAGCGTCTATCTGTTACCGTTAGTAATTTTGAGCAAAAATACGAAAAAAAAACATTTTTATTGTATGGGACCCCCTCTTAATATTTATTATTTTTATTTTTAGTATTTGTTGTTATAGCGGCAACCGAAATACATAATTTGTGAAAATTTCAGCTTTCTAGCTATCACGGTTTATGAGATACAGCCTGGTGACAGACAGACAAACAGACAGCGCAGGCTTAGTAATAGGGTCCAAGGTGTACTCAGTAGTTAGAACAGTATGAACGATTGTTTCGTCACTTTCTGTCAAGTGATATTAAAATATATGAATATTTTAATGTCTTCGACAGTCCTTATGCAGAGCCAGTACAAAGGTACTACGAGGCCGCAACGCAAAGATATGGCGATATTGAGAGGATTATTGCTATCCCTTTGGGTTGCGGCGGTCAGAGGTGCAGTCGCTGTGTGTAAAAGTTAATATTCAGTCAAATCCGGTTAGACTAGTAAGCGGACCCCGGTTTGCAACTAGGATAACGCTAGAAGTATGGTGATTCTGTTGTAAAATTATTGCAACAAAATATATATAGTGTTCTGCTGTAAAATTATTGCAACAAAATATATATATAGTAAACATTTACAGAATACCAAATAACAAAATTGCCAACATGGATAAATTCTTTACCCAATTCAACATTATTTTGACTAAACTAATAAATAGGAAGTCTATAATAACTGGCGACTTTAATTTAGATATTCTTAAAAGCACACGTCATTCTGTCGAGTTTATAAATGTGGCTACCAGGTTCAATTTTAAATTTGCAATCAATGCACCGACCAGATTGTCCAGCAATACCTGCATCGATAATATTTTGTACAACATTAGAGGATGCAAGGGCGAAATTACAGAACTAGCATTATCAGATCACACAGCTCAAATAGTGAAATGTCCAACTAAAAGATACAGCACACTGAATTATTGGTATACTTATAAAAAATCCTACTCAAAAGAAAATATCTTAAAATTTAAGGAATCCATCAGCTCTATTACTTTCTCTAGTGTGTATGAAACATTAGATCCTAACATAGCCTTCACTAAATTTCATGACACGTTTACCTTATTTTATGATTTATGCTTCCCAACTATAAGAGTTAAATTAAGTACAAAAAAGTCGCAAAAATGGATATCCAATGGTATAAAGAAATGCTGTAAACGGAAAAGAGCACTTCTGTGGCAATTCAGGCAAGATCCATGCTTAAAAAATAAAAAAACATTCAAAGAGTACTCACGAAGGCTATCAAAAATAATAAAACTAACACAACGGGCCCAAAATAGTCATACTATAAAAACTGCCTGGAACAAATGTAAAGCTACTTGGCAAGTCATTAATCAAAACAAGGAAAATTTGCCAAATCATGACATTAACGCAATTGAAGTAGATGGTAAAATAATACGCAATCCTTGCAAAATTGCTACAATATTCAACGATTATTTTATTGACACTGTCACTAAGATAAACAATAATTCATCTACTCCAACTACAATTAAGAACATGAAAAGTACTTGCAAATCTATTTTTGTTAAGCCTGTTAGTCCAGAATATGTAATGAAAATCATAGCCGCATTAAAAAATAAAAAAAGTGTAGGCTATGATAATCTAGCGACTAAAATTATAAAAGAGGTTTCAGCTATCATAGCACCGGTACTCGCTTACATATTAAATTGTTGCATCCAAACAGGTATTTTCCCAGAAAAATTAAAAATTACTATAATAAAACCGTTATTCAAAAAAGGGGACGTAAAAAGTATTTCGAATTATAGGCCAATCGCACTTTTACCGGTAATATCAAAAATTTTTGAGCATGTTTTGCACGACAATATATATAATTTCTTTGAGTCACAACACTTATTTGCTAAACAACAAATGGGCTTTAGAAAAGGTAAGACAATAAATATGGCAGTATACGATTTTCTAAGTAAGGTAATGAGTGCTATGGATAATAGAGAACCAGTAATAGCCGTATTTATGGATATGTCTAAGGCATTCGACTGTGTTGATCACGCGATATTATTAGATAAACTTTACACCTATGGCATAAGGGGAAACATGCACGAACTTATTAAATCGTACTTTAGCGATAGACGTCAAATTACTCAAATTAATAGAACTTGCCTTAAATCCAATTCGGAAACAGTATATACATCCAAGCCCCGATGTACTCGCTACGGTGTCCCTCAAGGCAGCGTGCTGGGGCCGTTATTATTTCTTATTTATATCAATGACTTGCCAACAATTACCAACCACCACATGACATTGTTCGCTGATGACAGCACAATACTATTCAGCAAAAGTAATAATAAGAGCTTAGAAGATGACATTAATATGACAATTACAGTAATAATTGAGTGGATGACATATCATAATTTAAAAATTAATTTTGACAAGACCAAATTCATTGACTTTAAGCAGAGACTTAATGAAACAATTAGCTTTAATATTAACCATAGCGGACAGTCAATATGCCCTACTGATGTGACAAAATTCTTAGGTTTACAAGTGGATAGTAAAATGACATGGCAATCTCATGTAGAACTAGTGTGCAACAAATTAAGTCAAACGTGCTATGCGCTGTACAAACTAAGCCAAATATCCAACCGTGACACTGTGCTCACTGCCTACCACGGCTATGTGTCATCTATTTTGCGGTATGGCATAATCTTTTGGGGCAATTCAACACATAAAGATTCAGTATTCAGAGCCCAAAAAAAGTGCATTAGAGCAATGTGTCATATACATTCTACTGATAGTTGTGAACCATATTTTAAATCGTTAAAAGTATTAACCTTTCCATCGCTATATATATTTGAGGTTGTGGTATTCGTAAAGACAAACTTACACTTATTTCAATTCAGAAATAGATTGCGTAGCCGAGACATGTTATGTTTGGTACCTTGCAAAACAACGATGTTCAATAAAAGTGTATTCTGTATGGGGCCAAAATTGTACAATAAATTGCCATTAAGCTTGCGTCAGGAAAATGACGTTAACATATTTAAAAGTAAGCAGCCTGTTGGTATCTAAAGCGTACTATAGTGTCACGGACTATCTTATGGACAAATTGTAGCATACTAATTTTTAATTGTTGTTAAATATAATTAATTACCTACAATCAATATATTAAATATTTTTATTGACATACCTGTAAAATCATTATTCTAGTATTTTGACATTATTATATCTACATTACCTTTTGACGTATTATTATTGTATCTTGACATTCTTATTACATTTCCATTACCTTTTGCAATCTATATTATTAATGAGGATTATAATTAAATGTTGATCGTGTATAAATACAGTATTTTACATTTGTACACCGTTAAATACGGTATATCACAGAGAACTGTCACAATCGTTTTAAGATCTCACTGCTTGTATTTATAACAAATGTATGTGTACCTGTGATAACAAATAAATTATTTTGATTTGATTTGATTTGATTGATTCAGGCGAAAGACATAGATGTGTCCAAGACTTTCCAGAAACAACGATATTGACTGAGAGGTTCGAGTTTGCTGTAATTCACTTTAAAATTAAATAATACCAAATGACGCCCTACGAAAACCCTTGACCTTCAGATTCAAAATGCCATCGCACCAATAAAACAAACTACTAACTACACAAACAATTCTAGAATTCGTTCTTCCAAATAAAAATATGAGAGCCTTTTCCTAAAATTATTTACGAAACAACTTCGTACATCTGTTTATTTTTTTATTTTACTTTTTTCGCTAAGAGAAAGCAAAACAAGGTTGAGACGTGACCTTTCTTAATCAGGCTATTATCATGCGGGCCAGCCGCCTGCCAGCCTCCTTCGAGCTGAGAAATAAGTGCTCACGTCGATAAAGACAATCAGATATGGAAGAAACCGACCTAATGAAGATAACGTTTATCAAAATGACCATAAATATTATCCTTGCTGTGGATTGTTCTCATATATAAGAGGGTAAAGGATTGGTAAAATTTAACTCTTTGAGATTTTTTTTTGGATTGTTCACAGTTGGATTGTGTGTAGAGCTGTCTATAGGTTTTAAGCTTCAGGTTGGTTTTGTTTGAACGATCAGAAAATTTCAGTCGCAACTTAAATTATAGACATAGGAAACCCGCATCTACGCCCACACATTTTACTTTAATTAAACCGTTTCCGCCCGAACCTGTAGGAATTGGGCAATTCCAGCAGCCATAAGGTCCCCGAGGAACATACATGCCAAATTTCAGCATCTTGCGCCCTATAATTTTAGCTGTGCGTCTCTATTAGTCTGATAGTAAAGCAAGAATATTACGTATAAAGAAGAAGATACACACATCAACAAAGTCTAGGGATATCTTAATCCTAAATGATTTACGAGTTTATAGTTTAGAACCTTGTTAGTTTCCACAAAAAGTTTATATACAGATTAAAACCTCTTTTCTTCTATTTTCAAAATTTGAACATGGAAAGAAAAAAAACAAAATAATAAACAAAATATGGCGGCAAATTTGCTAGTAATTCGTTACATTAAAGAAAGTTAAAACTGTTTTATTATAATTATTAATGAAAAGGGTTTTTAATTGTCTTTCTTTTTTAATTTAACGTGACGTACGAACTTTAAAAGTCATGTCACGTCGTCATTTGAGTCGAGATGAAATGTTACGAGCCGTGGGCATGTTAGAAAATGGTGCAATTCAACGCGTCATTGCTGAGGCCCTACATACCAGTCAAAATGTGATATCAAGGTTGTGGTCACGTTATCGCAGTACTGGAGATGTGGCCGAACAGAACACAGGTAGATATCGTGTTACTACGCAGAGACAGGATCGATTTCTCCAAATGACCGCCAGAAGACAACCCAATATCACAGCGCTGCAACTAGTGCAAAGGCTCCAGGAGGACCACCAGCTGCTGGTAAGCGACCAAACCGTGCGAAGAAAGTTACATGAAGTTGATCTTCATGCTCGAAGACCATTGCGTGTTCCAGCATTGCGACGTGGCAATCGCGGTCGGCGGCTTTCGTGGGCTCGGGAGCATTTACCATGGAGTGACGAACAATGGTCTTTGGTGCTGTTCACCGATGAGTCCCGGTTTGGGTTTCACCCGGATTCACGAAGAACACGCGTTTGGAGAGCTCCAGGGAGAGTTAGCCGTCTACGGCACCCTCAGGAGGTCCACCCATACCAAGGCGGGACAATCATGGTGTGGGCAGGAATTCGTCTTGGCGGACGAACCCAACTCGTTTGGATCCAAGGCAGCATGACTGCACAAAAATACCACGAGGAGGTAGTAGAACCCGTTATTGTCCCACACAGAACTCAAATAGGCCATGAATTTCTACTCATGCACGATAATGCTCCTTGCCATACGGCGCGGCTGGTATCGACCGCTCTCCGAGAGCACGATATTCAAGTTTTGGATTGGCCTGCACAGTCGCCCGACTTAAATCCTATCGAGCATGCCTGGGACATGTTACAACGAAAAGCTTTGAGAGATTTTCCACCAAATTTGACGACTGAACAACAACTTTACGAACACTTGCAAAGGACATGGGACCTCATACCGCAGCAAGACATTGACAATTTAATTTTAAGTATTAACAATCGATGTCGATGTGTAATCAATGTAAGAGGTGGCAACACTGATTATTAATGATTAGATTTTACAAGATTTTTTCCATTTTTATTAAAATTAATAGTTTTTTAAGAAGAAATGTTTGTTGTTATCATACTAATTTTCCATGATGATTAAAAAAAATATTTTTTTTATTTAAAACAAAAAAAAAACACGAAATGTTTTTTATTTTTATTAAAGACCTTAAAATAATCTATGATTCTTCTATTTACTGTATCAGAAAATTCTTCATAGATTTTTAGATATTTGATGAAATATAAAATATCCCTAGACTTTGTTGATGTGTGTATATGCGACAGAAAATAAACAAGGGAAACTGGTTTAAATTACAGTGTAAGTAATCATGTAGCTGCCGCAATACCAATCGATTCTGTCTACATTTACCATTAACTGATGATGCCGCGGCCCGTGGCTACCGCTCGAACATAATCACAATCTAATCAAATTCTATCAATTAAATTACTCCAAGCCATTGATTTGAGCAATTACTAGCGATGCGAATGGGCATCTACAAACAATCTGTGGGGAACAGACCTTTGTCTCAATCTGATTCTCACAGAATTGGTTAATACAAGAAACACCACAATATATAGTCTCACGCCTTTATCCCCGAAGGGGTAGGCAGAGGTGTAAATATTACACCCACATTTCGCCATGAATATTTTAGGTCCCACGTAATAGGGGGCGAGCCTATTGCCGTTACCGGACACATCACCAGACTCCGGGCTGCTACTGAGAATTCGGAAAAAACCCAGTTACACTTTTGCCCGACCCGGTAATCGAACCCAGGACCTCCGATCAGCAGTCACATACGCTATCCACTGGACCACGGAGCAGACAAATAGCAATAAATTTAAGTATTGGAAATTATTATCTGTTTCAATTTAACAATTTATGGAAATGTTTTACAGAAATAATTAAAACTTAAATTGTTATGTTAGTATGTAGTGGGAGTCAATAGAATAAGAAATATATATGATTGTGGATGTTTAGCATGCCTATATCGAGGCGGTTACTGAAATTCAATAAAACATCGCTTTGCAACGTTTTATTTAATCCTTGGCTGTCCTTTAATATTAACAGAACAATTATACTTAAACTAATATTCTGAGTGACTACTAAAATGCAAATGAAAATATGAACAGTATATGCCTAGGACAATAAAAATGAGCATTACATTACTTTATTTTAACATATCAGCAATGTTTATAAACTACCACACTGCTCAGCCAGGATCTCTTCTCACTGAACTTCTTATGAGAATGTTTAGGCTTTAGTCCACCACGCTGGCCATTTACGAGTAAA
The DNA here is from genome assembly GCA_944739405.2 of Euclidia mi. Lineage (NCBI taxonomy): Eukaryota > Metazoa > Arthropoda > Insecta > Lepidoptera > Erebidae > Euclidia > Euclidia mi. The sequence goes on from OX123190.2 coordinate 47,362,225, forward strand.
GTATTCTTTAGAAACATTGAGTATTCTCAGACATCTACTTCACCGTTTAGTAGGCGATAAATTAATCATTTAATGCCCACATTACCTCCAAGGCGAAAAGTCTTGGATGCAACTGGAATACTGCCAGGGCGTTGATGATTATTTCGAAAAGTGAATGGTGCACACCGGGTTTGAATTCGAGACGTCACGCGTGAGTCATTTGATTTCTACTAGACTAGACTATTCATCACTAGAGGCAAGTAGTTAAAGAAGACAATAATACTGAAGACTGAAAACAGTATTTATCTGAAACTGCACTGTTTATTTAAACTATTATCGACAATTTTCAAATACCAGGAAAATTTGTTGCTCTTACTAGCATTTTCCTCAAGATTGTTACTAGAGATTTTTATTTCTTCTTCTTATGAAAACGGATCCGCTCCAGGTGGTTTTCATTTTCAGTACTTAGCGGAAAAGCTGCTCCACTCATTGATCGCAATCTTTAATGGTACACCCCACCAGATCTATTTTCCTGCTTAAGCCGCAGAGGACTTTCTCAGAAATAACATAGCCACCCGTAATAATAATGGATTTTTTTATGCATAAAAAATTTTAAAGCAGTAAAAAAAACGTCGAGTCGGCAAGTATCATCTTTTAAGGATTCATTGCTAATGGAAAGAGATTTAGCGTAATCTTCACTTTTTGCTGTACCAACTTTATTATTGGATGGCAATCCGTAATTTATTAGCGCTTTCCCATTCTCCGTATCCAACAACACCGTTGGTACAGATTCAATAAACGCAGGGAGATTTTGTGACTTGTTTTGTTATGTTTTTTGGGAAGTGATTAAATAATCTAAAATGGTATTAAACAGCTAACTTATAGGTTACACTTTGACCTAAATATTCTGTAGCAAAGCTATCAGAGAGGATGCGATATAATGTGCATAGCAATAAACTGTATTTCTAGTCGGATGCAGAGGATCATCAAGCTAGTAAGTACCATATACATACATATATGTATATAAAAAGTCGAACGAAAATTAGTTAGAAATACCAGAATTTTTAGAATAGCAATCACACTTTCAAGATTGACCGAAACGTAAAACACACACTTTTTATATTTTATTCAGTTCTGTATTCAGCATTTTATGTTAAAATGTGAGATATAAACACTGAAATAATCCACACGTCAAATATTACCAATAAAATCAGCAATATTTTTGCCCACTCCAACGAATACGAATGTATTATGTACCTACTTGTTAGTTTAGTGCAGTCAATGTGACTACAGAAAATTTCATGAAAGTTGCAGACAGAATAATACTCTGAGTATTCATGCAGTAGAAGATCATCATTGTCTTGCCCTGGTTCCAATTTATTTGGGGTCGGCGCAGTATGTCCTTCTCTTCCATACTTCTCTGTCACCAGTCATCCGATCATTTACCATTTTCTCTTTCATATCCATCCTCACACAGTCCATCCATCTTTTCTTTGGCCGTCCTCTCCCTTTTCGTCCTTCTACATGCATATTCATCACTTTTTACCTACATACATCTCATCTCTCCGCATAACATGTCCATACCAGGCCAATCGACTCCCTCTCACCTTTTCATCAATGGGCGCCACTTTCATACTACCTCTAACGTAATCATTCCTAATTCTGTCCATTCTTGTCACTCCACAAATCCACCGTAACATTCTCATCTCTGCAACATGCAATCGTTTCTCATCCATCTTCTTTGTAGCCCAACACTCAGCTCCATACAGTACGACACGTCTTATAACCGACTTATACATGCAGTAGAAGATATGAAATATATTTCAAAAGGATGAATTTTATAGTATAGTGTTTCAAAATTTCGCGTCCATGAGATCATCACAATCGGTAAAGTTAGCGACACAGCTGCTATATTCTTTCGTAAGATCGTAATGTCACAATACATAACTGTCCTTCTTACCATGACCATACTATTATGATTCGAACATTGATCGCTCAACATTGTCTCCTATTCAAACTAACAAATTTATTCAAATAACATAAGTCACAAATAGAAAAATATTTTTGAGATAATTTACAATGCTTTTTACAAATTTTGTTAAAGCTCTTTTTTGAGTTGGCGTATGATATTATTCAGTTCAACTCTTCAGCGTTTGTCTTAAATATGTTATTCCTAAAATGAAGGGTCAAAATTCCAGGCGATGTAAGGTTCCTAAAGATCAGTTTATTAACCATTCAATTTATTTTAGAACGTCTAAATGAAATTTTTTGGATGCCTCGCAAGCTATTTATATTTTGTAAATGTATATAGCTGGGATGAATGAATATTGCAAGGCATTTCTATTTTAGACTCACAGCTGATATTGATGAATTATATTATGAATATATTGTCTACGGTATTTAGCCTTTACAAGCATGTGAAAAATAAATAACACTGCGTTACAAATGAAAAAGAAAATTAAGTACCCGCTTTGAAATTTCATGTTTTCTTATTTATTCCTATCGTTTAGTAAGAATACATACATATTTTATTTCCATCACGTCTAATTTTTTTCTGTGGGCACATCCCCAAAATTAATATTAAGTAAGTAATATCTGGCACATGCCAAATATTACGAAAAGAATTAAGAATAAAACGTAATCTAAAGAAATTGAATCAAAATGTACAAGATATTTTTACATGAATCGAGTTTCATAAGAAATAATTTTCAAGAAAAATCAATTTTTACAATTCAAACCCAGAATATCTTTAAATTTTAAATTTGTATTTTGTTTTTTGAAGGGTTTGCTCGTTTTAGACGCCTACATTAAACGCCTTGCATAGTTGTGTGCCAACAACCTTGAAATCGTTTTTCAAGCTTTTTTACATCTTGGTGGAACCTCCTACCCTGCTTATCACTGACAGCACCAAGATTAGATGGAAAGTGAGAATGAAGAAAGTTTTTTTTTAACGAAATGCTACAACCAACTTTTCGTATGCTTTTAACATGTTGTTAACTAGCTGTGTCGCATTTTTGGGTCAGTAAGCGTTTTGTCAAAATGCCGGTCTTTCATCTATGTGCGTATTCGTGGTCCCACGAATATCCTTTTTTTATATTTTGAGTCACATAACTTTGAAAATACTGTCTTCAAATAAAAAGTCATCTCCCTCCTTATTCATAGACTTAACAAAATTTTTCATCAGACCGAGTTTATGTGGAGTCATAGTAAAATTATATTTTAGGGTCTACTAATGGTGCATATTCCACATTAGCTTTTCCGCTAACAAACTCTGACCATACTTTTGTAGTATAGACCTTTTCTGTGGCATCCATGGTTTATCTTGATTAATAGCATGTACAGAATAAAGTAAATATGCACTTCTCACTTTTTTGGAAACATTTTTGTTCGTGATTTCACAATGTTCTGTCCACAAACCAAACAAAACTTATTTAGTGGAGTTTTGCAGTTGCGACAGTCACTTAGTTCAGAACTCATGGTGGATTTTCAAATAAATATATTCAGAGATTCGAGGTTATCGAAAAAAAACGATTTATATATAAAACAAAACAATAAAAACATTAAATATATCGAAAACCTCAACTATTCCTTATACGCCTAAAGTGAGTGTAGTTAAAATAATGATTGACATATACCTCGAAAACTAGATGTGATGGATACCACATATGTTTGGAACTTTTTATCTATGACTCATTACCTATTCATTCCAGCTATCAGTTTAACGGGTACCGAAATCGTGTAACGCAGTGTAATTGTATAAGATCGTATGTCATGATTTTGAATCATTAATGTACTTATGTGTAAAGAGTATAGATTGTATTACCTGAAGAGGCTATAACTGCAATAAAAGGTAGTGACGACAAACCACATACGGCCCGTCTGATGATACCACGCTAACAATAGCCCCTAAACGCTAGTGATGCTAAGGAATGCTCGCGTGTTGCTAAATATAAGACAATGGAGGAAGAAGAAAAGCCATTCACACCTTTTATTCCTTTCCTTTTCCTCGTTCTCATTTTTCCTTATAGGAAAAGAAGAGAGAATGGCCTAGATATCTACGGAATAAATTTACAAACTTCAAAATGTTACTAAGCCAATAACTTTTTCAACACTGGCCTGGCTCATCCAAGCTAGGCTTCACGGCTAATGGTATGAGTAAGCGCAAGATTATATAACTATCACACAAAAGAGGTAGTTATCATATTTATCGTTACTTTCTTTTTTGTTCCAATGGAATAAACCGAGTCCTAAGTGGGTTGCAGAATAGCTTAAGTCTCTTAAAGAGCTGTGTACCTGTCAATACAAGTATTGACGTCTGTGTGGCTGGGTGCTTGTCAGTTTAATCGGAATGCCTATTAAGGTAACTTTACTCTCTCAAGTTGAGCCGTTCAGTATATTTTCACTTTATAGGTACATTCATATAATCATTTAATATTTAAAACATTTTTCAATATTGCAATAATTAACTGTGCTTTGGAAAACCATTGACGGCTGAAAAAATTAGGAAATTCTACCAAAACTTAAGTATTGCAAATTGTCAATGTTTGCAAAACAAAAATATATCCGGGCAAGAGGAACTAAACTTTGATGCTTGAAAGGAACACTATCGTTGATGATTAGTATGATTACACAATATAAGATTGCAAGTCAATTCTAGATAATTTTGTTTTGTGCCTAGTTTTGCAACTGCCTATATGCCAGTATGCAGTAGCAAAACAATGAAAAACAATTGTATCAACAAAATGAAGCGACGGTGGATAAGGAGAAATAACTCTCTAGCTAGGTAAAATACAACACGATCGAATTCAAACACAGACGGATTCGCATTCACAACATTTTAAAATAGGTTGGTATCTACAAATAGAATTTGTTTCAACCTACTTCTCAAAATCCCGCAGCCTTCCCAGATAGATTAAATTTCGACGGTTTATAATTAACACGTTCGACCAACGAAAGTGCCATATAAAATATTAATGACTACTGCATAAATATGTCGAAAAACCTTACGTCGATATTATAAGCATGGCTTAGAGTGCGTTCACATTGGACAAGCAAGCGCGACTAGCTTGAAATATGGATGTATGTACATACATGGTGCAAACGAAATGCAGCATAATATGTTTTGGATTATAGAATGATTCGAAGACATTCGTGAACTTACATTTGGCTGAGCTGGATATAGGATTAAAATTGTAACGGTAAGATATCTGGAAATTAAATGGGGGTTGATGTACATACAGGTGGAATCAATAAATAAACATATACTTGGATCTCAAGTTTAATAAGGTAAAGTTTATTAATTGTTTCACATTGTGAGTGATGGCTAAGTAGTTCACGAGCTTCTATCTAGTTGATGAATGAATTATTGATGTCCTCTTCTGACAACTTACATATATTATGTTAAACAGTTGGAATTAGTAGCTTAGTCGTTAAAGTTGTCAAAGAAACGTACTCAAATTTATAATATAAGTCAGAAAGTAAGTATATAGGTATTAATTTAACATGAAATTGCGATTTCTTACGAATCAATTAATATTTTCATAAATATTAATCGGTTCATAAAAACTCGCAACATTAGCAGCCATGAGTAGCATCGTAGGTCGCGTCAGACATACGGCTTTTGTAGTCAACACATACCCTTAATGATAATGGGCAAAGCCGCTAAAGGATTAAAAGTGTATGAGGACCCTTTAATACAAATAAAGGTCGAGCAGGATTAATATGAAAATAAACAATGTAAAAATTCAAAACAATGCTGCGACCACCGGCGCAAACAAAGTTTAATAAAGCGAGCGAAATATGGCACTGCCATAAGTTTTCTGCAATTTTTTATCAGAAATGTTATAGGATATAATATATATCTCGATAGCGGCATAACTATGAGAGGATTTATTAATATCTATGTCTGAAAACAGTAAAACAATGTATTCTATTACTTTCGGTTATAACCAAGAAATTGAAAATTGAAATATATTCTTGTTGCGAGGTAAGTGTAGAAAGAACAATGGCAGGATTATACCTGTGAAGCGTTAGAAGCGTCTATAAACGTAACTTATTAAAAACTCATTAATATAATTATTTCGTATTTTGTACGTTTTTTGTTTCAAGTATAAAAGCGTACGTTAAATTATCTAAATTGATAAACTATTTATTGAATACATTCATTTCCGGTGCTTGTTAAATGTCATTTTCAGAGTTACCATTAACGAAACGATCGTATTTGTTTAATAGAAAAAAGGTAAGTAATCTTTTTAACCTACATCTAGAAACAATTCACGATAATGTTAAAAAAATATTTTATGTATATTATATTATATAAAAAGAAGATTTTATTTATGATATAAATAAATATTTTTTCTTCACTTGATCTGAGATATCATTTAACTAGAGGTAGCATGAGATATCAGTAGGCAATTGAAAGATAAATGACAACACTAAGTGAAAATGTCATATCCCTACTCCTTGCCCTTGTCTATGATCCCTATAGACCATGCCACGAGAACATAGACTTTTTGAAACATAGAATTTCTACTAAGTAACATAGCGACAGATCTGTCAAAAACAAATAATTTAAAATCCAATGAGGGCAACGGTACACGAATACGTGTCATTGCAAAGTAATATGTCAATTGATCGGGTTTCTATCGATATATGTGCTGCCAACAGTGTTTTGTGGTACTGGAATATATCAGACGCCTGGAATGTCAACATTTTACGTTAATCCATAATTTTTTTTTCATTCTTAGGCATTTATCAGAGGATAAAACATAGTTTTTGGATGTTAAGAATATTTTTGGTGTCGCAATGCTCGTCTTACGGTCGGCATCTCGAAAAAACGGGTGCAGAATTGCAGATGGCAAACTATTATATACCTAACGATTTTGTTTAAGTTCATTGTGACGTTTTCATTCATACACAATGTAAAATCTCTATGCCTAGACATTTTAATGTAATGTCCTAGCTAGTGGTCTATAATATTATTCATTAGTGGTATTTTTTATATTTTACAATAACTTACTATGTTTGTACCCTATTATTGACATACCGCCGTCCCCGGAGAATAAAATGATAACTACAAAAATGCAACTTTACAGGAAAAATAAAAAACATGTTTTCGTCGATTGCTCCTTAAAGACTGGACGTAGACAGATGATTGTAAGCTTTTAGAGAAGGCTATTTTTTGTTTATTCTTAATGTTTTAGTGAAATACGCCTTATTATCAAAATAGAGATATTATTTCAAAAATAAAAGGTTAGTCAAAATTAGCCATCATCTAAGTTGTTTAACGGCGATTATCATTTTATTCTCCGTACAGCCTGACCAGAATCAAATATTGTACTCTTCACTTATTATTTTCAAATCCATAACAGTAATATTACAAACACGTCTTATACAGAGCGACTGGATGGTTTTGAACGAGAACAAAATGATAAAGACTGCATTTATCATTATCCAGTCGCATATTTTTTTAATGAGAACATAAGTCTATGACTGTTTGTCATACTAACAAGTGGGAATAAATTTTGATAATACTATATTAAAACTTTATTCTCGTAATTTAAAACTTGTTTTAAATCTTTGAATACTATTGTAATATTTTGTAACTTCGTAAATAACTGTATAAAAATTTGGAAAAAAATTGAGCAGATGTATAAGCACCCACAGATCCCAAAAATGACATTACACTAAAACTAAGACAATGGCAGTTATCATTTTATTCTCCGGGGACGGCGAACTACATGGATCTCTTTTGTTGTCTTGCATTTACAGAATTATTTACGTGTAAAAACTGAAAAAAAGGCAAATTCATGAAAATACTTCCAGGAAATTCGAATACTCAAAGACAAAATAAAAAATGTTTATTTTTCTAAAATTAGAAAAAAAGTAGTCACGACAAGAAGTCATAGATAATATAATATAAATTCGAATACTTAGTAGCATAATTGAGCATTGAAACAAAAAAACTACTGTTCAAAAAGCATAAAAGTTCACTAAGGCATAAAATCTCAAAAACAACTGTTAGAAACAAAGGTTGTGAAACCCTGAATGCGTGTGTGCAAAAAGTCTATCTTCTCGTGGCACCAACTATCGTCTGTGACATTTGTCAACGTTCTTTTCTTTCCGAAAAGCTTGTTTAGTAGTCTTCTCGTTGTTTTCGCAGTTTTTTGTTGAATTATCCTTAGTTTTGATTCTTGCTTACCCCCTGGACTTGACTCGCTGCCCCATACGACGACTTGTGCTATCTTACGTACTACCAGCTGCGCTCAAAATATCTGGACCTATAGCTTTTTCTACACGGACTTCGATTGTGCCTTAAGATTTTGTTATGATGCGAAGTAGCAGGCCTACACACATATTGTGCGTGAATTGTAACATTTGCGTCAATACTCTCCGGCGATATCGCATCTTAGATCAGAACACAAGAGTTTGTACTTTGCTCTGTAACTGGGTTTATCCACAAATCGTAAGGTTTTAAACATTATTATACTTACTTACAATTTAGCGTTAGTAAGTTTCAGTGCATTTTCAAAGCAGTTTAAAATATTACAAAATTCGGTAACATTAGTCTATCTAGATGTAGTGTGATGCGTTTTCTTTGCCTGTAGTAATAATTGCTTTTCTTAATTTTTAGATAACTGATGATGATTATGTTTGTGAAGCATGTTGGGAACTCGCTATGGATTGAGTAAATCAGAGTTTGCAGCCAGATGCTAATGAAGGTGAATAAGCTGGACCGTGTCCACGAGGCCATAAAAATGTGTGCCTTCTATGTGGATGTTCATTAGTACGAAGGCAAAGTGACAAAATATTACCAGATAGCCCGACCGAACTACAACAGAACATCATAAATATTATCCAAATGAAAATAGAACCACGTCAGGTCCATTCATCTTTAATTAGTATTTATTAAATAATAAATCCTTTTGCAGTGTTTTATTACTAAGAGTTTTATAAGTCTATTGATGTCTCTTTTAAAGCAATCTAATACAAATTGTCTGTTTTTTATCAATTATGGAGTAAGTATTTTATTACAAAAACATTCCTTTATTTCATTTGCAGCTGTCACGCCTGTTGGTGGCACACTGAGAGAGATCCCATATCCTTATCCTTACTAATATTATAAATGCGATGTTTATTTATTTGTTTGTCTGTTTGTTACGCACGAAAAAACTACTGAACCGATTAGAATGAAACTAGGCGCACAGATAGACCATAACCTGGAATAGAATATAGTATACTTTTTATCCTGGTATTGAGTTCCTGTGGAATAATTTCCGACTTCTACGCGGGCAAAAGCTAGTTCCTTATAAAAGCAAGTGACTTGCACCTATTTATAAGAGATCTAACATCATGCCATGACGTCTAATCTTAAGAGCCCTGCCTCACTTGTACGCCATGGCGACGTCGCCGGCTGCGTATTCAAACAGTTTATATTAAAATGTACCTATGGCTGCCAAACCGTGGCCAAGTGAGTTAGGTTCCATACATTTCAATGTAAATTGTACGGTAGCTGGTGACGTCGCCATGGCCTCATAATGAGGTGGGGCTCTAATACTCAATAAAATTGTGAAAGATACAGGATTACATAAATCCTACATAGTCTACATCCCTATTTCTTGATGGAACTTTGATTTTTTAATATTAGGTACTTATAAAGTCTAGACACTGATCTAGGAATACCCTATCAATGCTTTTTGCACATCATCACCTCTTATCTAAATGTATTTAATGCATTTGTGTAGTTACAAAGTTGTTTTCTATTAACATAACCTTAAAATATAAACAATGTTCATATCTTTTTTTACGGCCTCCTAAAATAAAAATTCTTGATGATTATGTTTAAGTAATAGAACGCCTTTGTTTTTAACATTTTTTCATACATAGACGCTTCAAATCGATTTCAAATAAAGTGTTGTATGGGAACTTGCCATTGTTCTTTAGTTGAGCAAAGATACACGTGTAGCTTTCAAGGATGCACGAACGTGTGAGATTGCTGATGCTTTCGATAGTAATATACAACATGGAACTGTTCGATTCAGCGTTAAGACTTAAATAAGATTTTCGATGAATTTGTACTCTACTGTTGATATAGTTGATATTATTTCTCTCATCAATGATTTTTATTTAATAAATATTCGATTAATGACACAGGTCATTTCTAGATTCGAAACAATAATTTGTAAATCACTCAAAGTGTTCTTCTGTTTGAGTATCGAAGGCAACACTTGAAAGAGGCGAGGTGTCTAAATTAAAGTTCTGAACCCATGGATTAACAGCTGTGCTGTAGTAATACTGTGTATGTAAATACGATGTGCTGAGTCCATTTTTGAAAATTAGCCCACAGCTACAACTTCATATTATTTTATCCTATGTTTAGAAAATAACGACATGCACTTGTAGAAATAGGATCGTAATATATAGCGTAATGATAGCGGAAAATATGATTCTGAATGTGGCTCTGTAAGAGTATTTATGCCACTATTATTCCATTGTATCTATCTGCCTTATTCTATTGTGGGAAAAAGAATTTCGTTAATTTTATAAAAATATAAAACTTATGCATGTATTAAATTAGCATCTCCAATTGCATTTTAAGTCAAATTGCAGTAAAACTTAATAAGTGCTCCGAGCTAAATATAGTTTACTAGAGGACGCCAGCAGCTACGCCTGCATTTTTTTTAATTTACCCGTTTTGGCCGATCCCGTGGGAATTTCGGGAAATCCCTTCTTAGTGCACCCCTACGGACCCCAAGGAACATACATGCCAAATTTCAGCTTCCTGCACCCAATAGTTTCGGCTGTAGCGTGTCTGTCAGTCAGTCAGTAACGCAAGGATTTTATATATTAAGAAGATTACAAAGTGTAGAGTTGAACTTAAATATTGAAATACGTGTACGTAATCCAAAGCAGGGAACATTTGTACAACTATAGTAAACGAAAGAATTTCCTGATATTTGCTGAAGAGCTTCGTTGCACGTTGAAATAAGCTGGTATTTAGGGCAATCTTTTAAGCGCACCGTATTTTAAGGAATTAAAACATACGATATTTATTTTTATGTGTTGTCCTTCTATAACTAGCCAGTTATAGTTATACGTTGAAAGCCTTGCGGTGTGATACAATAGGTAGTTATTTGTCTAAATCTGTTGTAAAGCGAAAAGTATTTCCCAGTCGAGTGACTCTAGCCTGCAAACAGGCTCTTTTTAATTTTATAATGGCAGCGGTGTACACTGTACAACCTGTGCCGTAAGGTTATTAGGTAAACGTTTTATTTTAGAATAATTATGACATACTCCGTAGCCTCCGTCGTTATTACCGTACGTTTTTTTAAAGAGGTGTTTAAGAGCGACAGTTTTCATCAATGGTTAAAGAGGAAACTTTTGAAAACTACGAGTTGAGATTACATGAAGGTATCAATAATTTCAATTCCAGAAGTTATCTCAGTATTATGCTTAGCTCCTTTGGAAACTAAAAGTAACTTCATATTCTACAAGTAGGTATACAATGCAACACACAGATATTATCGTCCTATCGACCACTTTAAACATGTTGTCAAATGCACCGGACCGCAGACTACAATAGCATGGGCATATCCTGATCTGAAGTTATGACGGCTGAAATACTATATTTTAGATTCCGACACTGCTTCGTGGAGTATTCGATTCTCCTATTCGACGCCCGGCATTAAGCCTGTTGAGGAAGTCGACTGAAGTCGATTCCAATCCTTTGCTGAACCACATTATTTATGCTCAAGACTACAACTTTTTTTCTTGCACAAACCGCGAAAGTTTAATGATCTCAAACGCACGAAGACATCTACAGAAGTTTACAAAATTACTTCAAAGTGATACAACATGTTTCTGCGAGGACAACATATTGTTGAGTTAGCTGCTATCAAATGGCAAAAGTTGTGCCATGTTCGGTGCTACATTGTGTGTAAAGACACAAACGTCGATGTGTTCAATAATCTCTGATTTATTTTTTCGTTCGAGAACTTTCGCTATAGCTAGCATTCGTATCTTGTTTAGAATAGTTTCTATTTATGATACTTATAATACTTTGTCATTCTAAGTCTGCTTATCATATTTCACGAATTAGCACTATTTCTGAACGTTTCTAATAAACACAAGCACGCACGTTAATGTTCTTATCTCCATAGTTGTCACTTTAAATACTTGCAAGATTTTGAGACTTCTAGCCGTACTTATTAAGTGACGATACTCAATAATGTAATTACAATAAAGGTGAAATTATTTGTATTGCCCCGCGTTTCAGTCACCCCGTGAGCACTGGTATAACCCACCGTCAAGCGTCGGGACATTTAGAAGGTATTTCACCGCATATATTGATTCCCTGGAAACCACGAAATCTACTCGAACTAAGCAGACTTTCTTCAGTCATAATAATATTAGATTAGGTAAATAGAATAATTGCCCATGTTTATGTAAAGAAATATAAGAGATACACTTCTGCCTAAAAATAGAAGTGATTACACTCGCTCTGTATAAACGAACTCAAGACACAAAAATTATTTCAACAGGCAGATAGTTGTTACCGCAATACAACATGGCCTTTGATTACTTCTTTTAATATTTATCATGCAAATAGAAAAATATCTGTAACTTTTTGTAACTTGTTTCACAAGTAACAATCCATGCACTTAATAAAATTATTCTTCCTAAAATTATATAAATTCATATAAATAATAATTTGAAAAGCCATTTATATTACGCGTGTTCCTTTGCCTTCGACATACATATTTTTAAAGGAGAATTAATTTTATACACTAGAAAGTCTAAATATATCCTACTCCATCCACAATTCACTCAAATCAATTCGTACCACATTAGGGTTTAATCCTGGCATTGATCTCGAGCTAAGCTTAGAACCAAAAGGCACTAGGCATGCCGTATATTCGTGCCCTTTTAAATGCCCCTGAGAAATACGGAGCTTGAGTTTATTTTCTGTTAGGTTTCTGAAAATAGCTCGAACTATATAGGCGAATCATTTGTATCTCTGATTTCTAAGTATTTTATTTAAACTATTTGTACCTCCGCTGTGTATTCATGGATTAGACTTTTGGTACATTTCTTTAGCAAATTACATCCACTGCGAATGGTAAATTTTCAAAAGGTTGCCCGAAGAAGATGTTCTCTCACTGCTGTTAAAAAACGTCATAGTGAAGGATCTGCTGAGATGCTCGCAAACTGACAGTCAACTCTAACAAAACGAAGTTGGTAGGTACTATTCATCAACAGTAGCACAAACCAACGTTTTTGAAAACAGGTTTTTCAGAATCGGGTTAGCGCGCCTAAAAGAGATTATCATAATAGGGAAAGGGTAGAGGAAACGTGTGACCACAACGTTTGCTTTCTACTGATGCTTGATTGCGGCTTTCAGTGCAGAGGATTTTTTGTGGTTGTCATCAAACATGGCGTCTCATTTAAAATAAAATAATGGTTCAATATGTGCTAAGTGTCTGCCTAGGGTATGATTAAGAATCCCGTTCCTACTTTGCATCAGTCTGTCTCGAGAAAAGTCACACAGGTTTTTCCTTTAAAATGAAATGCCAGCTGCAATTCTTAATCACTTACATGGAAAAGCTATATACTTCAAAAACCGGATTACAAAAACTTCAAACGCTTGGTAACACTTAAATAAAACAATATTGCTGTATGTTTAAATAGTATAATTGAATTGAACTGCTTTTAAAATAGTTTAGTTTAAATTTCAGTAGGTGTTTCTGCTGAATACGTAAACTGGCCTTATTTCATATAAAAGCTTATAAATAGGTTAACAGAGAAATGTTTATGTTGAAAATTACAAAACCAAATCCTTGGCTTTGTTAAGCTAATTAGTAACAAGGTCTGAAATTAGAAGTCTTATTGTAATTATAATTAAATGTCTTGTGTACTAGCTAAATTACTGTAGCGCTGGAAATTTTTCATCAGCGGTTATATAATGAAACCTAAGAATAGCTGTATCACAAGTTTAACGTGGGTCTGTCTGCAGCATTTTAATTTCTAAGCAAAAAATATCTTTCAATTAAGGTGTGTTTTTCACGGGTGACTTGATAGAGCATATTCCTAAGAATATACTTGCCCATCAAAGCGACTTCAACATAAGATATCAAAAACTTAATAATTTTTGTGGGTCCAATCCAATTGAGGTAATCATCAGCCAGTTAAATTCAAAATTCAATATCTGGTACCTGGATGACGGGACCCTGGCAGGCGACGTACAGACTGTTTATCAAGATCTGGCTTTCTTAAAATCTAAATTTTCATCCATAGGCTTAGACCTAAATCCAACTAAATGTGAAATTTTCATAAACGACAATTTAAATAAATCCTCTATACTTTCCAAATTTCAATTTCTGACTCCCAATATAACCCACATTGAAAAAAGTTCTCTTCGCCTCCTTGGGTCCCCGATTTTAGACGAATGTTTCGATACATTTATTCACGAAAAATTCAAAATTTTAGTGAAATTTCGGACAGGCTCCTCAAAATTAACATTCATTCGGCTTTCACTATAATTCGGTATTGTCTTTTCGTGCCTAAATTTACTCACGCTATTCGAGCTTCACCTTTTTGGAAAAATTCGAGCCTACTCATTGAAATGGACAAAATTATACAAACTACTCTTAGTAAAATTTTGAATATAGCACTGAATGACCGATTGTGGCTACAGGCGTCCTTCCCTGTACGTTTTGGCGGCCTCGGAATTCGAAAACTTTCTGATGTTAGCCTACCAGCATTCCTGTCCTCGGTCCACAGCACTGCAGAATTGACCAGGAAAATCTTAGCACCAACACTGGTCAATTCTGAGGTGCCGTGTAAGACCGATGCCACGAATGCTTGGAGAAGAGCTTGTCCAAGCACTGAGTTACCCCGAAACCTATCCTCTCAGAGGCAGTGGGATGGACCGCTTTGCAGCAGAATACGAGAAAACCTTCTTAGCACATCGTCTAATGCTGCGGAGCGTGCTCGCCTACTGGCTGTGGGAGAGTGGGAGTCGGGCCTTTGGCTTCAAGCACTGCCATCGTCCAACATTGGTACCATGCTGGACGATACGACCTTCCGCATCGCGTCTTGCCTCCGTTTAGGCGCGCCATGTGTTACTCCACATCGCTGTCACTGTGGAGAGGCTGTCGACAGCCTTGGTCACCATGGCCTATCATGCAGCAGGAGCGCAGGTCGTATTTCACGACACGGCAACCTTAATGACATTCTCCGTCGGGCTCTTGTCTCCGCTGGCGTTCCAGCCCACCTTGAACCTCAGGGCCTGGTACGCAACGACGGCAAAAGACCAGACGGTATGTCTTTACTGCCATGGAAGTTGGGTAGGCCTTTGGTATGGGACGCAACGTGTGTCGATACCCTCGCGCCATCACATCTTCCTAGCACAGCCGGTTGTGCGGGCGCTGCTGCTGCTACAGCGGAGACCCTCAAACGGCGCAAATACGTAAACCTAGTAGGGGATTACGTATTTGAGCCGTTTGGGGTCGAAACGTTGGGGCCATGGGGTCCAAGTGCGAGATCTCTTTTTAGAGACCTCGCAAAGAGGCTTGTCGACGCCTCGCGTGACCAGAAGGCTGGGTTGTATTTGGCCCAGAAAGTAAGTATCGCCATACAACGTGGCAACGCTGCCAGCGTTCTGGGCACGCAGCCAGTTGACGGCGATGTGGATGAATTTCATGACGCGCTCTAATTTTTTTTTTCTTTTTTTTTTTCTGTATATATTTTTTTGTATGTTCTGTATATATTTCTTTGTATAGTATTTTAAGACTTAGTTACGTTTCAATCTGATATATATATATATATATAAAGTTGTAAAATAAACCCCCCCCTTTTAAATAAGAATGTAGAGCTAAATTGAGGTAATAAGATTTTGTTATTTTAAATCATTCATAGACTTCTGTGTTCATTTATTCAGATCAGGCCATAACACGGCGGGTCCAAAAATCTTCGTTAATATTATTTGCCTCCCGCCACTACGATGCCCCTGGTATTTTATCGTACATTAACTGCAATAATTGCTTATCACTAGGCAAGATGTATTATTATTGCAGCTCCTTGGAGAATGCAATTATTGTCTTGGCGATTAAAAATATTAGCTGGAGTTTTGCTGGGGGGATTCCTGCTGACTATTATATAATACCTTTCTCATCCTCCTCCTAGCGTTACCCTAGTTACAACCCGGGGTTTGCTTACTAGTCTAACCGGATTTGGCTTCATATTAGCTTTTACACAGAGCGACTGCCTGTCTGACCTCCGCAACCCGAAGGCATAGCGATATTACATGGTTTTTATTTAATAGTTTATTTAGAGTTACGCCCTATAACGACTGTCTAAGATCTTCATATCAACCGAGACCGACGCCTTAACGTGCTCTCCGAGACACGGGACAAGCGATAATTTTATTAACAATTCAATTCGCACATACATACATACATACATTATACACGTTGTTATTTATCTTAATATATAAAATCCTTGCGTTTCTGACTGACTGACAGACACGCTGCAGCCGAAACTATTGGGCTAAGCTGAAATTTGGCATGTATGTTCCTTGGGGACCGTAGGGGTGCACTAAGAAGGGATTTCCCGAAATTCCTGCGGGATCGGCAAAAAAAGGGTAAATTAAAAAAAAATGCAGGCGTAGCTGCTGGCGTCTTCTAGTAATTTATATAAATGATTTACCAAAATGTATAGAACATCCTATTACAGTTTATGCTGATGATAGCACTATCACAGTACCATGCAAAATAGCAGCATCCTATGAAGATGACATTAATAGATCACTTTCTTTACTTATAACATGGTTAAATGAAAATAATCTTAAAATTAATCTGGCTAAAACTCATCTTATATATTTAAGTCAACGCCTTTCTTCAGCTAAAGAATTAAATATTAGATATAATGACTCTAAAATCGATGGAGTAGATGAGGTAATTTTTGATACTAAACTTAATTGGAAAGCTCACATAGAACAACTTTGTATAAGAATTAGTAAAGGTTCATAATTATGCTCTTTATAAACTCGCACCAATGGTGAATACTAGTACATTACTTAAGGCTTACCATGGACTAGTTGCCTCTATATTAAGGTACGGCGTCATATTTTGGGGGAACACAGTTGATAAAGAAATTGCATTCAAATACCAGAAACGGTGCATTCGATCTATGTTCGATCTACAAGTGACAGATAGCTGCAAGCCCTATTTTGTAAAATATCATAGTCTTACACTTCCCTCACTGTATATATTTGAAACAGCTCTTTTTGTAAAGGCCAATCCTCAGCTCTTTCCCCGCTTATCAGACGTAGTTGTACGAAACCGAAGAGATAACAAGAGGTTATGCATACACAGTGCAAATACAGCCTTAATGGGAAATAGCATCTGATGTATGGCCCCTAAAATATATAACAAGTTATCTGGTCATTTGAAAGATATAAGCCTAAAGATATTTAAGCAAAAACTGCAAAAGCTATTATTAAGCAAATGTTATTATAGTGTAAAGGATTTTCTTGAAGACCATGACGTGTAACCATGTTCTGTGTATTTTTGTATTTTTTTAGTAGATAATATTATGCTTATCAATGTATGTTTTATGTAATAATATAGTTTTATTTCTTTAAATTGCACGTTGTTGCTACAGCTTATTTGTATGTCTGTAATTAATAGACAAGGCATGTTGAGACTATATTTACTTTTGTACCCAGTAAGTGTCAAGCAATAGTTGTGGGCAGTCAAAGAATTTTGAGTAGACTTGATATGACCGCACTACCATCGATCATTTTCAATGGATCAGTTATCGAATATTGTTCAGTAGTTAGGGACCTGGGCCTACATGTAGACTCTACTCTAAATTGGCGTGCTCAGGTGACTCACGTCAGTCAAAAAGTCACCGGTACCCTGCGTGCTCTTTATCGCCTGAAAAATTTTTTACCGACCAGGACCAAGACAATGCGTGTGCATAGCCTAATTTTCCCGTGATGTGTGTTATTTCGACCTGAATGCAGACCTTCTCAATAAACTTGACCGTCTTCTCAATAACTGCATTCGATTCGTCTTTAATCTTCGCAAGTATGACCATGTGTCTACTTATCGCTCCCGTTTGAAATGGTTACCTATCCGTCAACCCTCACAACACTTTACTCTATCCTCATGTGTCCTAATCCACCTACCTATTTAACCCCTTATTTTAAGTATCTATATTCCAACCACGATAGAACGTTACGTTCTTCTAACAATCTACTTCTTCTCTGTCCGACACATAACTCTGATATCCTTCATTCTTCTTTTCCTGTGCAATCTATTCTTCTGTGGAATGCCCTCCCTCTGGAAATCAGGATGGCTACTAGCCGACATACATTCAAATTGAAAGTGCGGCAACTACTGCAGAGCGAGTTGGCAGGATCATCACAGAGTTGACATCTCTATTTAATTGTAGTTATTATTATATATTTTTCTATATATATATAATTATATTTATATTATGTAAATATATATTTGTGTGTGTGTGTATGTATACAGTGTATTCTTATTTATGAATAATGTTTATATATTTCTAGCATATTATCTTTATGTATACCTATTTAATATCTTGATTAGT
Source organism: Euclidia mi (assembly GCA_944739405.2). Lineage (NCBI taxonomy): Eukaryota > Metazoa > Arthropoda > Insecta > Lepidoptera > Erebidae > Euclidia > Euclidia mi. Next base: position 47,380,822 of record OX123190.2, read on the forward strand.
TTTATTCAATATAAAGAATTGTCTTTCTCTTCTTATACTAACTTCAATTTACACCTACTTTGTTCAATCTCTGCACCACCCAAAAGGTAGACTGGTAGAGAATGCCTTAGGCATTAAGTCCGCCTATACATATTCATTATAGTGTATGTATGAAGTTTAATAAATAAATAAAAAAATATTGTAACAGCTTTTCTGTACACATATTTAAGACAATTAAAAATATCTTTATCTTTATACATATGAACATAGACCCACGCCTGTTTCCCGGAGGGGTAGGCAGAGACTACGGAACGCCATTTGCAACGATCCTGACATATCTCGCTTGCTTCATTCACTCCCATCAGATTCCTCATGCATGCTCTTCTAGTAGTAGGCGATAGCCCAGTGGTGTACGTAACGGACTGGCGAGACGATGGTCTCGGGTTCAATCCCCAGGTACCCCGGGCACACACCTCTGACTTTTCGAAGTTATGTGTGTATTAATAATGTTAATAATTATCGCTCGCTTAATAATGTGCCCGGAAGATGGCAATAGGCTCGCCCCCTATTACATTGGGACCGAAACATAACTGGCGAAAAGTGGGTGTGTAATACACCTCTGCCTACCCCTTCGGGGATAAAAGGCGTGAAGTTATGTTATGTTATGTTATGTGCTCTTCTGTTCAGGGTACTTCTCACCTGTCCTGTTTTTAGTATGTCTCCAATCTGGTCAGAGAACGTCCGCCTAGGTCTTTCCCTTCGTCCTGTCCCATTCACACTTGCCTTGTATATCTGCTTGGTCAATCTTTCGTCATCCATCCTCTCCACGTGGCCGAACCATCTTAGCATACCTTTCTCGATGCTTGTCACTACATCTTCTTTTACCCCACAACACTCTCTTATCACACGATTCTTTACTCTGTCAGTCAAAGAAACACCACACAAACTTCTCGGTGCTCATTTTTACAGCATTTATTCGCATATTACTCTGGAAAGTCACGCGCCGTGGATTCGAACCCGATACCCTTTGCATGGCAGTCTATTGGTATCTCCACTAGGCTAACGCTGCCTATTATATCTTCCTATTACCTTTATAATATGTTTTGTATGTGAAATATATACCTGATAATCAAATTTTCTGGAAATTTGACTTTCACCAAGAGTAATGTGGGTGTAATATTACACCTCTGCCTACCCCTTCCAGGATACAGGCGTGAGTCTATAAATAAATAAATAAAAATAATGCTTGATCTAATTGTCCTTTTGAATTTAGCTTTTGATACTGCATCCACTTACTGTAGCAAGTAATGTGTATTATACACGTCACATGCTTGCGCAATATTTATTTTACTAAATAAAACTCATGCATAAATTATAAGGCATTTTAGATACGCACATGACTTTAAAAAGACAAGCGGCGCGAGTCTTGGATTCGTACCAAATACCTACTATTAAAATATTTTATAAAATATCTATATATATAAAAATGCTAAATTCGAAAAATGTTTTATACGAGGTTAATGATGTTATATATAATATCATCGCTTATGGTAAAAAGCAGTGATAAAATATGAAAATGCTTTAACAGCCATTTTATCAACATAAACAACTTTTCTTAGAGAATATTGAATTGAATTTAAGAAAATACGCTGTGCTATTAATAACAGAAGCTTCTTGAGAGTTCGACGGTACTCTTATATTTTTATTAACTATTATAATGTACTTAGATTGTATAGGATTATTAAAATTGACTCTAAAGAACATTTTTTTTCGTTGCACTTCAAGAATACTCGTTCATTAGGCAGGCAATAATGACGATCAGTATGTTTTATGGCCACTCGTTTATGAGTTTTCATTTCCGGCGATTTTATGCATGGGTTGACAAGAAAACAGCCTTTCTGCTTTACGGTAACCATAGTTCAGTCGAAGTTCGAATTATTTTGATCGTGTTTCCTTTACATTTATAGAAAAAAACGAAGGTAACGAACTAAACGTAATAAATAAAATTATCTTTCAGTATTTATGCGTATTAGTTCCTTCACGGTGAGATAAAAATGAAGCTATTTAATATACACCAACTTCATAAAATAAAGATAGCAAACGAGCTACTGCTCGCCTGTAAAATATAGGTACATAGTTTGTGATAAAAGCACTCACTCATTCACGTATATTGTATCTAATGTAGCAGAAAGCCTTTAAACCTAATAAAGTATCAAAGCACCAACAATGACGTGTTTTGTTTGTCGTACAGTGAACTTAATAAACTGAAGAAAAAGCTGATATTCTAAGGAAAAATATCAATGTCCTCCGACAAGCTCTTAGTGTTGAAAATTTATAATGGTAGTTTCCATTACTGGGAGTGCTCCATAAGAGCTGATGCATGACGCACTAGGTTTGAAACATTAATGTCGTGACCCACTATGGGACATTCACGGAATATTGCGCCAAAGTTATGATATGGAATTTTTGTGTGTCACTTTTGCACATTTCTATTGCCAAAGGAAATGCATACCTCCCCATAAAGACATTTAAGATATATATCGGTATATCGCATTATTATGAAATACGTAACTTAAGGTAGACTTAAGATGTTTTTGGTAAAAAATATCATAACAAAAAAAAGAAAATGAGTAGTTACCGAAATTCCCTCACGACAGTGAGCTCAAAAATATTACGGCATACGACGTCTTTTTTTATTAAACTCCAAAGTCTTTCCATCTCTAATGTAAATAATTGTAAACATAGGAATAATGTTTCAGTAGGTCCAGCGTTTGCCGCAACTTTATACAGATTTTTATTGGTTGGTCACGAAATTTGATTTGAGATTTCTTTCTATGGTTTCTTTAAACAAGCAAATCCTTTTCTGAGGTTTCAACAAAACAGCATACTTTCAAACACACAAAATTACTTTATCATTACTTAGTCACTCGTTATTAGCTCAGTGTAAAATCGCGTATTTTTAGGGTTCCGTACCTCACAAGATAAAAAAGGAACCCTTATAAGATCACTTTCTTGTCCGTCTGTCTGTCTGTCTGTCTGTCTGTCTGTCTGTCCGTGTGTCACCACCGATTTTCTCAGAAACGGGTGGACCTAGCAAATTGAAATTTATACCAGATACTGAGGTCTATGGTTCCTATTAGGTGTATAAAAATCAGGGTCCTGGGTCGACCCTATAAAAAGATATGGTCAAAATTAGGTTTTTGCGAAAACTTGTAAGCACCAAAATTAACCTTAATTTTCAACTTTTTTTAATTTTCGGAATTTTTCCTTTACTTGTGCTGTAAGACCTTGGTTTTGACAAAAATTGACAATTCTAGGTCAACCGTAAGTACCCTATAGGTTTTGGGTCGAAAACCTATATGGTAGTTCCCGTTGAACTAGAATCACGAAATTTGGCCAAAAGCAGGGTCCTACAGCACAAATAAAGGAAAAATTCTGAAAATTTAAAAAAGTTGAAAATTAAGGTTAATTTTCGTACTTGTTAAAGCGCCCCTAATGGAGTGAAGCGATCGATAGAGACCGCTAGGGGGCGCATTTAGAAAATGTATGGAAATTGTTCCTGTCGTCTAGGCTATCGTCCACCGTGACGATTGAGTGCAAACTGGTACTAGACCCTCAGATTTAGAAGACTAGCGTAATTAGCACCAACCTCAAATAAGGTAAAATGCGTACGGAACCCTCGGTGCGCGAGTAAGACTCGCACTTGCCCGATTTTTTATTTGTAACAAAGCCACATGGTTCTGGTGCTTGGTCCATCGTTAAGATTTTGACTAATGTAAATAAAGATATGTTTTCAAAATTGTTCGACTACATTGGGTATGGTATACAAGAGAAAGCTGGAGCAACAAATGTAGATATGCAGACATCTCGATTATCTTATAATTAATTGAGTTCTTAAATTGATGGCTCTTGGCAGCTTTGTCAGCATTGAGTGAAGTTTTTATCTATTTGTGTTGTGTGCCGAAATTGAATCAAACATAATCTAAACTGCTCGTAGTCTATTAATTGCGCCATGAATATAAATAATGTACGTTGGCTAATTTGCCAGTGATATTACTGTACTGGCCAACATCGTTAGGTATCTAATAATGCCCAATTGGATGTTGTGAAATCGAATAGCATGTTCTCGAGACATTATACACTAAATATAATATAAAGAGTCAAATGCCCTTGTGTGACCCGAGTCTAACATATGTTTCAGATATGTTCAAGAGTGTTGAATGTTTTATAAAGAGGCTTAAAGTACGTCATTTAGGATTTGGAACGAAAGTGATGAATGAATTTTGAACATGTGCCGCCCTTCATTACTTATGATTAAATGGTAAACTTTGGCTAAATTCAAAAAAGTAATTAAACAATTTCTTTTTTTTTGTTACGATAAAGACAATGAAAAGGTCACAAATGCAGAAAGGCTTACTAGTTCTCATACAAGTTGAAATTCGCCATTTTCGTTGCCTCCATAAAAATATACCTACATAAATAGAGATATATTATATAGCAGTAAGTAATCAGTCACACACGAAGAAAAGGGTTTCGTCAATAAGGAACAACGAAACCCAAACTAAGTTGCACCATATGTCGCCGGACAATTAGTTGTTAGATTGAACTAAAACATTGTTGCCGTCGTGTTTCGGGTACATTAGCGAAACACAATTTGTTTTGATTAAATATCCGAATATCCTGCCTACAGATTACGTGCTTGTAAATTGATTGCACGGCTGACTCTGTTGCCTAATGATCACTTGGCTGATGTAAGTTGGATACTCGACTGCACACGACTTAGCGATTACCTCTGCTGGCATACCGTCTGATTCGGGCCCCGAATTACGTAGGTTGTATAATACAATAATAAAGGCAGCCTAACGTTGTTTTGTACCACGTTCCACTGTTGGCCATGGGCCTCTTGCCACTGTGAAAAGTCTTAGACTATAATTCACCAACATGGCCAACTGTGGGCTTGCATATTTCACATGTCTTTCGTAAACATTGTAGAGTATTCTCAGAGATGCAGGTTGCTCGATATTTAATAAACAATCTAATACGCACATAACTTCGAAAAGTCAGTGGTGCATGCCGACGGTTTGAGCGTGAAATCCTCTGCGTATCATATGTTAGTCTCTTCACTAGTATAGTCACAGTTATTGTTTAAATGTAGGTGGGCTTGGTATACTTCATATCAATTTTTAGGTACGAATGCAACACTAGTATAATATGCGATATATATTTGTTTTCAAAGCCAGGTATCACATGCATCCAATGCTGAATGCTGATTGAAAATAGGATAGCACATTATTAATGGTGGAGTTCTCTCTATTGGCCTCTGCAGACACATAATTCTCAACCAAGCTTGGCAAGTGTAATCCGAGCGATAAAACATATTACATAAAAAGCTAGTAGGTACTTACCACAAAGTTATAGGTAGCTATAGACTGTATTTTATTGGTAGATATTATTCCCATCTAAGACCAGTAACGCAAACCAAATGAAGTGCAAACAGAAACAATTATTAAAGTTCAGATTCGACCAAACAGCGCAGCACAAATAGAGATCGTACTCACACTCGGCGTACCCATTCGATATCGCTTTACGTTCTCATATGCTTCGTTGGGATTAAATACAAATCAGCGATATGGTATCGATGCACCAAGTTCCTCTTGCATCCTCGCAAATACTGCCAATGTTTCCTCTACACAGATTTTCAAGTGGTCGCTAGTACAAATATTAGCGCGGTCTTGGCGATGTGAAACGCATTTCGGGTGTATGTATAGGTATATTAAACAGATATTCGAATCAATAACGGGCCAAAGACGTTTCGGAAGAGCGTATCGGTCTTAGTCGATAACTTGCTGTTTATTTTCTATTTATCGAATAATAATATCGGCGCGTGAAAGAGATGTACAAAAAGCGACTGAGTGAACGGCTGGACAAAATCTGGAGTGATGTAAATAAGGAAAGTGTGAGTGATGTATGGTCGGTATTTAAAACCAACGTAGTGAAATGTGCTGAAGAGGTATGTGGCTTGAGTAAAAGAAGAAGTAAGAAATGTGAGAAAGCTGACTGGTGGGATGATGAAACTCGAAGTATGGTTGAGGAAAAGAAAAAGGCATGGCTGGATATCCTAGCAATAGAAGCAACTAATAGAGCTAGTGGTGGTATGAATGAAGATAGTGTTAAAGAAATGAAGGACAAATATAAATGTGTGACAGCTAAAGTTAAGGAATGTATAGAGAAGATGAAGAACGAGAAAAAGAAGACGTCCTAGGAACTATTCGGTTCAAGTTTCCGAGACAATATAAAGCTGTTTTGGAAACTAGTGAAAGAAGCGCGGGGCAAAATGAATGCATCGATGAAAATGACTAGGTGGTGAAGAGGTGAAGTCATGACTGAAGAGAGAATGATACTAAAGTGCCGGAAGGATTATTTTGAGGGCCTATTTGAGAAAGATGTGAGTGAAATAGAGCCAGAAGAGATGATTGATAAGAATTTGGGTCCGAGTGATCAAATTGGAGTGGATGAAATAATGAAAACGATAAAAAGTATGAGGTCAGGCAAGTCTGGGTGTGATAAGGTGACGGCTGAAATGTTGAAGGCTGGCGATGGACTAATAGTAAGCCTGCTGCATCGCCTTTTTAATCTGTGCTATGTACAGGGCCAGGTGCCGGATTACTGGACGAATGCAGTGCTCGTCCCAATTTATAAAGGCAAAGGTTCGCAGCAGGTGTGTCATAATTATCGCGGGATCAGCCTTCTTAGTGTTGTAGGAAAAATGTATGCCAGAATATTGATTAACAGAGTAATAAATGTGACGAATGACAAGATATGGGATGTGCAAGCGGGATTTCGGAAGGGAATGGGATGTACATATCAAGTCTTTTCCTTGCGCTGCGTAACCGAAAAATGTCGGGCAAAAAAACAGAAAGTATATTGCGCATTCATAGACTTCGAAAAGGCCTATAATAGAGTGGATAGAAAGGAATTATGGAAGGTGCTATCTAGGTATGGAGTGGACAATTTTATAATAAGAGCTCTGAAATCTCTGTATAGGGGTTCTAGAGCCTGTGTAAGGATTAACGGTGCCTATACAGAATGGTTTGATGTCTCCAAAGGTGTCAAACAGGGGTGTGCAGCTTCGCCCTGGTTGTTCAATCAATTCATGAATAGCTGCATGTATGATATGAGATAAATTGAATGCGGCATCGATATGGTCGGATTGCGAGCTAAGTGCCTCTTGTACGCCGATGATCAAGTCATACTTGCGTCATCGGCGAATGAGTTGCAACAAATGATGGATTGCATGAACGAAAGCTTTAAAGCGAAGGGTATGAAATTGAATGTAAGAAAAACGAAAGTGATGGTGTTTGAGAAGGAGGAAAGTGTGACTGAGTGTAGTATTGCGATTGAACATGAACATGTTGAACAAGTTGAAGAATTTGTATATTTGGGTAGCATGTTTACAAGAGATGGAAGATGTGAAGGAGATATTGAAAGGAGAGTGAATGTGGGAAACTGCGTGAATGGAGCGCTGCACGCCTTTATGAACGCCCATACTGTGCCGAAAGAGGCGCGACTGGTGGTTCATAATGGGGTATTTGTGCCCACACTGATGTATGGTAGTGAGTGTTGGGTATGGCAGAAAAAGCATAAAAGCAGAATTAACGCAGTGGAAACGCGATCACTGCGTAATATGTGTGGGGTGAGACTGATTGATAGAATTCCGAATGCAGTAATACGAGAGCGATGTGGCCTGAAATAAGATGTTGTAACGAGAATTGAGAAAGGAATGCTGAGATGGTTTGGGCACGTGGAGCGAATGAGTGAAGACAGAATGACTCACCAAATATATAAGGGAAGCGTGTATGGGCAAGCCAGTCGCGGCCGACCTCGTATGACATTCATCGACCAAATTGGTGACGTTCTGAAAAACGGAATGGTTCGAAGCACCCGGAACCGGCGAGCATATATGAAAAGAGTAATGAATGTAGAGGAAGCGCGTGAGGTTTGTAAGGATAGAAGCTAGTGGCGTTCCGTTGTCTCTGCCTACCCCGACGGGAAAAAGGCGAGAGCATATGTATGTATGTATGTATTAATGTAATAGTTGTGTAGGATACTGTTATAATCTATACTAATATAAAAAAGTTGTACGCACCAGTTTGTGGAACTTCGGGATCGATTTGAATAATTATTTCTTGTTGGACATTACAGTAGCCTTGAATAACGCGGGGGTAACGCGCGCTCAGCTAGTTTAATCATAAAAATGTGTAAATAGCCTATAATTAAAGCTATCTCTAGTTCATTTTTACCTAACCTTACCTCTGTTTTGACAATTCGGGTCTTAAAATTATAAATAAGTAAACGAAATAATGTTTAAATCGGCACATGAATACGAGCAATCCTAAACAAAAAAATGTATTTATTTTAAATTCCAAATACTAAAAATGTATGTGTGTGCCTTTAGTAAAGCAATTATTTTGGTGAATCATTGAATCGAAGGACTTTTAAAAACATTCAGTTGAAAGTGCCACGTGCCAGTAATGAGTAAACCCACGCCCCCACCCACGAGTGACGTGGGTTTGAGACTGCTTAAACCATTGTGACCTAAATAAAATCAAATAATAACATGTTATGTTCTAAAAATAAAATTCAACCATATTTTACTATACGATAGTATTTCGTAGCCGGCCGTGGTTGACGGCACAGAATACAAGTGTCACCACCCTCTATCTTCCCGTGGGTGCCGTAAGAGGCGACTAAGGGATAACACGATGCAAATACCATCTTTGCGTAGAGACGGAAAACTCGACTTCAAACCCTATACGACTGCCTCGTTGGTCTCGCGGCATAAATGTGCGCATGGAATCGGGAGGTCCCGGGTTCGATTCCTGGGTCGAGCAGTGTTATTGGGTTTTTCTGTCACGAAATTATTACGTGGGACTAAAGTTATAGGCGTGAGACTATGTATGATAGTATTTCGTGGATTTTTTTGGCTTCAAGTGGAGTATACCAATATCATGGACGCGATGAATGTTGTTAGTCTTCACTACGCTTTAAGCTATATTTGATAAAATTATCTATAAATGTAAGCTCCAAACATCATTTTTTAATTATTTTATTCTGCATTTAACTTAAACGAAAATGACGTTCTACGCTTATTGCTGGCACAATGTTCCATTAACATGCGGATGGAAACCTGGACAGGATAAAAGAAATACGCAGATAAAGTAAGTCTTCATTATATAGGTATATCCTCATCATCACTAGCCCTATATATTGGCCCACTGCTGAACACGGGCCTCTTCTCACTATGAGAAGGGTAAGGCCAGAGTCTACCATGCTGGCCAAGTGCGGATTGGCAGACTTCACGTGTCTTTCGAGAACATTATGGAGAACTCTCAGACATGCAGGTTTCCTCATGATGTTTTCTTTCACCGATAGACAAACGATAATTAACAATTTAATACGCACTTAACTTCGTAAAGTCACTGGTAGTCATTTTAAACAATAATTATTTTTATCATAATATCAGTTCGCCTTCGCCTTCGTGGTCCAATGGATGCGTTTGCGTCTGTGGACCAGGAGGTCCCGGGTTCGATTTCCGGGACTCAGTAGCAGCACGGAATCTGGCAAAGTGCCCGATAATGGCAATAGGCTCGACCCGTACGTGGGACCTATAAATTCATAACATGGCAAAATATGGGTGTAATATTACACCTCCGCCTAGCCCTCCGGGTATAAAGGCGTGAGTCTAAAAAAAAAATGCTAATAATATTTTATTTATTAGTTAAGTACCTAATAAAGTTTCATCTTCAAGGCTGTTATCGATTCTCGAGCTGTTGGAATTTTCTCAATATTTGCCTCTAACGTTAAAAAGAGTGCTGATTTGCCAATCAGTAAGTTTAGAACGTCGCATCGTGAGTTCCAATGTTAAAGAAAAATAAGTCAAACTCAAGACTACGAGGCAAGCAAATCGAGTCATGTGCTACGCCAATTTTATTATTTATAAATTTTATAAATCTGTATAAATTTTCATATGAAACTAAACTGGCAGTTTACTTATATATTCATATTAATAGCAACCTATAACGGCACAATAAAATGAAAATAAAATATACCATATAATAGACCGTATTAAAGATTTTTATCACAAAACAAAAATATATCCTATTTCACATTCTTACGCATGTGAAACGGAAGGGTTACCAGTAATGAATGTTTCGTTCACCAAGCCAAACATATTGAGACAGGGTTAGCCTGCAGATATGTGTACAAGATTGTGTAGTGTAGCGGTTACTAAAGCGAACATGGGTTGCGTGTTACCGTATTTCTGGCTAATGTTTTCGAGTTAGGTTAATTAAAGCTTAGAACATAAACTCTCAATATTATTGTCTTGTGCTGTCTTACAGCCGGTCCTAATATTTGTCTTTGTTTGGCTTATGACAAATAAAGATTTGCCATAAGCTCCAGATAAAATATGTGAAAAAATTCTTGAAGCCAAATTCATGGATGATTGCGACCGGCCGTAAGTCCTTTCGTAGTTTCATATTGTAGCCGAATACATTGACGATGCCATTTTTAGGGTGCCGTACCTAAAAGGTTAAAACGAGTGCGAGCGGCATCGGTGGGTTACTTACACAAGAAATAGATGGCGTGGAACTACCTATCGCTTACATGAGTAGGTCACTAAATGCACAGGAACAAAACTACAGTATAACAGAACGGGAGACATTAGCAGTTCTAACAGCCCTCGAATATTGGCGCTGTTATTTAGATAACGGGTTAAAGTTTGTTGTGTATACTGACCATTCCGCACTGAAATGGTTCCTAAACTTGAGCAACCCGACTGGTAGATTAGCTCGGTGGTCGGTTCGTCTGTCAGCCTTCAACTTCGAAATAAAGCATCGGCGCGGTGCGGATAATATTATAGCCGATGCGTTATCACGGTCCCTACCTGTAAATATAATTAACGCGAATAATAATAACGTGAATGACCCTAATGTTGACACTGATCAATGGTATTCAGCCACCTACAATGGTTGTTTATCTTCGCCTAATGACTATCCAGACTATTCTATTAAAAATAATAAATTGTATCGTTTGATTAAATCTAGGTGTATGCTACGTAAGGAGTTCGAATGGAAAGAAGTACTACCTTCTTCTGATCGAAATAATGCCATATTAGAGAACCATGCCGAACCCACTTCGGGGCATTTCGGTATATTTAAAACTTACAAGCGCTTAGCACTGCGTTACTATTGGCCCAAAATGCGCGATGACGTAGTTAAGTTCATAAATTCTTGCGACACTTGTATCGCGCACAAACATCAGAACCATGCACCATTGGGAACCATGGGACGACCCAAAGTGTGTTCACGACCCTTCCAAACCATTAGTGTAGATTTGGTGGGGCCACTACCCGTCACAAGAAAACAAAACGCCTACATCTTCGTAGTAACTTGCTGTTTTAGTAAATACTGCCTACTTTTTCCTATCAGGCGCGCAACTGCTGAAATAATAACTAATATTTTAGAAGAAAAAATATTTTTGGTTCATGGTATACCATCTACAATAATATTGGACAATGGTAAACAGTTTGTCAGTGCTACTTTAAAAGCTATGTTGCGCAAGTACAAAATCCCTAATCTTCATTATACTCCTAAATATTCCCCACATGTCAATACGGTCGAACGCTATAATAAAACCATTGGTTCTACCTTAGCGGCGTTTGTAGGAAATGACCAGAGATTATGGGACACTCTCCTACCTAAGGTGCAGTTTGCATTAAATACTGCAGTTAATGAAGTCACGGGCTATACACCTAGTTTTTTAGTCTATGGACGTGAACTAGTTCCATGCGGCTCACACTATGTCGACACGGACGCTGATGATATAGTATACATACCTAGGGACGATTACGCAGAAAACATAGGTCACTTATCAGGCATATTTGACAAAGTTCAGGCACTCCTCATTCAAGCTCATGCTAGGAATTCCCAAACGTATAATTTACGCCGTAAACCAGCTGAGTTTAATGTGGGAGACACTGTGTGGAAAAGGACTTTTTATCAGAGCGACAAGGATAAGTCCTTCTGTAAGAAACTAGCCCCTAAATTCGTGAAGTGCACAGTGATTAATAAAAAGTCGCCTCTCGTTTACGAGTTGTCGGACGCGTCTGGAAATTCTATTGGGTTTTGGCACATTAAGGACCTAAAACTTATACACTATGGTGCCTAACTATTTGTTACAAACCGTAGAAGACTTTCCCTTCCTTCTCTCCACATGCCGTCTTAGCTTGGACAGTAGCGGACTCATAGACCTAACGCAGCTAGTCGGATTTTCCTTGTTAGCCACGTAAAATCCTCTCCTAAGGCGGGCGGTATTGTAACGTATGTCCGGTACTTAACGCGTTGCGTCACAGTACCGCCCATACGCTCGGCCAATCAGAGAAAGCCATCGTCCGCACTCGCAAAGCCTGACCAAATATGGTAATAAACGGACTCTCAGCCTGATGGAGGGCCCGGTATATAAAGGGGCCGACAGAGAGGCCGGCACCGCTACTCTACACTAACCTACTACCGCTACTAAATTCTGTACCGCTATATCTATAATTATACTACTTCATACGTGTATCCTGGTCCCAGCTGTGGGTAAGTTACTACATTTACTGCGTTAGCGTACTGCCCATCTCTCTACCTGCTAGCTGAGGCCGGCTGACGCCGCCTGCCTGACTCTATTGGTTGTGGCTCTCCTAATGCTGCTTTCCTTCAGGTTCCAGGTTCACGTTAAGACTCCGGCTACGCTCCTGGACCGCTACACTTTCCTGCATCGCCTTCGGCTTCACCTCTGGCGAAGAGTCTGGCCTGCCCTGCTCATCGTACACACACCGCCGGCGTCTGCCAGCTGAGCCAACGTCAGCGAGGGCCTGTACCGCTACGCGCAGCCTTCGAGCAGCCTGCCTACACACTACCGGAGGGAACAGCGTGGGAGACTGCAGCCCTTAGTGTTCAGGCCAGTGTCGTGTTGTTGGCCGGTCATACTCGTGGCAAGGGAAGTGAGACAATACTCTGCAATAAACGCATCTAGAACCTCTACTGCGTTTTTACTACCAGAACCCGTTACAAACAAGCTTATACCTTACTAGAGGACGACAGCAGCTACGCCTGCATTTTTTTTAATTTACCCGTTTTGGCCGATCCCGTGGGAATTTCGGGAAATCCCTTCTTAGTGCACCCCTACGGTCCGCAAGGAACATACATACCAAATTTCAACTTCCTGCGCCCAATAGTTTCGGCTGTAGCGTGTCTGTCAGTCAGTCAGTAACGCAATGATTTTATATATTAAGAAGAAGATAAGATGTAGTTATTCCTTAAATCTAGATGAGTTTGAGTATTTGTGATAATAAAAATTACGTGATTCACTAATTGTTGCTTCAGGCCTGTTTTTAACAACTCAATTGTTTATTACAGTGTCGCTCTTTTTACTATAGATAGAATAGACAAAGATATGATCCACTTATTTAAAATCAGTGAAATACCCCACACCAAATCCTACTAGTACTTCCAACCACCCAGTCTCATAAACTTTAAAGTAATTCATTACACAATCGCAGAGACTAGAATACAAACAAACAAGTTTATACTATTACATTATTCCTCTGACCGACGACGGTCCAGGCTATATATGTGTGCTGTTGCTACAATGTGAACTGTGTTTGTGAGCGTGTAAATAGGTACTGGATTTTATAGACATAGATATTGAACATCGTGGATTAGATAGATATTGAACATCGTGGACGTTGATCAGGGCTATCTTCTGTAGTAATGTTGGAGTAAGTATCGCTATTTGCATATAAGTTACATTACAAGCAAGAAGTTTTTATGAATAATTGACTACTGTTTTTACTCTGTGCAAGATGATATCTATAGATTATGTTGTTCATTACAGCTCTCATACGACGTTTATTTGCAGAATACCATCCTTAAATATGATGGAAAACTCTACTATGTCGTACCTATGTCTCTACTCGTACCTATGTCGGTAATTTACCAATGTTTACTATTTGAATAGGGGAAATGAAGGTGTTAAAACGATTGTCCTAAATTCAGTATATCAATATTCAATTAAGTAATAAGTTATAATTTACTGTGATACAAGAAAATGTCAATATAGCAATAGCCATTGTTCCTAATTTAAACGTTATAATTATATTGTCCGTTAACACTATTCCCTGTTCAAATTTGTAAATGGAATTGTGAGCGGCCATATTGCAATATCAAGTGGAAGTTCATAACGTGCGGTTTCGTATCCATTATTCGGAGAACAAAGTTGTAAGTGGTTGGTACCCTTTGGGGCAAAGAGAACCTGATTCAATTCACCTGCTAGGGCCTTTGACAGGCGGCTGGCATTGGATGGACCATATCGACAGTTCACGGATGCTTGAATTATGTAAAATGTGGTTTGGTGAGTGTGGAGGAAGGAATATTGGCTCTCACCTTGAGAAATATTAGAAATATATAAGAATTCACTTTTACGGCACGTGGCACTTTGGTGTATTAGGTACTTGATAGTATATTACTTTAGGTTTGTGTTTAGTAGGTATGGATAGTAGCAACTTTTTAACTAGATAAAATTGGAATTACCTGTGACATTACTGTAAAAGATATTTAAATCTACATCTTGTTGTAGTCATGGATGAAGTTTTAAATATTATTTTCCCATTTTTCAGCTATATACAGCTTTTTAAATTATAATTATATTAACATAAATAACACATTTACTCTGAAATAGCATCTAAAATATCTTATGGTATTTCTACACAAATGGAACGAATATATAACACCATAACGTAATTATATTATCATAATGTTACCAAGTTTTCCTCTAAGAATCTAAGTTTATAACGATATCACCATCTAAAGGCAAGTTGGTCAGGGCAGGAAATTGCGGCAGTCCTCAGCCGGATGGGCAGAATTAGTGCCTGCAAATTAATTACCACAGTTTTATGGACTAAAATAATTTCAAATTTAAGCCATTTCGTTATCTTCTTCTGTGCTTGCATTTAGCTAATTTTAGTTTTTTGTTCTATGCAAAACCTACACAAATTATGTAGTGTCTAAAATACAATCCTTTTAGAACGGTGACGAAAAATTCATTAGAGTAATATTGACAAATTTGAGCCAAAAACACTCACATTTATGTTTATACACATCCAAATTACAATTAATAATTAATCAAGTATGGTTTTCTAATTTATTACCATTATGTTATGATACAATTTTTTGAGGCATTGAATAATCTTTATTTATATACATACATAGTTACAAATTATTTAGTGTATAAGTAGTGCTTCAATATGTAAACAAAAATAATATTCTAGATATAAATAAAAATGCTTTATACATATTATGTACATTTGATCTACTGGAATCGTTAATTATCAAAGGACGTTCGATGTTACAATGTGTGAACAAGTCTAAAAGTTAAATTGCTTTCTATTTTCATGCCTAAACCACTGTCTAGGCTTTTGATTTATAATTATGACCAGGGAGACTACAAAATGGAATTTTTTTCAACTCGTTTACAATTTAATTTATATTTTCTAACATTTAACAGTTTACCTAATAAATGGCTACGGCATTGTAAAGACTAGAAATAAAGCGTTAAACTAATTTGAATAAGTGATAATTCAAAAATATAGAAAATCATCATCATCGTCCTAGCGTTATCCCAGTTGCATACAAGACTTTTGGTCTTGAAGCCGGGGTCCGCTTACTAGTCTAACCAGCAGGCCTATTCAGAATCTCACGACAACTAATCGAATCGTATGTCATTGGTGCCGTAATCCAATCTAATGCGCTTTGTCAATGTTATTCAGAATCGTCCGACTTCGGATTCGGTTGAATTTTCGATAAGTCAATTTGATTCGATAACACATTATGGTGCGTTTACTGAGTATGCTTGTATAGATAAATGTACACACGAAAGTACAAATTATTCAAATATAATTAGCTTTGTAGATGGCTATTTTGATAATCTAGATTGAAATGAAAGCAAATTATATGACATCAAAATTATATAAAAAATATATATTTATATAAATTAAAAATAATCACAACTATGTACCTACCTATTCATGTCATTGAATGCAACCTATGAACAATACTTACTTACTTCGTAAACACTAACCAATAAAATGAGCGAAGAAGTTTTTGTACTTTTTGTCAAATTGTACTTTTTGTGTTTGATTCGGGGAGCGTCTAATTTTTAAGTGGTTACTTTATTTAAGTACCTATAAATATAACTAATATGGATAAAGAGATAGAAGTGCAAAGTTCTCCATATATGACAGTAACAAAACGTGTTTAGAAAACAAAATGATGATATGACGTGGAAGAAGACAGAAGCCGCTTGGGAAAGCATTTATAATATAATGAATGATCGATCTGGAGGAACATTCAGGTCGACCAAGACTGCAATACGTTAGGAGCTGTATCGCCAGTATCAAAACAGCACCTCCACTAGATGATAATGTGGACTTGGAAAGTGTTGTTGACTCTGATAAACTGCCAGCTCATGAAAGTCAAGGTAAGTTTAATGATTATTTATACATAAGTAATTATATAAAAGAGACCCATACTAGGACACATACCTTTATTGCAGAACCATACTCCAAGAACTTAGGGTCCCAAGCCAACCTCACCTGCAAGGTGCATAGGGTTCCCACCTAGAACTTAGGGTCCCAAGTGTACAATTTTTCAAATTAACTTCACTTTTGTTTGCTTTGCAGCTAATGTACCAAGTGAATCACTACAAGGTATGGGAGTTTGAAGAAAAGAAGTGGAAGGAAGAGGAACATAATACAAAATAAAATTAAATGAATAAATGTTTATTTTGTTTCTGTCATTGCCATTGATTGCAATGTAATGTAGGACAATGCAGGCAACTGTTATAGCTTACACACAAGCTTATTTTAATGTCACCTGTTGTCTAAGTACAGGTCTATCTATTCTTGCACACAGCAAATCATCTTTCAACTATATTCCCTATTCCTATTATATGTCTCATTAAGTTTTCTGTGAGGGATGATGGGTTCAGAAAGGGTGTCAAAAGATATTGCTTTACTCATATCCGCTATCACCAAGAAGTAAGCCATCTCTAAATTGATCAGTTCCAAGTCATTGTTTCAAAAGTGAATTATTGAATATTATCTGATCATGGACAGATCCTGACAATTTTGCTACAATATCCAAGCATTTTAATAGGCTAATGCAAAACCACTTGAACATTAACCAACAAATTTTCATTCTGTTTCTATAACTTCACCTGAATCACCTGAAATAATAAGTATTACTTTCATTTTAATGTTGTACTAAGCTGGTATACATATAAGTAAATTAACATGTTGTGTCCTTGTCGTGATAATGTTAAAAAATACCATGCACCAGGCGAGTACAATCTAGACCTATGACATTTCATAAAAGCAATCTTGTATTGTAGCTACTTCAGACGTCAGTGAATTATAACTAAGTGTACCTAGTTGAGCAATAGCTGCAGTAACTTTCATAACAATACAGCATGCCATTGGTGGACTGCCACCACAAAAATTAGCCGCACTTCTTAAGTGGGATGCAGTACTTAGCGGGATACCTAAGCGTAAGTATTATAGGTACTTGTTACTGTATTAATATTTTTATAAGGTAAGTACTTCATTATTGTCGTAACAGTAAACTAATGAATTGGTGTAACCTCTTGTTTAGATGTTCAGTAGATTTGATAGGTTGTATAAAGTTGTATTAGTAAAATCACTTAACCCCTTGTATGCCGGAACGCAGATCTACGCGAGACACAATAGCTTTTTAATTGTGTCTGGCATTCCGGCATACAAGAGGGTAAATATGAAAAAAATACCACTCATCTTTGCAATTTAGAGCTTATTTTATGTTTTATAAAGTTAAGCACCTGGTTTACTGCATATTTCGATAGGTACACGAAATCTGGCAGAAAAAGAATGTTTCACCTAGGTCAGTAAAATAATATCTACCTAATAATCAACACGGTATGTAATACTTTCCAACTTTCTCAACTAGAAAATATCAAGGAAAATATAAACTTAGTAAACACACTAATATTGGTATTTGGCAGATGTCTTGGAAAGTAAGTATTTAAGTAAGTAGTGCTACTGGAACGCGAATGTTAAAACACATGAAGTTACGGGTGTCTTTCAAATTTCTTTGGTGCCTTTACATTACATGGCGAGTAGCCTACTCGACAGTAGGTACCTACTTATGGTTGTTGAAATAGGTATTTGAGCTTACCTTTATTTCTGCAGGTATGCTAGTACATTTACTGCCCCCACTTAAATAAATTTTAGTGTGCGATATCAAAGTCTTGTATAAAAGTAGGACTAAGCCCTGGGTGAGGCGATATTTCCCAATAAATATTGGAGTTGATACCGAAAAAGGATAATCTTCTATATATACCATGATACCACTCATTCTGAAATGGCGGGAAATTAAGTACCTATCTATTTGATTTTCATTCAATTCATTTATAAATATACCTAATTACCTATAGGTAAAAAAAAATAGTTCGAGTAACAATCTGATGCTATGTAGCTCTCGATTATGTTTCCACAACAATAATCGGATTTTGCTGTCGACCTGCGTTATCGAAGCATTCTGAATAGCATTGACTTACGATAAGATACTACTTATCGGGCGTTATGACGTCACATTAGATTCGATATCTTTGACGTGATTTTAACATTCTAAGCGGTTGTTCTGAATAACAAACTGAAGTAATCGTACGATATGAAACCAAATCGTACGAAAACTGAGTTATCGTGACATTCTGAATCGACCTGCAGATTTGACAGAATATCAGCTTTCATAAATATAGAAAAAAAAAATTGTGATAAAATAAGAAGAAGGACAGATCAATCCAAATAACTTTTAATTTCACATTCTAATACTTTTCTGATATTTAGGCTGTGGGCTGAAATTACTGATATCCAAGTATTTATACATAATATGTAAGATCATAGTGGCAGTTAAATGGCACTGACATGACGTTTGACAGTTAAACTGTCAAACGTGTAAATAAGGTGTAAGCTGGCTATATAAGTCGACAGGCTCGGCTAGCTCGTTCTATTCTCCTTCGACGACTGCTCAGGTACGATATGGTTCTGACTATTTAACTACCACTGTGTTTCAATATTCTGTTGCTTGTTCTTTTGTTTAATCATCTAGGAAACAATGTAAGATGGTGTAATCATTATCTTATTGATATTGTGGGTAGTTTGCTCGTTTGTGAGATATTAAAAATTGTTATATAGGATAGAATAATATACTGTGAATCAAGTTGTATCAATGAGATTCATTATATACCTGTGGTATACATTTAGTAAATTGTGTTCATGCTAAATAATGCTTATTATGTTCTGTTGTAAGACAGACCTTTCTAGTAATATAAAACTACGCACAACTCAATATATTTGATATAAATTGGCTGTACCACTGCTTATTAATTATTACTTATTGAAAAGAATGACCGAGAGTTTTATTGCCCGTTCTTTCTCTTGGTTCTATGCCTTTGCTTTGCGAACTGGGCTCTAAATGTAAATGTAGAATCACGACGTAATCTAAAGATATATCCTTGTGCCAAACTGAATAAATGAAAGTATGATTTGATAGTTGTCTCTTTTATTTATCAAAACTGTCTCTACACTATAGGGAGTTTTTCTGCTTTCTGACACGTGCGATGCAGAATCGGTCTGTCTAGAGAATCTTGGAGGAGGCCAGTGTCCAGCAGTGGACTTCCCTAGTCTAAGATGGAAGACATATTTTTGAGCTGAGACATTTCCATCCGCTTTCATTAGCACAGATAAAATCTAAGTTACTGTGTTCGATTTCTTTACATATTCGTGTTAGTCACCTTGAGACACAAACCAATTAAAAGAACCCTTAACCAGACACTCAATACAAATAACTATTTCTTCATAAATACGAAACTTACATGGAAGTAAATAGAACATTTACATACAAGGCGTAACATATGCGGACACGCTCTTATGGTGCTGATACACTTGAGCATTCACCTGTAATGAGCATTCTCGCGAATGTTACAATACAAATGAGTGTGTTTTAGCAAGCATTCTCCCAAACATTCGGGCGAGCCTTAGAATATATTAGAATAATTATACATAATACAAAGAATTCGCGCTACAATGGCGGTTAAACCCAATATATTTACTTCACTTATGATTTTAATCTAGGGAAGAATCTTCGTAGTTTGTCACTAATTTTAACTTGACTAGTGATGGGCTTACTCAGAATAAACATCGATAAAATATCGATAGTGTATACAATAGATCCTTAGATTTGGTTTACTCAGAATTAATTTCAATTGAATTTTCATAAACTCTCGATATCGATAAAGAAATTTGAACGAAGGATTAGACACTTGTGTGATTTATTAAACCTGTTGAAATTAAAATCTGCATTTTATTATTTAGAAACGTCATTAATTTGTTCATGTGTAAGATACATACATACTCTAGAAATTATTTATAAGTGAAACTGAAGTAAACATATTCGGTAAAACTGCTGTTTTAGTGAGATTTCTATATATTTTCGATATTCTACGGACTATTTGAATTTAGATTGTTCGCTAGAATTATTGTAAAATTTCCGTTTCGACAAAACAAAAAACGGCGAATGCTCGCTGTTCTGTTACAAGTGAATGCTCAGGTGTATCAACGCCGTTAAACAACGACAACAAATTTGTTTAAGCACGAACAACACGTGTTCGTGCTTAAACAAATTTTGTAGCTTGTCGAGATTTAAAGCAGTAAGACAAAGGTATAAACCAATTTCACTCTTTCCCCGATCGCATATACCCACATTGTTTGTGAGCTCCGATAAGTTAAATGAAAAGCAACTTTTGATTGTTCTGGACACCGAGCACAATGGTCGAATAGAAACAATCTACGTTTTACAAAACGCTGTGCAAAACATGAACGGGCAATTTTCGAAGCTCTCAAAAGAGCAAACAAGTTACGATGTAGTTAACTGAATATTCTATACTGTGTTTGTACTGAGATTTTATGGAGTAGAAATTTTACTATGTAAAATACTATTTTATATGTTATGCGTTGAATAGTAGGCGTAATATATTATCTCACCTTGTTCTTCTCGTGCTCCCCAAGAGTCTTTTTCACTTTTAAACTCCCAGAACAATTAATACAACTACTCTTGAGCAGCGTATGTATTCAAATCACGTGTTTTAGTTTTATTACTTGTCTAGTATTAATTTATAACGTTTATAGTGTTCTAGTATCATGTGTAAAACGAATATACATGCACTTGTCTCATATATCATTCGTTATAAGTAATACTACTTCCAACTAATAACATATTATTCCATGATTACTTTCATAAGTAATGTTATTTCCAAATGGTATTGTTCTCACTTGTCATTTACCTACTCAAATGGATGAGTTTCAAACTTATTTGGTAGAAATGAGCCTTATTACGGCATAAAATTATTGTCTCTCTTTAAACGCGGATTAATTTATAATTTGCTTTGCCTTTAAATCTCAATTTGGTACATTGTTAAAAAATCTCGGAATACCTAATAATGCGGCATTTACTTATAGCATACAAATTAGGTCGCGATAAAATATCCAAGACAATTTATTTTATACGACAATGAAACGATATTCTGTTCATTATCACGCCAATCCAAAGAGACGTAACAATAACGAAAATTGTCTGAACAACCACAAAAATTTTCACCCCTTACCAGTTTTTATCGGCAATATCGTGTAATAAACTCTCAAAGTGCGGATTATACCGAGTTTAGTGTCATATTAAAAGGAGTTGAAGGAAAACTTGGACAGACGCGTGTGGAATGCTTGAGTAGGACGAGACGAGTGCTATACTCATTAATGCTATGAGCTAACTTGACAAGTTAGCTCATATTGAGACAGTGTAATAGCGCACTACGTAGCAGAGTGTTATCAAACGATTGTTGCGATACTTGTGAAGTTATAAGCTCCTTATGTCTATTGTTGGAAAAATGTTACGGTGTATTATGATTGTGACGAGGTAATCGGCTTTTTCAAACAGCGGGTAACATTTTATGAGATAAATATGAAAAAAAGAGTACCTCCGCTTATCATTTCATTATTAATTTAAATGTAGGTTAAGAGACCGCGTCTTGGCAAAGGTAACGTAGGACGCCCTCCGGCTAGGTGAAGTTTCGATATATTCAAAGACGCTGGCAGCTGCTGAACACGAAGAGCTAAACTTCGAGCTCAGTGGCGTGCCATTGGAGATGCCTATATCCAGCAGTGGACTGCGACAGGGTGGTGATGATTAACTTTAATCAGGGAAATTAGATAGCGACTTTATTAAGTGCCGCGAGTGGAAAACGGCTATGAAAGGCATACCGTTAACGTATGTAGCACTGGAACTGCCTAATCCCGCCAGTTCGTACTATGGTGTCAACCAGCATTTCTCAGCTTGCCACAGAAACCTGTTAAAAACACGGTTGCGTGTTTGGTCAGAATTGGAGTCAACTGAAAGGCGCAGAAGTTTTGGCGTCTCTCTCAGGACTTGCCTAAGATGGGACTTACTGCTACTACGGCGGCGTGCTTCTCGTTAGACGCACGATCTAAGTTAAAATATTTTAATATAGTTTCATTATCATCAGCCCTTTATACTGTCCCACTGCTGGACACGGGCCTCTTCTCACTTATAAGAAGGGTAATGCCATAGATCATCACACTGGCCAAGTGCGGGTTGGCAGACTTCACTTGTCTTTCGAGAACATCATGGAGAACTCTCAGACATGCAGGTTTCGTCACGATGCTTTCCTTCACCGATTAGCAAGCGATAATTAACAATTTAATATGCACTTAACTCCGAAAAGTCATTGGTAGACCGTAGATTCGAACCCGAGACCCTCTGCATAGCAGTCCGTCGGTCTCTCCACTCGGCTATCGCTGCTTCATCATAATATAGTTTGCCTTGCTTATTTTAATAACATGAAGATCACAAACATCTTCATATGATTTTAAGTATGATTCATTTTTTCATCCATCCAACATATCTAAATAAGTTTACAACAGGACAAAGATATAATCTAAAAGCGTGTACCGCACGCTGTAACATGATTCTATACAAAAAATAAAACGGGGGAACCGACATTGACATTTCGTGATTAAATTGGACGTATGACTCAACAAGGCAGAGAACGTACGTGCGTGAAAAAGTAAAGGGGTGCCGGTCCGTCAGTCTCGAGATACCCGCTGGTCATCCGTATTGTTATCTCAAAGATAGATGTAGCATGTACCGAAATATGTAAGCGAATAAACGTATACTCGAATTTTAGCTGTAATGACTAGTTGATTTTCCTTATCATCTGAAAATATTAAAATCTTGTGTTACTGACTGACTGACAGACGAAGCACAGTCGAAACCAAGGGCGCAATATGCTGAAATTTGACATGCATGTTCGTTGGGGTCCGTAGGGGTGCACTAGGGAGGGATTTGCCGAAATCACCGCGGGATCGGGCAGAAACGGTTAAATATAAACAATGTGACCCTTGTCTCTTAGGGTTAAAAAAGAATAGGTACAAGGGCTGTTCGTAAATTAGAAATCTTTTACTATGTAAGACAAATTTAGAACACCTAAAATTACTACATACTAAAATTCATGTTAAAAAATTAAAGATCATAAAAAACACTAATGATATAATTACAGCTAGCCGTTTTTAATTGCTGCATAGTTTTACATACCCCATAGATTGAATTTGACATAGTGACCAGTAAAATAAGTAACGTAAATACTATATGTATTTCGAATGCAATTATTACTAAGCGGAAGTTTGTTAGTAGATATTCTAACTGACAAAACACAATAATTTGATGCCGTTATACCGTTTTAATTAAGCATTGAAGCGTGTTGATAAACTTACATGATTATAAAAATGATTTCCAACACCAACATTTTATCTAAAAAGGATATAGTTTTTATGGAATCGTGACAGTGAAAATTATTTCAGCTACCTATTGATGACTTGTAAAGTTTAAAATGTATTAGTGAAGCCTTTATAAGTAAAGATGATGTTTTCATAATGATTGTACGACATTAAGCTTTAACGGCAAGACATCGTATATCACAAACCCAACTACAGAAGCTTATAAAATTTAAGAAGTACCCGTACGTATTACTTTTTTTTGGCTTACCATATTGTTTTTATTATTCTATTCAAAAGGAACAACAAACAGCTACAATATAAAACATAGAAAGTAACATTACATAATATTCATCATTATATTGCAGCCCACAACGCTTTTCACTTAACTGGTAATACCAAACAAAACGTACGTCTTTAGTTTCCTAGAAAGTCACAGGTTCAGTAATTTCAACACGTTGTCACGTCACCAAGTCCCGTTACGTAACGTAATAATAAAAGATTAATTCTAGCGTGTCATAAACCGTCCTGATTGCAACGTTTCTTCTACGAAAGACTTTTCGCTTTATTTATGAGACTCCGATATTCCGATCACGACGTTCCCATGAAGATGGATTCCCATGAATAAGAATCGATAAATGCTCATCAGCTATCGGTTGTCGATGCAAACGTCAAGTTTTTATAAAAAAAATAATTTTATTTTAGTGATAGTTTTTGTGACAAGATTTCGTTGGATCGAGTAAGTGTTGAACTATATTTTTAGCAAAGTATTGTACCTAATGTAGTTTTATTTTTAGATAGCAAGAGAACTCTCTGTTAACAGACGTAGACAGTCCTTTAAATATCTGTTATTTTACCAATCCACTGTTAGCAAATTAGCTTTACTCCTTATTATTTATTATTATATTAGCTCTGCTATTTGATTTTATTCTTCATACTGGCTAAATGCTTTTTGAAAGATGGTATATCATATATGTAGTTATATTTCACTGGTTATAACTCATATAAATATGATATAATTACTTGCTTTTACGGATTGATTTATTAATTCCAGAGTGTAGGCTGCAAACAAACATAAACTTTTGGTGGTTTATGATCTTATTATCCACATAGAAACGGATTTTGTCAACTTTAGTTCTAAGGCAGTAAATAAGGAATGTAATGAAAGACTGGAAGCTCTTACTCATCGACACGTAAAAAACCGCTAGAGAGATTGAGGGACTGCTCTACCAACTTCCATTCCTATCTTCCATTTACTTTGCAAGAAATATAAACAACCACAAATATAACAAGTCAAGTAATAAAAGTAGGTTCCCCCGACGTTGTATATATTTTATTCGCACTTTTTAGAACTGCCAACTAAAATTCTTACATTCAATGTCCCATTCATGGTGGTCAGACGGACGTCCGGGACATGAAATACGTCTCTGTTTATATAACAGTTACGCCAATAGTTGTTACTGTGTGTTGCGGGAGACTAGTATGGAAATGATAAAAGTGTTTCTGAAAGTTTCTTAGCGTGACGGCTCCTAGACCATTCGTCTTTTTTATGTCGGAATTTGTACTTCTAGCTACAATGTAGGTAATGAAATTATGGTGATGTAATCATCACCATAATTTACCATAGTGTTGTTGTCTAAATTGAGCAAAGGTGAGTGTTTTCGTAGCTGTAATTTTATCTTTCACCTTTTAGTAACTTTGAAGCTCTGAAGTCAGGCAGAGATAGCCTAGTGGACAGACTGCTACGCAGAGGGTCCTGGTTCGAATAAACGGCGCGCACCAATGACTTTTCGGAGTTATGTGCGTATTAAATTGATAATTATCACTTGCTAAACGGTGAAGGAAAACATTGTGAGGAAACATGCATATCTGAAAGTTCTCCATAATGTTCTCGAAAGACATGTGATAGTCTGCAAACAGTGCCAACCGGTACTAGGCCAACTTGGTGGACTATGGCCTTACCCTTCTCATAGTGAGAAGTGGCCCGTGGCCAGCAGTGGGACAGTTTATATACAGCACTGATGATGATGAACTCTGAAGCTCGCCGATGTTATAATCGTCCTAGCGTTATCCTCGTTAGATACAAGAATTTCGCCTCGGAACCCAGGCTTTCCAATCTAACTATGTTGGACAAAAACTTTGCTTTTCTACTGTGGGACTGCCGTCTTAATTCTTAACTTCGCAGCCCATTGGCATAGTGATATAATAGTGAAGAAATGTAATTATGGTTTCTTGTAGAGGTAGGTAAAGATTAAGTACTTATTACATATATTATTTTTTATGTCCGAGGGACTTTTTTTAGACCAATAGCTAAGAATTTCTTACATCGTGTAGCCGCTTATCTAATCGTGCATAAAGTGTAGCTTCCATGTGCCATTGAAATTACACTACCCCAATTCAATCAGTCAATCTACGCCAAACCCACCCACAAGTCTATTACCACAATCGTCTTTCACAAGCTAAATACGCCAATCGGTAGTGCGTAAAGTGCTGAAGTTGTTGACCCCGTTTGTTTATGTAATGATGCTGCTGCCATCGACCCCTCGTAAAGTTGTAAACCCCGCGATTGAAAACTCATACAGATTATGCAAATTAAGTATATTAATAATAATAATAATAATAATAACTTTATTGGCATAATAATAAGGGTATAGATAGACATCATATGAATTGGTGATATGAGGTATTATTATAATTAGCTATATAATATTTAGAGTACCAATATTATAATTTGTCAATCTAATTAGCATCAAATCTTAGTACAGAGTGGGCGTAATAGTATTTTATGAAAGGCAATAAAACCCAAACGAGCTTTAAACAAACTTACGATATCAAAATCGTCGATTATAAATATTGTACATTCGAATGAAAGTTTCTTGGGCTTTCCCGCCCTAAACACTGGCACGTTTACAGCGTTAAAGTAAAGGACAAGGTACCCTACCTTTCATTCTCTAACTTTGGTCCTCAAGATTTTATAACTACGTATACGCTTTCAACACTTAATATAACTCTAAACACTCTTAATATAAACGAAAAACATATGAATCGGTCTGAAACATAATTTCTTCTTCTTTCATTTAAGAGCCTAGTTCTTGTCGGTGGAGCAATTGCCATTGTTTTCGGTTTTCTGCCCGTTCTTTGTTCTCTTGATACGACCCGACCCCAACATTTCCTTCAGCTGTGCCACATCCTTTTCCTCTTCTTCCTTTGATTATGCCTGCCAAATTTATTTTTAAGAAGTTGTCGTGTCGTATCAAGTGGCCAATCATCTTCTCTCTCCGAATTTCTGTTGTTTTTAACAACCGTCTCTCTTCGTCAACCATTCGCAGAACCTCTTCGTTTGCAATCCTATCTGTCCAGCTTATGCTCTTCGCCCTCCTCTTTGCGTCATGGTCCAAGTTTCACAGCTGCATAGAGCTATACTTCAGTCGTAAGTTTTAATTGTTAAATAATAAACAGTGGGACAATATACTTATATATATGTACAAGGGTGGGTGGATGATGATTGTGAAAAAAAATATATTCATTTAATTATAAATATACAATGTATCTACGTAATAGTTGCAATCAGGTTTATACAACCAGATTAACTGTATTGATTTTCGCTGCCAACATTTGCAATATTAAATACTTTATCCTACAGCCAGCATATTCGGTAACAAAACACAACATCAACAGCCGTATATTAATTCAAGCTTTAAACGCATTTTGTCCGCTTAAATATTCTAGTAGCAGATAAGGCTATTGTTAATACCCTTATCTGCAAGTTAACATCGCAAAAGTCAAGAAAACGGTGACTGAAAATCCCCATTCTACTTTGAGAGAGATAGCCGCCAAACTTTTTTTATCTCACGAGTCGATCCGTACCATTTTAACTAATCATTTGGGTACGAAACATGTTGCGTTGTCGGCTTGTCCCAAAATAATTTTGCACTACGATAATGCGCCCTTGCATAAAGCCATCATTGTCAACGAATTTTTGACCAAACGCTCAACGAATACCAACGAGCAACCACCATATTCACCAGATATGGCTCCAGCCGAATTCTTTCTTTTTCCTAAACTCAAATTACCACTTTTTTTAAGCACCCGTTTTCAATCGGTAGAAGACATAAAGGAGAATTCGCGGCGAGAACTGAACTCAATTTCGGAAACAGTGTTTAAAAAATGTTTTGATGATTGGATTATTCGTTGGCGTAAGTGTATCGTTTCTGAAGGGTCACACTTTGAAGGTGATAAAATAAAGTTGGATAGTTAGCAAACAGTTTGTGTATTATTGATCTTTTCCCGGTACTTTCTTGACAGAGTAGTATACAAGAGATAAGGCTTGTCCCTAACGTGGTCTTGAACTGGCAATCCCTTCTATTCTTTGGCCATTGTGTGAATTTATGCTTAATTATAAAAATTACCTAAAACATATATAATAGCATTATCACTACATTCAATTTGGCCCTATCCTTCGATACAGTTTTAGAAAGAGCTACTAGCATAAGACAAAATCCTTGCGTACTGTTAACTGTACTGTTATATGTATGTATCTTTTTATAACGAATTATAGCTTAAGACGTGATGCTGATATTCTTGAATATTATTTTATGATTATTAAAGCATAAAATTGTTGCTCTAACAGTACTTTATAATCTTAATATATAAAATCCTTGCGTTACTGACTGACTGACAGACACGCTACAGCCGAAACTATTGGGCGCAGGAAGCTGAAATTTGGCATGTATGTTCCTTGGGGACTGTAGGGGTGCACCAAGAAGGGATTGCCCGAAATTCCCACGAGATCGGCCAAAACGGGTAAATTGAAAAAAAATGCAGGCGTAGCTGCTGGCGTCCTCTAGTTTATGATAAAAACCTTATCTTCTATACATGTTGTTCAAGTAATAATGTTTAAACTCTCTTGAAAATGGTTTGATGTTTTTGCCAACGTATTTTGAAAGTGTCTTTTATTTATCAAGTGTTTCAGCTTAAGTGAACGTGTAGAACAAATATTGTACTGAGCTTACTAAATATAAGAAGAGATAGATTAAATTATCGTGGGAAGAAAGAAAAATAACGCTCATATGTTTTATTAACTCTTCTCCTACGTGAATTTAAGTATTAATATTATTTTATAGGTAGTCGAGCCTTGGTTTTTCATTTCAGCATGAGTGGGCTGGCTTGACCGGGCAAGTACTACCCTCTCACAGAATGTCAGCATAACGCATCTATACTGTTAGTTTTATTTGGCGAATAAATGTACCGGAGGCTACATTATCCTTTCCTTCCCACTCAACCCGCTCCTCCTCGAATTCCCTTTTCCATCCCAAAGGGCGGCAACGTACTTGTGATTCCTCTGGTGTTGCTTGTGTCTATATCCTGCAGTAATATTTTACCATCAGGCGATTAATTTACTCATTTGCCACCTATTACATGAAAAAGGTATAAGTGCAAAAAATACGAGAATGTACGTATGGCGTAGCGGTCTTTGTTTAAGTATGTGCCTGGCCGATGTAAAATATGAGTGCTGGCATTTCAGTTTAAAATAAAAATGTTGTAATTTGATTTGATAGTCTGTATAAGAGTAATTATCGTGAAATTTACTCGTTTAAAAAGAAAGCATACGCAAATATGTATTAATAAAATAAAAATAAAAGCCAATTAATTTCACTAGAAATATGATATAGTGAAATTGAAATGAAATGAAATTGTCTACAATATAAACTATGATACTGATTCTATTTCGTGTTCCCCGAAACCTCGACGTTCATCAAAAACCAGAGAGCAACAAAAAATAATTACAAGGTTTTAACCACAGCTTCACCAGCGAGTTAGGTCGATTAACATTGTTATACTATTTTTAAACATAACATACACATAACTTAACATAACTTCACACCTTTATCCCCGAAGGGGTAGGCAGAGGTGTATTACACACCCACATTTCGCCAGTTATGTTTCGGTCTCAATGTAATAGGGGGCGAGCCTATTACCATCTACCGGGCACGTGTACATTTTAATACACTCATAACTTCAAAAAGTTTCACACTGATTTGTTATTTGTAAAACAAATAACAAATCAGTGTGTGTCAATTGTCATAAAACTTTCATCACCTAATTCAGTTCCTTAGAAGCGGCTTTAATAAAATACAAGGTATGTTTGAACCCAAGTTTTATGCTATCTCCATGCTGAATTTCATCAAAATCGTTTCAGCAGTTCAGTCATATGATCTTAACAGACAAAGAAGCAAAACTTTCGAATTAACCATATCACCATAGACATAATTAAAGTTGTTAGAATAAAGCTACATCATCATCATCGGCCTAGCGTTATCCCGGTTGCATCCAGGACTGACACGCCTTGGAGCCCAAGGTCCGCTTACTGGTCTAATCAGATATGACAGAATATCAACTTTTCCACAGAGCGACTGCCGTCTGACCTCCGCAACGCAAATGGATAGCGATATTCCATGGCTTAGACCAGTATCAGTTTATTTGAGGATACTGATTCCCTGTAACGACTGTCAAAGACCTTCATGACAGCGGGCACCGACGGTTTAACGTGCTCTCCGAAGCACGCAGCATGCGATAATTAACAATTTAATACACACTTAACTTCAAAAAGTCAATGGTGTGCGCCCTAGATTTGAACCCGATACCCTTTGCATGGCAGTACGTTGGTAAATCCACTAGGCTATCGCTGCCTCAGAATAAAGCTACATAAAGTGCTTAAATAAAACAATGTAATTTAAGTACGAACATACTCACAGTTATCATAGTTATACTTACCAGCTTATACAATAACATGTATTTTGCTATTTTTGCTTAGCGGTTGGCATGAATATCTATAAAATAATTTTAAGTAAGTACGATTTTATATAAGCAAATATCAAATAATGTTGTAATTTTCTAATATTTTCATTTTGTCATCAAAATGTCAAATTCCTAAATTATTCAAACTTCTGTGTAAATTACACTTATTTTTCTCTTTCTAGTCATAGATTTTCGAATAGCTTATTCAGTAGTTTCAACTCGTGGACATATCTGAACTATAAATCTCTAGCGAGTCTCACCTCGACCGAATCGTGGCCGCCATTTAGTGCCCGAAGCTGGGAATCGACACAAACTTGCTAAGTTCCAACTTCTGGCCCGATTGGATTCGATCCTGTGAATGTGCATATTGGAGCGAAGTTTCTATTTCGGTGTTTTGGGTGAACATTTTGGTGCTTTTACATTTATAAATTTAATATATTTGCACATTTGCCAGATAATTTCAAATTGAAGTACTCAAAAGTTCACAATTAAAATCACCACGACACACCAGATTTAGTATACCTACATGGATACTGTTTTCCCTTAACCATGCGTGACGAGAAAATGCAGGTACTATCATAATAATAAAACGGAGAGTCCTCGCAAATATATAGCAAAAAAGTCTCACATCACTATTGTAATAATCTATCCATAATTAAAACCATTTCAGTGCATATCCCGAAGATAAATAAAACATCTAAAGCAGTACATAACATATTATTCAACGGAAACAAAAAAGCCGCAAGTATCGAACTATTCGGCAAAATTTACCAAAGTTACGACAACTTTGAAAGTAACGTTTACAGCAAGATTCAAAGTTTTCGACCCTGCAGTTACCGAAGACAGCGGATGTGCGACTACTGATGTCAACTAACTTCGATTTTAACGTTTAAACTTTTGAATTTTCTATTAGTTTCCTTACAATGGCGGCTTTCCAATTCTAACTGAATGACGGTCGCATTATTACAAGTTGAAACTTATAGCTCTTTGGTAACATGCATCCGTAGAGAAAATTATTTTTAAAACCGTTTAATAAAAGAATTTTCTCTCTTTTTTTATGTCTCGTAGTGTAGACAGAGAGACAAGTTTTGTGCCATATTATTAGGGTTCCGTACCTCAAGGTAAAAAAAGGAACCCTTATAAGATCACTTTCTTGTCCGTCTGTCTGTCTGTCTGTCTGTCCGTGTGTCACCACCGATTTTCTCAGGAACGGGTAGACCTAGCAAATTGAAATTTATACCAGATACTGAGGTCTATGGTTGCTATAAGGTGTATGAAAATCAGGGTCCTGGGTCAACCCAATGAATAGATATGGTAAAAAATAGATTTTTGCGAAAACTTGTAAGTACCAAAACTAACCTTAATTTTCAACTTTTTTTAATTTTCGGAATTTTTCCTTTACTTGTGCTGTAAGAACTTGGTTTTGACCAAAATTGACAATTCTATGTCAACCGTAAGTACCCTATAGGTTTTGGGTCGAAAACCTATATTGTAGTTCCCGTTGAACTAGAATCACGAAATTTGGCCAAAAGCAGGGTCTTACAGCACAAGTAAAGGAAAAATTACAAAAAATAAAAAAGTGGAAAATTTAAGGGTGTCCCCATACATACATAGTAGACTCCATTTAAGATAGTCCTCTAAGTAGTATGGGCGCTCATACAGATTTAGAGGACTAGCGTAATTCAACCTCAAATAAGCTAAATGCGTACGGAACCCTCGGTGCGCGAGTCAGACTCGCACTTGCCCGATTTTTTTGTTGCAGCATATTTCAATTGGATATGGTTTACGTTGAACTAGTTTAATCGTTTGAAGCTGAGAGTATTGAATTTGAAATGACTACTGAAGTGATCCTGCGTCAAAGCTTGTTTTACTCATCAGGGTATCATAAGTATTTTTGCTAGTTTCGGAATAAGTCAAGTTTACAACACATTCTAAAGCCAATGGTAAGACCATTGGCTTTAGAATGTGTATTCAAACTGGTAGTGTATGTTATTAGTAACTGTAACGTAAAAATTCTAATGATTAATCAAAGAATATCGAGTGGATCGCTTTGCCCACAGTTGGCTTAAATTAGTTGTAACAGTTTTCCAGAACATTAAAATAATGATCCAAAAAATCCAAACAAGACAGTGTAATATTAGTTACCTAATATATTTTGTTATAAAATAATGTACAATGTAATAACGGATTTCACGGACAACATTTCTGTTCCTAGCACAACTTTCTTTAATGTTATCAGTGTTATCACCATAAAATATGCAATTTCTTTATATTTTTTGTCATTTTACTACGCTTGTGTTTTAAGTTAAATCTTCGACGATAATTAATACTAACAAAGTACCATTATGTTTCATTCAATTGTAATAGTCGCAATTAACAGCAAACGAATTAAGGGAAAATAGTTTCTTATAATAGCATAAATTCTGTTCATCATTTGTGTATACAAAGATCAGCCACTCCTACCCTTTACACAGACCAGATACAGATCATTGAC
The DNA here is from genome assembly GCA_944739405.2 of Euclidia mi. NCBI lineage: Eukaryota > Metazoa > Arthropoda > Insecta > Lepidoptera > Erebidae > Euclidia > Euclidia mi. The sequence continues at coordinate 47,414,067 of OX123190.2, forward strand.
AGACGTCGGCATCCAACAACTTTCCATGATCCTTATCATGTCGTTTATTCCTGAATTTGTCATCACCAGCACTGCATATAAACTGTTCCACTCCTGACCACAGGCCTCACTATTTTTTATGTTATAGAAGGAAAACAAGCAGAGGGATTTTCGGATGGTGTGATTACCGCCGCCGATGGACATGGACATGGAGAAATGCTCGAAAGACATGTGTATGAACAACGCTGTGCATAAAAGTCTGTTATACACTCCACTAGGCTATCGCTGCCTTATTCTGGATTAATGAAACATTATAAGGATGCAAAAATACAATAATACTGATTACTCCGAAAAGTTTGAGAAAGCCAATCGTTTATTTATAATAGGACAATATAATTTTTTATCTTCGTATGATACATATATGCATATGCGAACTAATACACTAAACTGCTTCCATTTCCTTCAACAGATATCTACATACAAGGATAGAATATCGTCGCCACTAAACATCAAACATCAGTGCACTTGTACACATACGCATTTGTCACACAAAAATAAAATGTTAATTATGAGACCGGACCAGCTTTTATGACGGAACGCTTATACGCTGAATTGAAAACAACTCATGGTTTATTCACAACACGCGGACTATCACTAACTGTAAGAAGGACCTTTTGACATCCGCAAACGATGCGGAAACACGAATAACTTTCAAAATGTACGGCTCAATTTATAACAGCCGTTATTCTACCAACCGGGCTACACATTGACTTTGGTATATATTATATCGGTTAATTCTGATGTAGTGTTTTTAATTCATTAGCAGAGATGATTTTGTGTACTGTTTTGAAATTCAAAGGGGCCGATTTGTTTGAACTTTTGTATAGTTTCACGAATGAAATATCCAATAACCATGGCGATATGGAATGAAAGAAAAACGTAGAGAATGAGTACACAGGGAATTGATTTTCTATGGTTCTCTTAGCCGTTTAAAGCCAGCTTCGCTATTAACTGGCCAGCAATTTCTATTGCGTTGAGTAAGCACCGCAATATAATTATTTTATATGACGTACCATCCGTAGCTTTGCTAGCATGCGACTCGAAAACGACTGCACGGAAAGTAGAGAAATCGTTGTACAAGCTTTATACAACATTATAGAATCCACTTAATTCAGTAGAATTACCAGTTGGGTAATGTGTTATTACAATTTGAGGAGAAATAAAATTATAATAATAAAGATTTCATAAGATAAATTAAACAACACACAGTCATGCATGCATCATCATTTCAACCCCATAATTTATTCTGAAATTACTTCATGCATGTTTAAAAGCACTAGGTTCATATAATCTTTAATAGATCGCGCTACTGAAATGTGTAATAAAGCAGTTTCTTAAACCGAACACGATAAATGTTTGAATTCATAGGCTCTCATGAACCAGGATCAGCTAGCATCATTTTTTGGTTCGAATGTAAAAATGCAAACAGCCCGCAATATTTTCAGTTACGTAAAGTATATAAAAAGTGGAGATGGGCACTCAAATTATTATGGTCTTCATGGTAGATTTAAAATTATAGTTTCAACATACGATTTTAAAAGCCTATTTTGGGTATTGCTCAAGCTAATTCATGGTATCTATTATTTTTCGCCTTCGACACATAAAGTTATTTACATTCATGCACCTGGATAACGTCAATTTATCCTTTTAGTCAAAGTAAAATAAAAATATCTAGGATCAACTACGTAACAGGCTAAAAGCATCAACTGAACCCCGTAGTCCGTGTATCCACTGAACGATGTAAATATTACGCGGCTAAATATAAAACTACGTATAATTTTATTGCTCCGGGGCGCGCGAGTCGTGCGTCCGACTTAACAGCATTAAATTGTAAGCGAAAGCCTTTTCAGCGGACGTGGATTGAAAAAAGAAGGTACATGGACAAAACAATAGGAGAGCAAGAGTTAACCCCGGTAAGTGAGAGCAAGCCTGTGAAAAACATTGTGATCCAGAAGCTTAGCCGCTCAGAATAGAAAATTTATCGTTTTGCAACAATGGACTGCTTACTGTTTAATCCAATTCTCCTGTGGCTCGTGTGATTTCATTTTGTTGGTCCGCATTTAGGACACGTAGCCGAATAGTTTTTACTTTTGGAATGAACCCTCTATTGTAAAGATGGTAATTTAGAGTGGAAGGTAATGTATCGTGAGGGGTGCTTTCGTTAGTGCGTGGTAAGTGTGTGGATTAATTAAATCTCGACTACATTATACTAGTAATAGTTTCAGTTTAACACGCTAACATATTGATTCGTAGGGTTTTGAAGTCAGTGTAAAAATAATTATTGTAAAATGTGGTTGCCATGCAAATTACCTACACTTTGCTTTATTTACATATATCTTGTTTCTTTTACAATCGTTTAAGAAAATACCTTTTTATAGCATGCTATAAAAATGTATTTTCTTAAACTCTCCGTCTGCTAATCTGAATCGTAGTTGACAATTTGAGACAGACTTCATACTCATTACTCTGATCATCTAAAATGAAACACAATATTAAACTTTTATAATACGTTCTCTATCTCAAAACTGGCTTCATCAAATATCAATCTAAACAAAATTATTCATAAATATTGCAAACAAGTCATCTATTGAGCAAATTTGTGTCTATATTGCCTTTGATCAGGATTGTTCAGAGTTGAGTCTTCAGAAACATCAAGTACAAGATAACGGATTAATGCTAAAGTTTTCTATCGTTATTTTGATCTTGACGAATTGCCTTGTTATCCAAAACAGTGCCAATCGGTATTATAATTTTAGTAACTCAAATATTTAAAAGTAATTAGTTTCTGCTCGCGACACCGACTACGTAGGTGTCAGTTATCGCGAGAAATAGCCTATAAAATAACTATATTACTGAAAAGTATCAGTATTTTAAGAACTTTCAATAATTATTGCTTGAAATAATGACAAAAATCTATTAAGACTTTCTGTGTGTTTCGATAGATAGCTTTTATTTGTTCTTACGTGATATGTTGGGTGGCATATTATTACTGAACTGTATGAATCTACTCGAAGTTGTTAGTTTATCAAGACATGCTTGCACCCTTCGCCAACAGCTTAATCTGAGATGTAAATTGAAAAGTTTCAGAAGTGTTGCAAAGACACAAGCTTTTAGCACTCTGTAGTACGTTTAAAATGCATTATTAATACTTTTATGACGTAGTCTCATGGCAACTTCTTTATAATTCAGGTTACATCTTGTGGCATACAAATCTGACGTTGTAAACTCAAACTCAAAATCATTTATTCATTTAGGCCACAAAGTGACGCTTATGAACGTCAAAAGTTAAAGTTAATTACTAGATGATTCTACATTTACATTTACTGCCACGTTCGCAATGCAATAGGTAGAACCACGAGAAAGAACGGGCAATAAAACTCGTGGCCACTCTTTTTAACTGCCAGTATAATGGTTTTACATGTTATATTTGTAAGGAGCTGCAACTGTTTCACATTGTGAGTTATCTACTATTGCAAAAGTTAATAGTTATTGATATCATACTCAAGCAATAAATAATGTTCATTTAGTAAGCCTCCCAAAGTGAATATGGTGAAACAGGAGCATCCACTTACGTCTTTTGATGTAAGCAACTCGCGAACATGACTGTTCTGATCTATGGTGGAACAGTATGTTCCGAAAAGTAATAGTATATGAACCTGCAGCAATTTACAATCTATTAGTTAGCAGTTCATGACCACGAGTTACCCTTACCTTACAAATCCGATAAATTATAATAAAAAGAGTAGAACAAGAATGCAAATGTAGCATAAAAAGAGAATACGGTAATTAACTACGCTATAAAATTGCCTATTGACCTAATAATAAAAATAAATTGACCTAATAAAAGAATATTTATTTCCAAGCGTACTTGTCGTCAAGATACTCATTTAAACTATAATATGCCTTTAGTAAAAGATTATTTTTAACAATTGCCTGAAACGACCTTAAAGGCAAGTCTAAAATATTACTTGGTATTTTATTATACATTCTTATACTAAGCCCAATAAAAGAGCTATGCGTTTTGTGTAAATGGAAATATGGTACACATAATTTGTGCCTGTTCCTAGTATTAATATTGTGTATGTCACTATTCATTTTGTAAAAATTTATATGTAGTCGTACATGCATAACACTGGCATAAATATATTGTGATGCTACAGTAAGAATACCATTTTTTTTTAATTTTTCTTTAAGTGAGACTCTTGTCTTTAACTGGTAAATGGCCCTAACTGCTCGTTTTTGTAATATAAAAATATTTTCGATGTCAGCGGCGTATGTATATATCAGTATAGATACATAGACACAATAGATAATCACTTTTTAATGTACTAATCGTATCTAAGTAACTACCTATTATAAAATTATCTCTGCCTCACCCTACGTGGCTATTAAATAATGTTTATGTATCACATATTTGTACTAAAGAATATTAATTTTATTAATAAAATATGCCTTAGCTCAGGTAACTAAGTTTATTTCTGCTTGTCTGTACATATGTAGGAACACATACCTAATAGTCTCGCGGTACGTGAATCACTGCAGCGATTTTCCAAATGGCGGTCGTGTTGATGTCAGTCAGTCTGTCAATTAACTCAACTAAGCAAGGGCCCCACCCACGTTTACTTTCAGTCAGCATGATGCAAGATTTATAGAGAAAACGAAAGTATTATCAACACACTAATCCGTCCGTATATGATATTCTTGCGTTACTGACTGACTGGCAAAAAACTAAAAACAATTGGGCTCAAGACACTGATATTTGGCGTTTATTAAGGACACTAAAAATAGATTTCTTGAAGCTCCCACAATAGCGAACAGAAACTAAAAAACAAAATTAAGAGATGACCATGGCCACGCCTGAGGGCTATCCTTTAGTTTATATTATATAAATGCACCAGTGCCTTGATAGCAAATGCCCTTAGTGATGCGGCCCTCGAAGTAGTAGGTTTGTTGCCTACCAGGAACAATCAAGCAGATACTTTATATAATAACAAAATTCTTTGTGATAACATATTTTTTAAGTAATGCATTAGAATGTGGGTTCATAGAAATTCAAAAGCAATCACAACTCAGTAGTGAATATTCTGAAGTGGTCGACATGCATTGGAAAACGTAAAGTGCACGACTGGACGTCCTCTGACTACATAAATGGACTATCTAGTAAACGTAATAGAGGTTAGAGCATACAGTTTCAATGAGGATGAATCTTTGAAAGCAGGCAGAAAATATTTTGTTCCTTTTTGTTTTGCAATATGGGTTAAAGAATTAAGATCTGATTTCATTTACATGTTTTACTAGCAAGCTGAAAGTTATTTGTTTGTATGTACTTTTTAAACAACTACATAATAATATCATGAACACATCAACAAATATTTTATTTCACTTTACATGGCTGATCAGGAACGACATAAAATAAAGCCGAAACTGAATTTATTTTCTCCAGTTAAGAACTGTAAAAATTGAAAACTCTCAATACGTGTAAGAAATTTAAAATATTAGTTGCAGATACAAAGCTATGTTCCACAATAATTAAACTTGAATTATAATAATGTTTCAAGTTCGGTCCAAAGTCACCAAAAAGAAATATTCAAAACGGTTTCTGTGTTTTTTTTATATATTTTTATTTTATTTAGCTAGTGCCTAAGTAAAAGGATATTTTTCCACAATACAATTTTATTTAGCTAGTGAAAAAAGCAATATTATCATTAGCAATACCCCAACATGAAAAGTGACTATAACAAAAAACGTATATGCCTTTATAAATGAAATGTGCGGGGTCGATGTTTCATCATTTAAGTTCATCAATCACGGGTAACGAGATGTCAGTCGACACTGACCAGTCATCAGGACGATCAACGAAATATTCTCTTTACTGGCACAATGCACTATGCTCATCAAAGGGAAATCCCTTTGATGAGCATAGTGCATTGTGTTGTGTTTAACATCCAGCGTCATTATGGTGAATGTGTTTTTGGCGAAATGATAGTAGTAGAAATCGTCTACTACTGATGTCTGCGCAACTGTGGGGTTAGTGGACAGCTTTATGGTATTAATGCCAATTTGTTTTATGTAGCTTTAACGCCCTTTCTATAAAGTAATTTATAACAAAATATTTGGTGAGCAATGGCTGCTACAGCAGCTTTCTACCGTATTCATTTTTATTGACCTTATTTTCTAAAAAAAACTCTTCTTTTTGCTTTGAAACTGTTGCAGTTGGGCAGAGTGCACTGGAGATAAAAATGAATTTTGTCGAGAGCAGCGAAACATAAAAATATAAGAGCCAGAGTGATTGAAATCGCCATCACGTAGTGTTGACACATCGGCCGTATCCGACATGTCGGAATAATTCGCAAATTTACAACCAAATACGTACAACGGATTTTTTAAACGTATTTTTGTTTGTTGTGACATATGTAAGCGAACGTTGTTACGATTTTTCTATTAAAAGTAAAAAAACTGTACGTAATAGATCAGTGTTCACGAATATCTTACGTATCATTATGATTCATTCTACAGATATTCACGAAATACAGTATGATTCATAAAATATGTTATTCCTTTGAATTACATGATGTACTACTGAGATTAAGCACCCCTGAATTAATTTAGGTAGTTAGGTACACGGTAGAAGTCGTGGACAATAGTTAGTAACTCAGATGATAATGTGTTATAACTATACCTAATTTATAACATATAATCAAATCCATGTTGGGCGCCAGAATTTCCTTTCAGTGAAATGTTACAACTGAGTCTAACTTTCAAAAAACAATTCGTAACAGATGTTATCCAAATTGCGTTTCCAAATATCATGAAACTTGAACGTAACGGCCAAAGAATAAGATAAAAATAGGCTTTATGTATTAAAGTGTTAGAAAACTGTCGTACTAAAGCAGCTAATATCGACGTATGGCCGTAATATCGACAAGGAGACGTGACGACGATGGGAAAAAATGTTTTCGAGTTTTTGGCTCAACATTGTTTCGCAAAAAGCACGTCACTAACATATGGCGCCCGTGGATTTTCGCAAGACACGTCCTCCGCTACTGTTTAGTTATAACTGACTCTTTTTCTTTATGGAATACCACATTTTATTGTTTGTTTACTATCATAAATGTTAACTTCTAGATTTTCTTTAAATTTTGTACTATGACTATCAAATGTTTTATCGTAAATGATTATAACATATCTGATATTATAATGTCTGACTCGTATATAAACTGTCCGTCTGCTTGGCATGAGCATTTTACCGCTTTGAGCATGGTAAGACACGAGTCTGTCAACCTGCACAAGTCCGCTACGCTGGCCAAGTGCAGGTTGACAGACTGTACTAACATGTTTCTCAAAATAAGAAGACCTCCTGCGGTGTACATTGGATGTTATTTTGCACGCCGAGCAAGCGATTCATTATTAAAGATTTACCGTCTTACTTATAAAAATCTCGTTAAGTGTGACTTAGCCACCTCTCAGCTTATAAACGTTGTTTAGCTGTTGTTCAGCCGAGTAACTGATAAAGAACGATACACATACGAGGGCCACAGATTATAGCCTAAATAGTCTACTAATTAACGCAATTGAACGAACACGCTTAGCTATTTTGTATCTATGAGTCATAGATATAGCAACGATATGTTATCTCCCTGGCAACAATATTCTGTAATAGACTATGACAGAATATCGTTGCTATGACAAATAACAAAAATTCTGACAGCTGGTGAACCATTTTGGATTTTTTTAAACTATCCGAGAAATATTGCTAAATTTTGAAATTTACGTATTTTCTATTATTACACTTTCTTTGAGATTCAATCTATTTCCTTAAGGGTATTATACTCATTACGGACGTATTTCCATTTTCATAAAAAGATCTAATAAATGTAATTTTTCGGTTATTGTTATTATTTAGGATGGAATTATTTATTTACTCCCAAAATATTATTGAGAGACCGCATGAGTGCTGTCGGTCGTGATTTCGCGAAAGCCAACCGCATCGCAATTCGCAGTAACCTTGAGCAGGAGATACAGCCAATATAAACTCTCCTTATAAAAAATATACTTTAGAACGCCTCAAGAACATTTTTATTTTTTTTGCCTGTACAAAGATTCATGTGTTTGTAGGGGGCCGCTAAACTTCAAATAGACCTCGACTATCTTATTTAGGTTCATTTAAGGACAATCACAGAATTTCTTGCAGTGCCTCAATTGGGTATATTACCAAAAATTGTTTACCAGCTCTCCTACCGTTATGTTGTTCTAAAATATCGGAAGGAAATAATTTATAACTATACTAGTTAAATCTTCTATATAATTTTGGAAATCTGCTAGATATTCGAAATCTATGTTTAAAAGTAGACAATGTATAAAATGTCATTGACCAAACAGCTGATTCAAGTTAAACCCGCTATTGTGCCTCTCAGCAACGTTTAAACAAGGTCCCGGTGTTGTTTAAATTTGACAGCTATTTGAACATCACTTAGTGGCTACTAAACGCTAAACAGGATTTATAGGTAAGGTTTTTGCTAATCAGCCTCTCAGCAGTTGTTTAAAATTGACATAACGTTTATAAGAGGGTTAATTAATACGAGCTTAACTTAAAAAAATCAGTAGCGCACAGCGTGGAACTCAAACCGATATCTTCCGCGTAGCAGACTATCGGTATCTTAAATAAAACATCAATAATTTTAAATTCGTTGCGTAATGTATTAAAGTTAAACTAATTTTTTAATGCCACATAACTCCTCAAACGTCAAAAGATAAACTCGCGTAAATACTAAGCTTAAGCCATGTTTTCCGAGAAATTAGTACGTGCTTGAAGTGGCATACACCGAAAAATGAATTATTCTTCACACGGATTTCTATAAGAGAAAAGACAGTGTTCTACGAACCGCACCATCCATCACAATTTCTCACAAAGCATTATTACAAAGTGCATATAGGTAAGTACACTGATTAAAAAAAAAAAATGCACGAACGTTTAGTTCCGTCACAATTGTACGTCGTTGAACAACGTACTACTGAGTAATCAGAAATAAATTGTATGCTGTTACCGCAATCATGTAACAAATGTCGTTTGTCGGTATATCATTTTCGTTGCACTGGGGCGTAACGTCATTAGGTGGGTCCACTCAGAGCGAGCAGCCTCGCGAGGCATTTGCCGCGCGAGGAAACAGTCCCCGAACGAGCGAGGCCATAGAATAAAGCTGCGTTCACATTTATCTGACGTGATCTCTCGTGACGGTCTCTGTCGTAATTACTTACCGTTCACATTTGTCTGTCGCCGTCTGTCGCGATCTGACACAATTTTAAATCAGTTCTGTCTTGACTCTCGTGGAGTTCACACTTTCGCAATGTTTTTGATGAATTATCCGATTCAGATTAAGTAGATATCCAATTATATCCATAAATTATTTACATAGGATTATATTAATTCGTATTCAATTAGCTCATCTATAGGTACTGTATACGAATAATCCACATTAGTCTGACGAGTTGTGTCGCGCGAGTTAACTGTACGGAACCCAACAATTTTAGCTTCGTCAGCACATCTCTCCCCACCAAATTATCTAGATAATCCTATTGTCATCTTAGCATTCATTTATTATATATACCTTTGTAGATCTAACATTAGCGATTACTATTTTATATTTTAAATATACTGTTATAATTAAATAAATGTTTTTTACAATTAATCTGAGTCCAATCTCTTAATTCGCGCTGTACCGTCCCCACACCCCTCCCCCCTCTTTGTCGCAGACCGGGACATTGTCTGTCGCGACACGACAGACGACGTCACGACAGATTACATCAGACAAATGTGAACGCGGCCTAGAGCGCGGCAGCCTCGGCACCGTAGGAAAAAACAAAATTGTAGTTGTCATAAAGTTTGAATTCAGAACATGAAAATATACAGTCCGTTCACAGTTATTTTACCTCTGACAGATGTCGGTGTTTATTTTCTTTATGTTGGAATTGTACTCTGTGATGACAGGAAAGTAAAATAGGGTGCATAACATTTTACCCAATATTAGTGGAAATGCTTCAAGAATTCAAATGCTTGAAGCTCATGGCCACAAAGTGGTTAGATTACCGCCATACCACTGCGAGCTAAACGCAATTGAACTTATGTGGAGTCTCATTAAAAGGCGAGTCACAAGCAAAAATTTAGGACAAGAGGCAACCAACATTGTGAATTTAGCTGAAGAAGCTTTTCAATCTATCACTGCAGAAGACTGACAAAAACAATGCAAACATGAGCGCCACATTGAAGACAAGCTTCGTGAAACAGATGGGTCTACGGATGCTGAAATGGACAGGTTCATAATAGAATTAAATTCTGAGTCTGATACAGAATATGACAGCAGTTACGAATCATCATAACATTGGCAGTCCACATGGATCATTCTTATAGACTCACGCCTGTTTCCATGCAGGGGTAGGCAGAGGTGTAATATGACACCCACATCATTCTTATTCAAAATAAATATGAAAATTAAATTTACAGTTTTTGTATTTGATAATTAGAACCTCACGTTGGCGTAATTATGATGCGTTTACCTTTATATATTAAATAGACAACATTTTTATTATAACTACTTATCTTCATAGGAAATTAGTTATTTCGTAAGAAAATAAATGTACATGCATATAGCCATGCCAATATCAAGAGGTTTTGTTACAAACATTACTTCCAAATATTTAATACGATCGCTTAGGCAATAAAAAAATAAGTACATTTTAGCAATAATGTATATTTAAAATGGAAGTATTATATACCTAATATAGCAACACAACGCCCAGGTTGGCCAATCTAACAGCTAGAGGTAAAATAACTGTGAACGGACTATAGTTGAAAACTATTATGTATTGCGCATGTATCAAATTGTCGACTTGTGAATTAGAGTGAAATAGTACATTTGCCATCTATCGGTCTACGTATCAATGTGAGATTGTTGGTCTCTCTTCTCTCTTATTTTTAAATTTTGTTTATAAATATAGTACTTGGAAATGGTCATACTGCAATAGGGTTGTGGTATGTGTTTTTACTAGCCGGCTGCATGACTGACGCCAATTGCTGTACCTACTTTGGGTACTAGACAATGGTAATAATGGGCCATAATATACATATTTACTTATACTTACTTTTTTTGTAAATATATACATAGAAACACCCAGACAAAGACAAACATTCATGTTCATGCACACAAATGTTTGTCATGAGCGGGAATCGAACCCGCGACCTTCGGCGTTGTAGTCGCTTACACTCCCGCTTTGCCAACCGGTCGTCGATAATTGTTATACCTAAAGGATGGAATAGGTAGACATGAAAAAAAATATAGAATGAATTATAGGAAATGAATATCTGTAGGCAAGGATACTGTAACCGAAGCACAGACTGAAGGATTATTATTCGTACAATAAATAGCGTCAAAGATGAGAATGTTATGATGAATGTATCCTCCGTCATTCAGTGACCAGTGGATAGGGTATGCGACTGCTGAGCGGAGGTCCCGGGTTCGATTCCCGGGTCGGGCAAAAGCGTTACTGGGTTTTCCCGAATTCTCAGAAGCAGCATGGAGTCTGCTGACGTGCCCGTTAACGGCAATAGGCTCGTCCCCTATTACGTGGGACCTAAACATTTCATGGTGAAATGTGGATGTAATAATATTATAACTCTGCCTATCCTTACGCAGATACAGACGTGAGTCTATAAAAAAAATGTTAAACATACAAACACACTTGCGAATTTATATTATTAGTAAGGATTATGTTCGAGCGAGGCACGAAACAGCGTACAGACCGCGGCAAAACAAAAAACCAAACTCGATGGCTCGGCCGCTCGGTCGCTCGCCCGCGGCGGCACACGCGCTTGCCTCGGCCGCGGCACGTCCACACAGAGCGCGCAGCCTCGCGCGCCAATTCCTCGCGAGGCTGCGCGCTCTGAGTGTACGTGTCTAATTCGGTAGCTCGGGCGCTCGCTAAGCTCGGCCGCGGCGGCACATGCGTTTTCCTCGACCGAGCCACGTCCACACAGACCGAGCAGCCTCGCGAAGCATTTTCCTCGCGAGGTTGCTCGCTCTGTGGGGACTCGCCTATTGACATTTTGTCCATCAAACAAGCGTCCACGGTACAGCGAGCGAGTACCGAGTATATAGCCTTGTTGTTATTACGCGTCTATAGGGGACGGGAAATTAGGATTCTATTGAATTTCATCCCAACGGGTTTCCCAACTTGGTTCGGAACAATTCAGTTTGCTAATACGCTTACATTTTGTTACAGCCGATATGGGACTATCTGAATAATACCGATAGACGTTAAAGATCCTCTATTGTATATACGTCAGAAGTCATCTTGAATACGCATCTCAAGTATGGAATCCATGTTATCACAAGTACATAGAGCGGATTGAAAACATTCAAAGACGGTTTATTCGATATTTATGTTAGCATCAGAAAGTTCCTTACCAATCGGAAAACTACCTCAATCTCTGTAAGCAATACCATCTGTTACCATTAAGAAGTCGGCGAGAAATCTCTGATACCGTATTTTTTTCAAAATCAAAAAAAAATGATATTGACAGTGCTGAACTTTTATCTAAGCTTCACCTGAATGTACCCTCCCGAACTCGAAACAACCCACCTTTAAGCGTACCTTTTGCTTCATCTAACTACAGACAGAACTCATATATGTTGCGTGCAAGTAGAAATTACAATGGACTATGTAAACATCGTGACTTGGATCCTTATTTTGTAAGTGTGGAAACGACCAGGAGGCGTTTGGCTCTTGACTTTTTCCATTGATTTAGAAATTTAATTCTGTAATAAGAAATGTGCTAATTATAAGTATACTGTTCATGTTTAATTGTGGAAATAGGTGATAATCTGATATTGTTATTACAGTGTTATGTCATGAGTTTGTTCACTTTTTATATTTAAGAAATCTTTTATATGTGAGGACTTGTAATTGGCTTACTGATTTCCTTACTACTCTTTTTGTTTTGATTGTTTAGCTGTAAGTCTTCCATGATATTTAAATAAATAAATAAATACCAGTCATATCCGGGTATGTGCTTAAGTAGGACAGGGATAGTTGGGAATACATGTCTTTGTAAACGTTGTATTCTTTAGCTATGGACGACGGCGACGTGTGTTTGCTCTTATGTTATTATTTTTCAAAATATTTGGAGGGGGTAGCATCCCTTTTGTTGCGAATTGTTGTCTAAGAATTTGGGGTTGAACTATCTTGTTTCTATTATTAAATTAAAAATAGATACAAGGAAAACACAGGACAAATAATATAAGTACATTATTTATTTACTTGTATGTACTGCGCTACATTTAAATGACTATAAACCGATATTGAAACACAATTGCGTTATAAAATAACGATGCTTTACAATCAGTATATGTTGTGTTAATTCCAGAGCAAAATTCACCTCATGTTCGCGCAGAGCCATGTAATAAATTCATGACATGAATAGCAAAGTTAATCTTCACATACATTTATAGGAGATAGCTATAAATATGCAAAACTAAACTATTTGTATGCGAAATATCCACAACTACTCAAGCTTCCTATTTCTGAGGGAGACACTACTTTCCATGTTCATCTTATATTAGAACCTATTCAATACATTGATATATAAGTCGCTAGTTCGATGAGATTGGGCGTCTTATCCGATGCTTTCAATTCGTTAGGCCGTTTTTTGTTGCAATATACGAAGGTAGAGGCCCGTTTTAGTGAACCCGATGGCAAAATGGTGCATTGTTTATAGGCATTGCCTTTTTTTGTACCAGCGCGGTAAATAGATTTTTGTGGGAACTTTATTTGCTATATTCAAATTCTAAATATAAATATCTAATGTTACAATGTTATGAATAGTAAAATTACTGTTTCTATGTAATATCTGCTCGTGTTTATGTTAGAAGTTGTGGCTTGTTTGCTGAACATCTTGTTTATTTTTCGCTACAGTTTCAGGTCTCCGAAATAGTCACGGTAATTCTCGTGCTGTAAGATCTTCCTTGAGCTTAAATTAATGAAAACACGAATGTAGCTCTCAGCTATAAAATTAATTAGCTCGACACTCTGTTTATTTAGCTGCTTTCCTAAGTTTGCTGAATGTAAATCTTAAATAAGTAGTTATATTATATCTGTTTACCTACATTTATTGGGCAAAAAATCCCCTACGCATTGGTATCTAAAAGTTAATTTGGAAGCCAGACAGATATAAATCATATCTCTCACAAGCGAACGCTACTACGATTCATCTCTTTAAGAGCAAAACGGAGACGATACTTAGCATTCCCAAAAAAGGAATTTTAAAAATGTCTGTGTATATGCCGAGATCTAAGCGGACGCCAGCAGAGCCAGCCAAAATGCAAATTCCCGAGACTGCGATATTATAACATAACAAGCTCATGAATACGTTCAGTAGTTAAGATTTCGCATTATCGTCTTATTCTTATCAATTCGTAGCAAAGCATTGAGTCGCTAGTTGTCCGGTAAAAGTGAAGTAAACGAAGAGAATTCCTGAGTAGCTCTTAATCAACAAAACGTAGTTTATGAGCAAATTTTCTGAATAGAATGTCTCTATTACACGTTCGGTCGTGTTCGGGAGCGAATGGATTCAAATTAAATGAACGGTTAAGCTTTTGAGTCTTAGAAATTGCGACGGGAACGTAAAGTTTGTGGAATAGATAAGTTGGGTGTATAATTTTGATACGCTTCGACGTAATGGTTTGTAGTAAAGTACTGTTTTCAAGGTTAGATATTGTTGTATTGTCTACGGTTTCTGTAATATTAGACTTTAGGCCTACACTATATCAATCTGTCGTTATAATGTTGGTTTATTCATTTAAAAATCCTAAATCTATGGGTTTATTAATGATTTAAGTGTCATCTCTAAATTTAAATTGTCTTGTTAAATATGCCAAATATTGCTATGAATGTCATGAAGTGTTGAAACTGTCAATAATTTAGAAGGAGAACAAATACTTGTGTATATATGCACAGAAAAACCATTGTGATGTGCTTCTTATTTAAATTGCGACTTAAGAAAATTAGGAGCTATGATTTAAAAAACGATGATCATTATCTATATAATACTATAACCAATGACCCCAAAAGTGGTACAATAATATTATTAAGCTGATCAGATAATGACGCATTGTCTGAAGTTAAGATAAAACGTGAACTAATTTCGAATGCCTAAGATTTTATCTTATAATTTTTTGTTAAGTTTGTATATCAAACACTGGATACAGAAGCAGCGATAATTTTACATGCACGGGTTACTTGCCTATCGCTTTCATAAAATTACATAAACATATATCTTTGATAAAATGCTTAATGTGCTACTGTTTTGATGATTAACATAACACGTTCAATAATACGAGGCTCGTCGAATAAAAAGCATAAATCAATGCGTATTATGTATGTAAATAAGCACTTTTCTATTACAAAGCTCGCGTTAAACGGAAGCCAACTGCCTTTCCGTGATTTATGTAGTAATCACACAGAGTACACACCATACAATTAAAGGTCAATAACCGGAAAGTATTGTGAGCCATTGAGTTATAATTTTCATAAATTGAATTCTGGCTAATGCCTGCAATTTGCATAATAATCAACGGTTATGGCGCGATTAAAGTTTTCGCCTCAAGACTGGCCAATACGAATTCACTTTTTGCTTTTAAACTATACTATATTGCTGTACAAAGTGAGCTGTATTTCACACTTGTGTTTTAAGCAAGCGAGAGATCCGATTAAATACTGTATATTGAAAAGAGACGGAGATATCGAACATGGGAAGCTGGAACGCAATTCCTTAACTTACATAATAGATTAATATTTTAAGATATGGAAGCCGACTGTGGAATATTGTTATCGCTTCGGCATTCGTATCGCGATACGAATTTAAGCGGAGTTTTCATTAATTTTGTATTGAGATTTTAAAATTCAGTTTTTGTTCTGGCTGCACTTATTTATTGATAAGATTTTTATTGGTGGCATTACAGTGTCGACCCTGGTCTGTAATTACCGATAATATTTTGTTCAAAGGATTATTTATACTTACTGGATGATAATTAAGAACTTTTTACCTTGCCTGTAATTATGATTTAATATGTTTTATGATGACATTCGACTGCACGGTTGGCGTAGTGGTATCTGTGGTCGCCCCGCCGCTTGACACTGTGCCGAGTGTTGTGGGTTCGATTCCCACACGAGACAACACTTTGTGTGATCCATAAATTGTTGTATCGAGTCTGGATGTCCCTTGTGTCTGTTGGTTATATGTTTGTAAGGTCCCCCGCATCACAGTATTTATTCTTAGTGCGGGAGTTGTCTTTTTTTAAAAGAAAAAATGTACAGACGAGTGTCTTTTACAAAATATTTGAATTTTTGTTCGAAACAACAATGAATCGACTGTCATTAGACAAGCCAATAAAGCCACAACACCTATGACTAAATGAATCTATTACTTACATAATATAGTTTTTGCCTCTGTACTCTCAAAAAGAATTATCTTTAGGCTCTAGAGTGCCGATATTTTCTGTGATTAGTGATTACAGATATAAACACTTATGATAGGTTAAGTTAGACCAGAACTACTAGATTCAGTACACTACTCACAACGTCAAAGATTATTTAATTATGGAAGCATTATTATTATTATTTGTATTTTAAGTTTTATCTATGCTTTCACGGCTAAATAGCTCAAGCCGTTTTCTACATAATTATAATTTATAGTGTTTGGCGCTTGACTCCTCGACGGTATAGGCAGAGGTGTAATTTTACACTCATATGTCGCTATGGAATCGATTTTTGGTCCCACGTAATATGGGTCTATTGCCGTAACCGGGCACATTGCCAGACTACGTATGTAAGATAATTCAGAAAAAGTCAGAATCGCTTGCCCGACCCAGGAATCGAACCGCCCGGGTTCGATCAGCAGACGCATATGGTATCCACCTGACCACAGAAGCAGTGATGTGACCCATTTTGTTGCAATTGTACGGAAGTAGTATGGAATAAGCTGAAAAATCAATATAATCATTTTTCACTTACGCTGGGCTCTCCTCACAAAGTTAATTCATACATGCAAGCCACAGTTTCAGCAAATACTCTAAGTAAAAAGTATGTCTGAATGTGGTATTACAACGATAAAATATAATAATATTGTCAGAAAGTATATGACACAGCACAATGCTGAGGAAAAACCACCTCTGACGTCACATATTGTAAGTAATTACTTTGTATTATTGCCGCGTGACATCCTTTTTGGATAATCATATTTTTTACTTACAGAATATACACGTTTATTACGAATAAAGAGCTTTCTTTCATATTATTGCGTTAATTTAGTCCTATACCACCTGCTAGAAAACTAAATCTAATATAATGCGTAGTTAGAGTACCCCAAAAAACTAAAAAAAATCTTTTTCGATTGCAATCGATCCAAAAACCTCTTAACAGACACTGGCTGTGTGTGAACATGTACAACAAGAAACCATTAATTGCCTGCAATTTGGTAACAGATACTCTCAAACAGATCCCTTTTTTCCAAGGATGATCCAAGGCTACGGCAATTAAAACATCCTAATTTCAATACGGAAGATAGTTGGAATGTTCCTCTGGCTTGTGATCCTGTCATCAGTCTAATAAACCTAAGAAGGGCAATAACCCTATAAGACATCAGGACACTCTCAGCTTATTCTGTGTGAATAGTAACACCAGTATTTAACTAACAGGTACTTGAAAATAACTTTTACATTCAAGTCAAAGACAAATCACACCTTGGTTTTGAGTGACTACGGTTTCTGTAAAGTAGCTGAAACGTCGGACAATAATATATAATATAGTTTCTAAATCATTCGGTGTAAATGTAATCTCAGTGAAACCAAGGTACCGTGATAAAAATTAAACTGCAGTTTAAGTTTAATGTAATTCGCGTAAACCCAAGAAACGGAGTACGCCGTACGTCCAGATTTTTAGGTTTCCTGGAACGAGGATATCTCCACCGTTCAATTAACTATAATTATCAATGTCAAATGTACTGGAAATCCTTTGGCTAGTAGCGTGTAATACACCAATGTAGTCTAGGAGGTGATAAAATTTATTATGTGAAACATCAAAGTGAGTACCGCGCTGACATTGTATAGCGATGCATTTAGGTTATTGGATGGCGATTGTATTGCGATTTCTGTGGTCGGAGTATTTCTGTTGCAAGAGTAAAGAGCCATTACGCGTCGGCGACATGGCCATCAGTGACGGTGGCTACCTGCAATTCATACGGTGTATATTTGAGAGTCAAACCATTTTCAAGAGCAACTAAATAATCGTTACAGCTAGGATATAAAATTAACGTAGGAGGCTATTTATGTTTGTTATATAGATAAAACGAAATTTCAGCTTTAAACTTTGTCGCTTATAAAAATATCATTGACGTGGGAGTTTACATATTCAGCTAAATATAAAAAAGGCAAACCTTAGTGAGTGGCCTACGTCCCAAAAGCAAACCAATGCCCAAATTTAATCATTCTAGCTTTAGTAGTTTTGCTTCTGTGATGATATATCAATCGAGACATGTACATAAAGTGGTAGATAGAATAATTTTATTAACACAACACAAAACAGTCTTCTCCATATGAATTAGTGAATGAAAAATAAATGTATAAAATATCAAAGGACTGATTTCATAAAGTATTTCTGAAGGAGTTCGTTTAGTTGAAGGAATCCGATTTCAAATAGCACGGTGAACGGTATCGGAACGCTCCATATGCAAAGGCTTTTAATTACCGCTCCTTCGGTGCAGCAAAGTCGAGGCTATTAGACAACAAAGAGAATCGATTATTTGCACAAACTTTGCTATTATTTTTACCTATAATTAAAATGATTGGTTGTGCTTCTTGATCCAATACAAACATGTAGGTTCTGATGCATTTTGTTGTAATTTCAAATGCTAAATAAAAGGTACAAAATATAATTGTTTTCCATCCATACGTATAATATCTGATACGTAAAATACATTTTAAAACAACGAAAAAGACTTAAGTTTTAGTTAAAATATTAATTTAAGGTTGTCTAAGTCCATATTTTTTAGGTTTCGTATCTTAAGGGCATCTTAGTTGCCTCTGCTGTCAGATCGTCTGTCTGCCTATCAGCAAAGCACGGCGGTCTCGTTTCTTGAACCATTATAGATGGTCATATCATGTTTAAACTTTATGAAATTACAATTCAATTATTCTAGACGCAAGGCAATGTGTTAATTTTTGCCTAATTAAACGCTTCCCGTTTATATATTAATAAAACGTACTGCTTTACAACTTTTTCCTGCACAGTAGTTACAATATACAAAGCTTACTTACTTATACGGCAATAGGCTCGCCCCCTATTACGTGGGCCTAAAAATTCATGGCGAAATGTGGGTGTTATATTACACCTCTACCTACCACTTCGGAGATACAGGCGTGAGTCTATGAAAAAAAAACTTACTTATTATCATCATAATTTCAGAAACAGACGTCCACATTACACACAGACCGATTTTGAGCCGCCCGCATTCAACCGCTTACCGCAGTATTAACCTGATCGTCGCGTCGGTCCAGCTTGCGGGGCTCTACCTCTGCTGTTTCCAAATGAATAGAACATGTATTATTATATAAACCAAGTATAATTCGGCATTTTATAAACACTTAATAATAAAGGGGAAAACAATAAATTCAAAATTAATTCCAGACGATCAAAAGAAAATTTCAAGTGTTTTCCACTTGTAACCGTACGAACAAACTGGAAGTGAGATGAGTAATTTCCATAAAATTACTCGCATCGTCTCCAGCCTCGTATAATGTTCTAATTGGGAGATACATACTTTAATGTTGTTAATTGTAGACGTGTAAGGCTTGTTGAACCGCCGCTATTATTCGAGTCGCAATTAGAATGTATCTTTACGTTGTTATGTAAATTATTTTATTCAGTATTCGTATTGTTAATACAAATGACGAGTTCCTGGTGAACCTTGTTAAGGTTACAATTGAGTTAACGTGACAACACTCTTCCTAAAGTTATTTTGGATATCGTTCGGTAATGTAAGTGATGTTTACAAGGTAACATTTAAGTTTATTATTGGTCTATGGAACCAAGGTATACCTACTTAATTATTTTTACATTGTTATTATAGTACCTATTTCATATAAGATTAAGTACTAAGGTGTAAAGACTCTTCCAACCGAGGTAAAATAAATAATTAAGCCATAAAATAATTCCTACAGTACAACATGCCTACTTTAGTGTTTTAGGTATATATCAATTTACAAGTGGGTCTTGGCAACATCAGACGCTGTCAACTGTTTGTATCTAAACAATAATACAATAATAACAGGTCCAAACCAGTTGAGCAGTTGATGCAAAAAAATGTGTTAATTCAATTCGCTACAAGAAATCAGATTCACAGCAAAATAATTATGTAATAATGATATAAGAGTATAATTTTAGACACTTCCTCGAATAACCGGAAAATCATATAATATTTTCATTCAACTCTAAATAAATACCCAGCCACCACTACCTCCACTGTCGTAACTTTCCACTCTGCAATATTCTAATAATAAGAAGAAGCTATTTAAAAACTCTCGTAGGTTCAAAAGGCTCAAAGGTTCAAAGGCTTTGATCAATAACACACTATTAGAATACGCCAAATAATACGCGCATAGGCTTCACTTAGTTCAGAAATTCGTAAATTAGACGGCAACAAAAAAGTAGACTGTAGGAAAATATATAATAGGTATATTTTATTCCGTCCGTGTGGTGACGGATTAAGAATACGGATTGTCACCACCCCATATCATCCCATGGGTGTCGTAAGAGCCGACAGAGGGAGCATATAATGCAGAGAACAGCACTGTAAGAGAAGGAAAACTTGATACAAACCCTATACCAACCCGTTTGGCCAGCGTGGTATAGTAGGCCAATTCCTCCTTTCAAAGGAGAGGCCTAGTCCAGCAGTGGACTGTTAAAGGCTGATGATGATGATGATAGTTTATTCAAAACTGCTGATTCAGTCGTGACTGAACTCCAATGACAGTATGACTTATAAAAAATCCTACTCTACCACTATTAAAAATACGAGTATTTGGGGGAATGTATGGATGTATATATGTACACAGGACGGAACGAATTTTTATTAAACTTTGGAACATTTTAGTTTATCTTCGCATATTATAAAATTATGCCCCTCGGTCGTCTCTATATGTCTATACCCAATTAGCTTAAAAACATAAATTTAAATAGATGTTATCATAATAAACTATGAATTAAAGATGAGCACCGATAGATTACCAGGTCACTCAGAAAGTATTGCGTAAAAAAGTTTTTATGTATGTGAGACTGGCCAATTATAATTAATTTAAAAATATGTTTACTTATAAGTAAAAATGGGTTCGTTCTAAATTCAAAACATCCCTCCACATTTTTTGCGAGCTTATTAAATTACAGTGTCTCATTGAAAAATGGATTTGCGTCGAGAACATTTTCACGCTATGATTTTTTACGATTTTAAGTGTCGCCTGAAACCGTACAAATCGTACGATAGACTTCAAATGGCAATCATGGATGACGGCCCTTCTAAGGCAACCGTGTATCGTTCGTATAATGAATTTAAGCCCGGTCGACTAACTTTGGGGGATGAAGAAAGAAGTGGTCGCCCTTTGACGGCTGTTACGGAAGAAAACGTGCTAGCAGTAAAAAAATTGATCCAAGACAATAGACAGTTACATACCAAGAGATTCAGCATATTCTGCAGATTGGATCAGAAAGCTTTCAAGAGATTCTACACGTGTAACACAACCTCACTGATGTTCAGAAGCAGGCAAAGGTGGAATGATGCCATGATATGAAAGACAAATTTGAAGCAGGCTCGTCTCGGCGTGATTACGACATCGTTACAGGTCTATGAATCCTGGATTTATCAATACGATCCAGAAACAAAGCGCCAGTCGACGGTTTGGGTGTTTCAAAACGAATCAACGCCTACCAAAGTAAAGCGACCTAGAAGCAAGGGGAAGATTTTGATGGCGAGCTTTTTCAATTTGACTGGCTACTTGGTGTCAATTCCTTTACGAAACCAAAGAAGCATTAACGCCAAATGGTATACTACCAAATGCTTGGCAGAAGTTTTCTCTGTTGTGAGCTCCACGGGCTACTGCTCCACCACGATAATGTGCCCGCCCATACCGCAATCAAAACGAGGGACTTCCTAAACAGCACACCGGTCAAACTCCTGGGTCACCCTCCTTACAGCTCTGACCTAGCACCGTGTGACTTCTTCTTATTCCCAAAAATAAAATATCAGCTCAAAGGGATACAATTTTCGTCGCCGGATGATGCGCTCTCAGCGTGCGAGCAGGCTGTAAACGAGGTGTCTGCGGCGGACTGGAAAAAGTGTTTCGAAAACTGGTTCAGACGCATGAAACGTTGTATAGGCTGGTGGAGATTACTTTGAAAAGATGTAATAAAATATATTTACTTATAGAACATTTTTTTTAGTGTCGCAAAACTTTCTGAGTGTGCCACGTATTATTTAGACTAATGCACCACTGACTTTTCTAGGTCATGTGCATAGTAAATTGTTTTGGCATTTTCTTTGTATTTCAGAGAGCACGCGAAGCCGATGTTATGAATCCAGTCATCAATATTTTTGACAGTCGTTGCGGAAATTTGTACGGCATTGGGATAATCTTAGGATTTTTATGTATTATAATCAACATCCAAGCGCTGTCTCACTCGCAACCCAAAGCTATCACCTTGGAGCCGGGGTCCGCTTTGCCACCTATAACATCTCCACTGTCTTCGGCATACTGAAAGGTAATTCGATTGGCACGCATACACTCTCTTACGACAATTTTGTTCAATACTCAGGATGCAGAACATAACAAGATTGAAGTAGTCTTATCAGTAGATTGCACACCGCGGATTATGCAGACATTGAGTTTCTGCAGTACTATAATATAGGGGATTTTAGATATTTTAATTTGCTTTCATCCGATTATAATTTTGCTTTCTTGTCAGAAATACTCCTGATTATAAACGTTTACTGTAAAGGCCTGCAGCCATATTACAAAAAAAAATTGGATGTTCGTACAGTCTAGCTAGCGCGAAAGCTTAATTCTTAGGTAAACCGTTTTATAATGTTCTCATATCTGGAACAAATCTGATTAACTTATAAGCGAAGATTTTAGTTAGAAATTTGTCGTATCTAATCGAAATCTGGGGAAACGCTGCAAAAACGAGATTGGGCAAATTACAAGTCTTACAAAATAAAATAATAAAAATGTTATTTGATTTTAAATTTGAATAGAAACTGAAAAAATATATCGCGAAACTAAATTAATGAACCTAAAACAATTATACATTTATAGCACTTGTATTTTCATTCGTAAAACAATTCACAATAATGTCCGCACCGAATTACAATTTAGTAAGCGGCAAAAAGTTGGCCGCCAATGCACGCGACGCGCGAGTCTCATAGTTTTGCCTAAAATTCGAACAAAATACGCAATGACTTATGACGGTGCACGCCATTAGAACAAGATACCCTCCGATATAAAAAATATTGAATCTCTCAACATATTTAAAAAACGATTGGCACAGTATATTGATATGACAAAAGTATCGATTTGAGCATCTAAATTTTTTTTATGCGAACTGTTTTGTTAATGTGTGTTTTTGTGTAGATAACCAATTGGTCTGCAAATGTTTTGTGTATGTATGATTGTACTTTGAATAATTTATTTAAATAAGTACCTACTCTATTTTTAATAACGTGCGGCAATGAATGTTTTGTCTTTCTATTGTAAACATGTTCTCATGTAGGTGACTTTTGTCTTAATGAGAATAAATGTCTTTAAACCTAAACCTAAAACGTTTTTTTATTGAATAAGGTGAACCTGCTTCCAAAAAAATTTTTTTATATGCAAGATTTTATGGTAACATAAATGTTGCTGTTTCTTGACTGAAGGCATGCTTCTATACTTAGATGGAAGAAACTAAATTGTCCCTCTCTTGTGGATTCCTTTTTTTCCCTCCATTTCACTCTCCTTTCAGTGCAGAAATGGAAGCAGGGATGAGTAGGTTTGCTTGGTCCACTTATATATATTAGTGCTCTCAGTCTTCGAATAATTTTACCCGGTAAGAATACTATTACTCCTGTGACAGCCGGTCTGTTCCAGCTATTATCAGCCGGCTGAGCATATTCTTAGGATGCCAAATAGAATAAATAATAACAGAAACCCCATTATGTTCTTCAGATTTATAAATCTTCGTGATTGCTGCATCAAATCACACATTTACTTTTATTAATAGTGGTCCCGAGAAGAATCCCTTATAGATATTTGGTATCATTTTGCCGTATCTCAGAGCCCCGTGTATACGTCAGTAAGATACATTCGGATAAAACGGACGGCCTTTTATTACTCTCTCTAGATATTTCAGTGGCTGAACTAAATTATTTATGAGGGTTTTCTATATAATACATTACTGGTCGGCTGTTCTGCTCGATTTGACCTTGACCGTTCATTTCTTATCTATTGTAAGGTCCCCATTTTTATTAAAATTAATATCGATTGGAATTTAATAATTTGTAGTCGATTGACTCGCCCGAGTCACATCACTATCGAAATAATTCAAAATGGCGGTTGGCGAGAGCGGGCATTCTATTCCTGGCGACGGTACCGAACGGACGGTGGCTCTTCGGCAAATATTATAATATCTGTACAGTGAAATAGTATATCTGAAATATAAATATATAAACTATATTTGAATATAACTGGAGTTTTACTACAAATCAGAAGTGGGATGTACATGCTCACATTATATTTATATTCGTTTTAGTTCAAATTATGATTTTACGTGTGCGGGGGTATTTTGTATTCGTCCTAGTTTTGAACTTTTGTTAAATATATATTGGAATAGAAAACTAGTTACCAGCGTACAATGTACGTTGTACGTGCAGCCTAATATTTTAAATATTGGTTGAACGCTAACAAATTGAAAATTACCCTCTTCATAGTGTAATAATTGTCTAACGGATTATTACTGTTTCGTTGGTCTCGCGGCATAAATTTTCTCGTGGGACGTATCCCGGGTTCGATGTCCGGATCGGACAATGTATTGTTGGGATTTCTTTGGTCTGGTCAAAAGTGAGTATAGCAATATCTAGCTCTGCCTAGCTCTTCGAGGATATAGAAGGGAGACTGTGTATGTATGTAACGGATAATTACGAAAATAATACTACTTGATTATGGTTAGCTTGTGCCGTGAACGTAGGGTCAAGGTCACATTAAGGTGCAACCATGGTCTTGAGGAGGAAGCTCCAGGACCGTCTATTTTTATTATTAAATAAAGTGTATCATTATTGGTTGTGGTTCGGAGGTCCAGGGTCAAGGTCATGTTAAGGTCAGAAAAGGGTTCTAAGAAATATGTTCCGGGGTTTTATAGGTTTCCGCGCTAACGCGCACCGTTTCCGAGATAGACGATTTTTTTAAAATAAATTTACCGTATATTTAAAAATACAAATTCAAACCGAATTTTTCGTCTCTGAGTTAAAGGAAATGGACCAAGCCGACACCTGAAGACGCCAGAACCCGGTGGATCAGGACGCGATGGCGAAGGTGCTGGGCTGGTCAAGGTCATGTTAAGGTCAGAAAAGGATTCTATGAAATATGCTGCGGGGTTTCATAAAGGGTTATGAATTTTTAATTATTTTTGCGCTAACACGCACCGTTTTTGAGATAGACGATTTAAAAAAAAAAATTACCGTCTATTTAAAAATACAAATTCAAACCGAACTTTTCGTCTCTGAGTTAAAGAAAATGGAGCGAGGTGGGAATGGACCAAGCCGACGCCTGGAGACGCCGGAGCCCGGTGGATCGGGACGCGATGGCGAAGGAGCAGGGCGGGAGTCGACTACGCAGCGAGGTGGATTGTTGAGGTCGCACTCGCTATCGGAGCCGTGGCCCTGCTCATCGCGGCGTCTGCAGCCGGAGCATCCAGGACGGGGATCCTGAGTCGGAGAGAGAACGAGACGGAGTCGGGCACTTGGAAGAGGAAATCAACTTGCAACGGAGTCGTCGGCGACCGAGTTCCCGACGGCATAACTCTCGTCGCAACGACCGTAATACGTCGCATATTTGTTATTTATTTAATTATTTGTCATTCACATCTTCATACAGGAATAGTGCAGTGTCCCACAAAACCGTGTCATCGGTTTGACTGTGGGATCCAGTCTCCGTACAGTAAATTAGAACGTTTACATAGATAAAATTAAAATAACTACTTATAGCTAACTTCACTCTTAAATTCTAGCACTTATCTAAGTAATATTGCTTAAGTCTCCTTTTAAATATAGTTTCATTATTTTCGTTCCTTATGTCCTCTGGGACATTATTTGGCGGATATGGCAAACGTTTTTAAAGTTCTACCACCGTAATAATTAAATACTTGGTACAATATATTTGCCAGAGGGTGTTATCATTATGTTTTGTAAGTTATGTTGTTTACAGCCAATAAGTATTTATGTTTTAGGGAAATTGGTAGTATTTTACAAATTTTAAATAATTTTGTGTAGACATTTTTATGCTGATTTCTAGTTTTATTATTGACAAGAAGTTTAAGAAACTTTGTTTTGATTGATTCTAGTTTATTTATATATGTTTTGAATGTAAAACCATGGCAATCTAAAGCATAACCGAGAATAGACTCCTAGAGTGACTTATATAGGGATTTCAATGTTCCTTTTGGTACTTTAAAGCTTAAATGATAGAATTTTCCAAGTAATACTCTGTTTGTCACAAAGGTAATCTAAATGATGGGACCATAAAAAATGTTCATCTTTTTTCATGCCTAAATATTTAAAGCAGTTTACTTTTTTAATAGGTTTACATTGACGGTTTGATAAATTATGAAAGCTTGAATGGTTGTGTGTATACAATATTGGTTCTACTGATGGTCGCAAATATATATAGTGTGTTATTAGCAGTTTGGTTTTCTCTGACTTGATGACGATGCCGTTATCGTCGCATAGACCGACATCATTGAGACAGGATGAGATGCGGTCTTTTCGAAAGGACGGCCGAGGTGAGCAGCGATGCTGTCTTGAACGGGACGACAAAGAGCTGCCTCATGACCCCTCCAGAAGTCTTTGTCTCCAAGTACTCATGGATCTCAGAGTTGCGAGTGGGCCGGGTGGCGCCACTTGTAGTCCTGAGGATGTTATTTTGGGCTCTGAAGGCATTGGATGTTTGATTTGCAGGCTGAGGACCGCAGTTGGAATCAATAGGTCCATATGTGTTTTATAACTGAGCTGTAGACTCTGGATTTGTTACTCAGGGACGGAGCGGATTGTTTACCGAGTAACTACAATGGGTTTTTAAAACAAAAGTTGACTTCGTTCCGTTTATGTTTTACACGCTCCTTCCAGGTCATACGTTGATCCAAGTGGAGGCCCGGGTGCTTCACACATGTAGATTGAGGTAGTGGTACTTGACCGGAATTTACTGTTGGGCATAGTTTCTTTCGCGGCGTGAAAGTGATGTGGTGGGATTTGGGGGCACTCGCTCTAATTTGCCATTTTTGCAACCAGCTATAGGTTTGGTCTGGTTGGATTTGTAAGGGTCTCCTGGCTTCATCTGGGTCACTCCTAGATGTCAGAAATGCAGCGTCATCCGCAGGCGTCGCAATAATTAGTATTACGTTTGGGGGCTTGCGGTAGGTCGTGAGTAAATATGTTATACAGCACTGGGCCAAGGACCGAGCCTTGAGGCGCTCCTGCGTCGCAAGTGTGCGGAGGGGATCTGGAGCCGCGTTGCTTGACTTGGAGGGTTGTATCTTTTAAATATGATTTCAAAAGAAGGTAAAACATATGGGGCAGGGTCCTCTTTATTTTGCACAATAGGCCTTGTTCCAAACCCGATCGAAAGCCTGTTGGACATCGAGAAATGCTGCTGAGCAGTACTCCTTATTTTCAAGACTTTGTCTTATCTTTTGGTAGACTCTATGCATTTGCAACCTGTGCGAGAGCAGAATTTAGTTCAGTGATCACCCGGTTGAGTCGTGTTTTGTCTTCTCTATTGCGTGAATGTTGCCACACTCTGTGAAGTCTGCGCTTTTCAGATATCTTGCTGCGGATATGAACTGGAATTAGTTTTCTACGATTGGGTGTTTCTAGAGTGGAAGTGTTTTTCCAAGCCGCTACTTGTATTAGGTTGGTGATGTATGGGCACGCGTAGTCAATGTTTTCGGGATTTTTCAGTGGAAGTTTAAGAATTATATTGGATTCCAGAAATTCACGAAAATCTACCCCAGTCCGTTTTTGCATTGTACAGGTTCTCATTATAGGTTACACAGTAAATGATTGTTGTGCTTATCATCAGCATCACTAGACTACGGTCCGAGGAGACGTCGAGGTTTGATACTATGTGAACGTAAAGAGGTTGAATGTTTTTGGTGATATAAAAGTCCAACAAATCTGGTATCTTGTTGCTGCCTGTAGGCCAGTATGTCGGTTCACCAGTAGATAATGGTATAAGTCGATTGGAATCGACGCTCCTTTTTTAGTTCTCGACCTCTTGTAATGGTTACTCGTGATCCTCAGTAGGTGTGCTTAGCATTCCAGACCCCACCAGCTATGAAGCGATTCCCCAGAGACTGGAAATATTCTGTGAACATGACTTCTTTTATGCAATGTCGCGGTGGGCAATATATGGCCGAGAGGTTCATATGACCATAGCCGTCTTCTATGCGCACTGTGGTAGCTTGTAGGTGGTTAGTCGCGTACGGCTGCAGTAGGCAGTGTTTTATGCTATTTTTAATAACAATCGCAGAACCAGCATGAACTCCGCCATCCGGGTGGCAGGTAAAGTACACGCTATATCCGGTGATGCAGATTCGGCTTCGATTGGTTGTATGTGCTTCGGATATAAGGCATGCATCAAGTTTGTTGGAGTGGAGGAATGCTTCAAGTTCATGAGAGTTAGGTGCAAGGCCATTAATGTTCCACGTTGCAAGGTTTAGAGAAGTAATTTGTTGTTTTGTAATGATAGTTGTGATAAGGTCCAACATGGAGCTCATTTGTTGAATTAGGAGATCGATCGTCTCACTTTGTTTACGAGTATGCTTTCAAGAGTCAGATTTCGTTGATTGCCAGTAATATCAGTGGTGTTATCAGAAGCTGGTGTAGATTTTGACTGCGTTACGGTCTCGGCGGCTACCAC
Organism: Euclidia mi; assembly: GCA_944739405.2. Lineage (NCBI taxonomy): Eukaryota > Metazoa > Arthropoda > Insecta > Lepidoptera > Erebidae > Euclidia > Euclidia mi. Next base: position 47,443,364 of record OX123190.2, read on the forward strand.
ACTTGCATAGGATCTCTGTTGTTGTTCACAATCTTTGGTGGTTGTTGGCTATGGTCGAGGTTTTTAATGACTAAGCGGTAGCTTTTATTGTCCTTTGGGGTGAATGTATAGCCGATAGCCCATTTGACCGGATAACAGTTATTTTTTTGGGGGCACGTGTAGGGTGGGTCTAGGAAAAGATTGTAGTTCCTACTGACGCGAGTAACTTCACCCCCCCCCCAAATTATTGATTTAAAATAAAATTAATGAACCTAGGTATTAATGGTATTAATGGTCCAGAACTGTATTGTTACAGGCTTATTTGTGTGGAAGTGATAAAACAGCCTATCATTCTAATTTATATCAATTCCTTGTTATTATATTATGTCGCCATTATAATATTTCGTTAACCTATGCTAAAATTAAATGGTTAGTAATAGTGGTGTTTTACACATATTGCGGTAATTGTTGTATGAGCTGATACATTGCACTGTTGGTTATAAAAACGTATTAATTAAATTTTATATATTTTATTATTTATTTATACAATTATTAATGTAGTCATGATTTTATTTATTAAATGTCTATTTTGTTATGTGAAAATACTGGTCAGAATTGGATGGGTTAACCAGGATTGTAAGCTTTTATAAGCGGTGTAGCAGTTGCTGCTAGAATTGGATGGGTTAGCACCATATTTTGCTTTTACATCTATCTATACTAATATAATAAAGCGGAAGAGTTTGTTTGTTTGTTTGAACGCGCTAATCTCAGGAACTACCGGTCGGATTTGAAAAAATCTTGTTCTTTTTGTATACGATAGCCCAGTTACTTCGGCAGGCTATAGGCTATATAACATAACGCTTCGACCCTTTGGGGCCGGGCAAAAGGCTAAAAAGGCTAAAAGATAATGTTGGCTAATCTCAGAAACTAGCAGTCGGATTTTAAAAATTGTTATTGCCTATGATAGCCCAATTATTCCGAAAGGCTATAGGCTATATAAAATTACGCCACAACTTTTAGGGGCCAGACAAAAATAATAAAATGGTCAAACTAGAAGGGGGTGGGTTGGGTCAAAGGCAAAAAAGGCTAATACAAACTATATGGGTATCGTTTTCAAGATTTTCGGGACGCTGATTAATAATATGAAATTTATTTAGTGATCCAAGATGGCGGACGGGAAATCAAAGATGGCGGATGAGAAAAATTTAAAAATCTATATGGGTATCGCCTTCGATATTTTAAGGGGTGGGGAATCGAAATATAACATCTATTTCTTGATCAAAGATGGTGGATGGGAAATCAAAGATGGCGGATGATCAATATGGGTATCGTCTCTGATTATTTAAGGGATGGAGAATCCAAATACAAAATCTATTTCGTGATCAAAGATGGCGGATAGGAAATCAAACCATCTATTTCGTGATCAAAGATGGCGGATGGGAATTTTTTTTTAAATCATAATGGGTATCGTCGCCGATGTTTAAAGGGATGAGGAATCCAAATACAACATCCGTTTTGTGATTCAAGATGGTGGATGGGAAATCAAAGATGGCGGATGGGAAAAATTTAAAAAATCAATATGGCTATCGTCTCTGATGATTTAATGGATGGAGAATCCAAATACAACATCTATTTCGTGATCAAAGATGGCGGATAGGAGATCAAAGATGGCGGACGGGATTTTTTTAAAGTCGATATGGGTATCGTCTCCGATATTTTAAGGAGTGGGGAGTTCAAAAACACCATCTATTTCGTGATCAAAGATGGCGGATGGGATTTTTTTTTAAATCATAATGGGTATCGTCTTCGGGTTGCAGAGGTCAGACAGGCAGTCGCTCTGTGGAAGAGCTAATATTCAGCCAAATCCGGTTAGACTAGGAAGCGGACCCAAGATTGAAACTGGGATAACGCTAAGAGAATGATGAATGAGTATCGTCTCCGATGTTTAATGGGATGGGGAATCCAAATACAACATCTATTTCGTGAGTCAAGATGGCGGATGGGAAATTATTAATATTATCACTTTGACTCACTTTTAATTATTAATATTATTGCCTCTATCACTCATTTACTACATCCTCACTTACAATAAGATAGTTATTTTTCTACCCTAGAAATAATTTATATGGCAAAACAAATTTTTCTGTGTCATCTATCTATACGTATATATAAAAATAAATGTTCGTTTGTTCGTATACCTTTATAAACTCAAAAATTGTTATGTGTAAGTGTTGATTAAGCACTGGTAGCCTTGGTATCTTTGTTCAGAATTTCATGGAAAAGTGGTTTGAGAAAAATAAGAATAAGAAAAAAGACCTTTAAAAAGCGATACGGAGTTCGCCGGGACAGCTAGTCTATACTAATATAATAAAGCGGAAGAGTTTGTTTGTTTGTTTGAACGCGCTAATCTCAGGAAGTACCGTTCGGATCTGAAAAATTCTTTTCGTATACGATAGCCCAGTTATTCCGGAAGGCTATAGGCTATATAACATAACGCTTCGACCCTTTGGGGCCGGGCAAAAGGCTAAAAAGTTGTAAAGATAATGTCGGCTAATCTCAGGAACTAGCAGTCGGATTTAAAAAATTGTTATTGCCTATGATAGCCCAATTATTCCGAAAGGCTATAGGCTATATAAAATTACGCCACAACTTTTAGGGGCCAGACAAAAATAATAAAATGGTCAAAGGAGAAGGGGGAGGGTTGGGTCAAAGGCAAAAAAGGCTAAACGAATAGGATACAATCCATATGGGTATCGTTTTCGAGATTTTCGGGACGCTGATTAATAATAATAAAAAAAATTGTGATCCAAGATGGCGGACGGGAAATCAAAGATGGTGGATGAGAAAATTTTAAAAATCAATATGGATATCGCCTTCGATATTTTAAGGGGTGGGGAATCGAAATACAACATCTATTTCGTGATCAAAGATGGCGGATGGGAAAATTTAAAAAAATCTATATTAGTATCGTCTGCGATGTTAAAAGGGATGGAGAATCCAAATACAACATCTGTTTCGTAATTTAAGATGGTGGATGGGAAATTAAAGATGGCGGATGGGAAAAATTTGAAAAATCAATATGGTTATCGTCTCTTATGATTTAAAGGATGGAGAATCCAAATACAACATCTATTTCGTGATCAAAGATGGCGGATAGGAAATCAAAGATGGCGGACGGGATTTTTTTTAAAGTCGATATGGGTATCGTCTCCGATATTTTAAGGAATGGGGAATTCAAAAACACCATCAATTTTGTGATTAAAGATGGCGGATGGGATTTTTTTTTTTAATCTATATTGGTATCATCTCCGATGTTTAAAGGGATGGGGAATCCAAATACAACATCTATTTCGTGATTCAAGATGGCGGATAGGAAATCAAAGATTGCGGACGCGATTTTTTTTTAAAGTCGATATGGATATCGTCTCTAATATTTTAAGGAATGGGGAATTCAATATTATATAAAAATCTATGTTTGTTTGTTCATCATTTATAGACTCTGAAATGATAAGAGATTAAGCGCTAACTCTATGGTAACTTTGGAAAAGGGGCTTGAAAAAAGGGAATTAAATAAAATCTCTTAAAAAGGCGATACGGAGTTCGCTGGGACAGCTAGTTCATATATAAATGTGAGTTCATATATTGTCTCTGCCTACCCAGACGGGAAAAATGCAAGAGTATATGTATATAAAGGTACTTACTTGAAGGCTGCAATTTTCCAAAATGTAATCGATAATCTTCTGAAACAACCTATGTAGTAGTAGAGAATTCTTAGTGGAAACTGCTTACTTATAACACGATACTTTAAATTCATAAAGGTACTTCATAACAATCTAACGTTAGAATATAAATAATTTTTAACACTCAATTTCTTAAAAAAAAAAAAAAACCTTCCAATAGTTTTATAATGGGTGCATAGGGTTCCCAGTTTCCACCAAGAACTTAGGGTCCCAAGCCAACCTCACCTGCAAGTGGTGCACCTGCCGATCAACGGACGAGGCTCTGGCAAACAAAATATCCCGATAAGCGCCAATAGGCTCGCCACCTATTACGTGGGATCAAAACACTGGCGAAAAGTGGGCGTTTAATATGCCTCTGCCTAACTCTTCGTGGAAACAGGCGTGAGTCTATGTATGTATGTATGTATGTATGTATGTATGTAGTGTTAAAATATTTTATAATAAAACTTCCCGATAGTGTCCTTACGCCTTGCACCTTAATTTATTAGAATAAGAAGTATGAAAGAATCCTGCGGTCTAAGCCAGTACCAGTACAATTTGATTCCGAAAGACATACTTTATTACTTACTTTATCAAGATTCTTTAAATTTCAGCCACTTTTATAGCTTCATCATCTTGTCACTACTTTAACTGCACGGTTGGCGTAGTGGTTTCGTCGTCTCGCCGCTAGACATTGCGCTGAGTGAATTGGGTTCGATCCCCACACGAGTCAAAACTTTGTGAGATTCATAAATTATTGTTTAAAGTCTGGGCGTTAATTGTGTCTGTTAGTTGTGTGTTTGTGAAGTCCTCCACAACACAGGATTTAATCCTAGTACGTCAGTTGTCTTTTTTAAATAAATAAAAAAACACGAAAGTTTCTTAGAATGGATGGGTGTTTTTTCCTGCTTCTAAAGACTACAGAATGGAATTTTACGTAACTGCAAAGCTTATATATCAGAGTTACATGCAAGCTACCTCACAATAACTGACTTTCAAGAGGCCACGAGGAAAATCTTATGAGTTATTATTCTATACAATTACAACTAGAACTACTTTAGACAATTTCATACGCTTTAATGGCAGAGGTATCATTTAAACTAGGCGTGAATTGTTGACTAAATAAATAATGACGAATCTCTCTAAACCGGTTGTATAAGGTTTGTGAACTTGTACGTAACAGATATAGTGATGTGCACTCGAGTTTCAAAGTATAATGTTTACTTGAAAATCCTCTAGTAAATTTGCATCTAGTCTCAAAGGTTTTGCAAAGGACTTTACAGTTATATTGTCGACGGGTACTATATTTTTTTTCTAACAATGTGGTTTATTACGTTAACCTGATCTGTCAGTGCTTTGCATAATAATTACGTTGATCACATAGTTAATTACTTGACAGTAAATAAAAAAAAATAAAGATTTCCATTCATGCTAAATAATAGGTATACATATATAAACGTAGTTGGTGTGGTGACCGATTAGGAATATAAAATGTCATTACCTCATTTCATTCCGTGGATGTTGTCCAAATGCAAAGCAAACAGTATCTTTGCGATGTGACAACAAACTCGACATCAAACCCATCTGGCTAAAGTGCTATAGTCGGCCATATCCTTCTATTAAATCACAGTGCTACTGCGAAGCAAATTATGTGAGGATTAAGTCCAGCTGCGAAAGATTGTACAGCTCAAACATAACAATGAATCAAAAGCAAAATTCTTAATACGAATCGAAAGTATTATTTTAGAACAAATGTAATTAAACATTTATTTTTAGAGGACTTTCGAAGCCAATACAGATTGGTCTCTTTACAATTTTATATGAACTCAAGTGATCAATGTTGCTGAATATTGGATCCATTTATTCCTATACTTGAAAACAGATTGGCAATTTATTCTTGGTGTAATAAAGTAATTATTTGAGTATTTTTTTTATTCATTGCTGCGAGGTGATCTGTTAAATATTTCATTAGTAAAAGGTCAAATAATTAATCAAATTGTTCGACTTTTGTACCAGCTATTTTCGTAAATTAAATCAGGTAGGTATTATTTGACTAGTAGGTACTACAGTAGCCGTGTTATAAAAATACGAAATTATTAATATCTCCGATTTTAGGACAGAAAAGCGCTAGAGTATACCATTTTAATTTTAGTTAACTAGTTTAAACAAAATTATTAATTACCGCTCGGTAAAACAATGTGCCCAGTAGATGGCAATAGGCTCGCCCCGTATTACATTGGGACCGAAACATAACTGGCGAAGTGTTGGTGAGTAATACACATCTGCCTACCCTACCGGGGATAAAGGTGTGAACTTATGTTATACAATACAATACAATAAAAAAAAAAAAAAGACGTTTTTATAGGTCACTGGACTTCGCCTGCGGCCACCGCAATCATACTCAAATTCTCAAGAACTACACTATCAATTGATGTCAACGATACTACAGACAGGACGTGGTGGGTCTTCATTTAACAATATGTGTAGATTTCTTTGATCTTAATGGCTCTTTGTAGGCAATAGAAATACTATGATTACTCGAGTACACGCTATATGCGGTATAATAACACAGTACGGGAGCCACTCGTTTGTCATGCTAACTAGCCCACCGCGTAACTACACCCCATCTGTAGCTTGATTGGCGTTTCATTCAGATAATTGTTATCCAATTTAACTTAATAACTGTTCACTGTAATTTGTATAATATGATGCTCTTTTATGACTTTAAGTGTTTTATGCTCTAGTGTGAAATTTATAGGATGTTTTTAAATGGGTTTGGTCTCAAATTCGTAATTTATGTGGCAGTGGTTTTACGAGAAGACATATTGAATGCATAAAATTATAAGATTATGTATTAGGTATGTTATGATAATCTTCATTCTGGTGGGGCAAAGAGCATTTAAACGGTTGAATGAGCTACTACTAGGCCTACCCAGCTAAAGTTCCTCCAACTAGAGGGCGGTTGTATCTAATAGATCGCGGACTGACGGTTATTTTCGAAAGATTGTATAATGTATATGTAGCAATCTTATGCCGTAGCAGTTGCACGTAGTTATATTGTAGCCTTCCCGAACTGTTAGCGAAACCTTGTCTGAATTGAATACAAATGACCATGCCATTTTCCACTAGCCCAATGCACGTAACACTATTTTTGTGGACATTACCGACTTCCCAAAACCCACAACAAGCCTCACTAAAAATGTAATAGACCAATGAGAATCTGCAAATCCCAGACATTTCAGTTGTCACTAACCTAAGTGCAGACTTACACCGAAAGAACTTCAAGGCAACTAATGTATACAGGGGTGACGCTATTTAATTTTCAAAACAGCTCACATAGCTAGAACAAATAGCCCACCTTCTATTCTAGCAAGTATAATGATTATTGCGTTAGCGGCGAAAGCTTTCATTACAGCGGTCTGTAGTGTAGGTCTAATTTCAGTAGTGGACGGCCCAGGTCAAGTTTGGACACTCCATTTTCCAATTACGAAACGAGCCCGTATTTGTTTAACCTTACTTTGTTAGCAGGAAACACTACAGGCGTGAGGTTCGAGTAGGCTGCGTATACATCATAGATGTACGTGGTGGAGGTGAGAAGCTGAGAGATGTGATAGAAAGACATCCACCAATATAATCTGTCCATTTTCCTGCGCTACCTACTCAGCTTAGCTACGATGGATTTCATTTCCTCACACTGTTTGAAATGTTACATTACACAGACGCTTCAATGATATCAACTTTGTATGCGAACGTTTTGTAGAACGCTAACCTAGATGTTACTGCGTCAGCTCTGTATGCATCACATTCTAGAACACGTTTGGCATGATTTCAGTGGTGGGCTGAGGAAGGTAATAGGAAGACATTCACCAAAAGAATCTGTCCATTTTCCTAGCCCAGCTCAGCTACGGTGGATGTCTTTTCCTCGCAAGTTGCTTAACCAGCTCTCACATCTCAGCTTGATACTTTACCTTACACCGATGCTTCAATGATATCATTATTGTATTGTAACGTTATGTAGAACACTGACCTAGGGGTTACTGTGTTAGCTCTGTATGCATCACATTTCATCACAAACGTGTTCTAGACGTTTGGCATGATTTCAGTGCAAGCCGTTTGAATAGTTTGCTTCGCCACAAACACGAAAATGGTAAAAAAAACTAGGCTGGATGAAATGGCGTTCATTTTTAGAAAGGGCAGGCAACACTGGGTTACTTTAGGTAAATAACGAGTGTTAAAACGTTGTATTTTTCTTCCACTTAAAATATACTTTTGAGACCCTTACTCACAGTATAATACATTACCCTTCTGATAATATAAATGAGTTAGGCCTTGTTAAATATTTCAAATTTATTACATAAGAAAGAAGTAAGAAGCGATTGGTATGCATATGATCCTTTGCTTTTTTGTCATATCTGGTTAGACCATAGCGGACCCCGGGCTCCAAGGTGTGCAAGTCTTGGATGCAACCAGGATACGCTAGGGCGATGATGATGATGATGATCCTTTGTGACGTCAATCCATACCCCATTTACCGGGGCTCGCTGGAGATGATGCGGCAAGGTAAATGTCTCCGATGTAAAATTACAGAGTATTTGTTATGTCATGGAAATGAAGGCTGCCACGGCGTATCCGTGGCAGCCTTCATTTCCAAAATATAAAATATACGGGAGAAAATATGTTTCTAGATTTATACTATGGAATTATAACCTGCAAATCATTTAAATCTTAAATATGACCACACATTTCTGTGCCGTGTTGTATCTATGAATCTTCTAACCTTTCTAGGATTACGCTTTGATTACTAGTTGGGTAAATACCATAGGCGATAGCGATAAAATAAATTATAAGCGCTGTAATCAGAAATGGCTCTTTTTAATCACGAACCACTTTAAATCACTAGCATCATCATACATATAAAATCACATATCCTGACTGATATATAATAGTGAAATGATATTTTCATAGTAGGTACCAAAGGTTTTGATAGTAGAAAGAAGGCGCAAATTAGGGATCGAAGGTTTGTATGAAAATCTATGATTTCTTTACTAGTGCGTCAGCTCTGTATCATCACATCCAAGAACTCGTTTGGCATGATTTCAGTGCAATCCGTTTGAATAGTTTGCTGCCACAAACACGAAAATAATTACAGAACTGGACTGGATGAAATGGCGTTAATTTTTATAAAGGGCAGCCAACGCTGGGATACTTTATATAGAAAGACAGTTACAACGTTGCATTTTTCTTCCATTTTAACGATATTTTTGAGAGCCCTACTCACAGTATAATACTAAGGCCTACTCATAATATAATTGGATTAGGCCTTGTTAAATATTTTAAATTTATCACATAAGAAAGAGGTAAGAAACAATTGGTACGCATATCATCCTTGGCGACGTCGATCCAGCATTTCTTAGGCATACCCCATTTACCGGGGCTCACTAGAGATGGTTCAGCAACGTATAGATGATGCTGATGTAAAATTCCTTACCATTGTTCCTTATAGTGTATTTGTTATGTCATAGATATGAAGGCTGCCAAGGATACGGCAATTCCAAAAGTGGTTCTTCCCCGTGAAACCTCCATCGATAAATTTTCGTGATACGTAGATTCTGATTGTATAGGTTAAACACGTGCCACGTTACAATGCCATATAACTGGACAGGTCTAATGATAGATAATTATATAATATGTCTCTTCAGTTTAACGTGCATTTTGGGGTTCATAAAATACACCAGTGTCTTCACACGTCATTTACGTCGAAATCAATGTCGCCCAGCGCGTGGAATACTAATCCTAGGTATATAATATATATATATAAATAACTATTTCCAGTCTGAGTCCATTGATTGCATGTTTGTAAATTCCTATGCGACAAAAGATTTATTTCTAGTGCAGGAGTTGAATTTCAAAATCTATTTTTCTATGTTTAGGTATATCACGGCACTATAAGCCTACAAATCATTTAATTCTTAAATATGACCACACATTTCTGTGTCGTCTTGTATCCGTGAATCATCTAACCTTTCTAGGATAACGGTTTGATTACTAGTGTTTTTACCATAAGCGATAGCGATTAAATAAATTATAAATGCTTTAATAAAATGTGGCATTATTTAACATGAACTTATAGAAGTTTAAATCATCACTTGTCTTGGCTGACATATTATCATCGCAAAGCCTAAACTACTGAAACGAGGAACATGAAATTTTGATAGTGGAAGTACACTATCAAAAGATAGGTTTGTTTGAAAGGCCTACATTTAAGTACCTACTAATTTTGAAACAAGCACTCTAAAAATACGGGCAATACATAGTAAATAAAGTAATATCAATACAAATTCGATTCCAGTTTCCATATCTAATAACCAATATTTACTTACTTATTAAAGGCTTTTACCGAACTCGTTTCGATATGGATATTAGTTCGATCAAATAGGTCAAGCGATAGATACGCTATGTAAAGAATTTTATTGACATACATCGAGTTTGATTGTAAAGAAGAGTTTGAAATATTTAATAAAGTGCTTAGTTTCGTTTATTAGATATCTTATTATGATTTTATTATGACTATTAAATATAATGACACTAATAAATACTAAGCTTTTATTCCATGAGAAACGACAAGACTAACGGAATACTCAGCATTAAATTCATATCGCTCACGGATTGAAAATGTACATTTTTAATTCTCCAATGATTCTCCATTTTAAACCGACTTTGGAAAAAGAAAGATTTTCCCTATTCACTCTTATTTTTGTGTTGTTTTTGTACTTCGCTTAGAACTTCGAATTTATTAACTGATCTTATTTATATTTTTTTGACGTGTTTCACTCTTGCTCCTTTCACGGTTTCAGTTTTTGGCTTCGGTTTTTAGTTAAGTTAAAACTTTTAAAACCTATTTTAGAACCTAAGTTTCTAATTTTATAGGTAAAACTTCGAGGGGTAAAACAAAGTTCTTACAAGATCTTATTTGTTCGCAAGCCCACCTTTCTGTCTGCCAATATCCTTTTTCTCAGGAACGCGTTAAGCTATGAAAATTAAATTTTTTTGAGATACCTATTTAATTAAGTCTAAGGTCCCTTCATGCTGTTAAAAAAACAGGCTTCATCGCAATAAAAAAGGTACCTACTGTAATTAAGAAAACATTTAACGCTTTTGCACGCATTTTGTAAATCAAAACCTCATTTCCCGTTGACCTGGAATGAAATATGACAAGGAGCAAGGTCGTGCATATATTACACAGAGATGTATGACTTTTGCAATTAGAGAATTGACCGTAGCTTTTTACAACATAATTATGAAAAAATAATTTATAAACTCACGCCTTTATCCCCGAAGAAGTTGGCAGAGGTGTAATATTATGCCCACATTTCGCCATGTTATGAATTTGTAGGTCCCACGTAATAGGGGGCGAGCTTTTTGCCGATACTGTGCATTTTACCAGACGCCGTGCTACTACTGAGTATTCGGAAAAAAATCTGAAATAATTTTGCCCGACCCAGGCTCTCCCGCTCAGCAGACCGCATACGCTATCCACTGGACCACGGAGGCAGTCTGGTGTTTTCGCTCTACAAAATAAAATAATAAAATGTATATATAATAAAGTAAGTATATATAATTCAGTAATAAGTATATATATTTACTTATCTATAAAGCTAAGTCAGTCGCTTTCACTTTAAATTATCTTTATGCTGCAAAAACTGTTCATAAAATAAAAAACCTTGAATCGTTCTACTTGGTAAAAAAAATACGTAAACTCGGTGCGAGGGTCAGGCTAACATTTGACAATTTTTATTTCAGATTATTATTTTTCATTTGTAAGTTGCCTGCATATTTTATTAGTTTTCCTTAGCTTGATATACGCATATTATACATAGCCAGTAGTGGTGTATTTTACTGACCTTCATAAGCTTATATCTTACACCAAACTCATAAACATAGTTTGGAAATAAGCCCACCGAACTAGCATTGAAATTGGCCCATTGTTGTGAGACCGATCAAGGGCTCGTTTACTAACAAAAGGGATAGACCGAGTAACTCTGTTGAGGGCCATTTCAGAGCCTTAACGATAGTGATGGCTAATATATTATTTAGCAATAATTATAACGTTATTTTCTTAAATAATTATAGTCATTATAATTAAGAAGAAACAAAGTTGCTATAATTATAATATTATTTTCTAAAGGTAACTAGGAAAAGTGCCATCTATCTTTAAATTTGTCAACTTCGTGTGGTCAATCAATCAATACGTGCAGTTAAGTACAAACTACGTACGTAGTTAATTGCGATGCTAACAGATGGCAGTTGAACCTTTTTTATTTTTTACGATGATTGCTATAATTTCATTATCTATACACACGAGGTTTCTATTCTATTATAAAAATAATCTAATTAGAAAATATATAAATTAATATACTTTTTTCGTATTAACATTACAATTTTATTATTAGTGTATGATTGATAATTATAATATCATGATAATCGTGCAAATGAAAACCATTATTGATGGCTGTCATTGGTTCGTAAATAAATCCTTTTATGCAGTCGTGGCTGTTGATTGGTAGAAATGGTACGGCTCACATCGATTATTTTGTAACCAAAAACAACATAGTGTTTTGAAAATGTATCCCTATTGGTCAATTAGATTGTGGTTATAACGCATAGAAATAAACAAACACGATTGGCCTATTATAAATAATGTAGCTAGAATCTGCGATCTACGATTTATGTAATTGGTAATTATTTATTGCTAAACATTTTTTTTCGTTTTTCGTTGGTAAATATAATTTCTGCGAATCTGCGAAATATAGCAATGATGAATGATGGTTAATAATTGCTAATTTGCTAATTTTGTGGTAGCTACCTGCTCGTTATTCGTTTTGTTTACATTTCGCGAGTATCGTTTTCGTGAGTACGTAATTCGTAATTCCGTTGTGTAAAAAAGTTAGCAGGTGTAATCCGTGTAATACACCAGATTTAATTTGGTGTACTAATAAGTCGTATCTGTAAAAAGTTGTACCTATTTTGAACTTTTTAGAAATAAACTTTGGTGTGTGTGTAGTGTAAGTGTGGTGTATAGGTATAGTTCATAAACTCATAAATAAGTAATATCTGTAAAAAGTTGTCATATTTTGAACTTTTCATAAACAAACTTTAGTTACAATAAAATTTAGTTGTTAAGTTGTAAATACTCTACAAAATGTCGTCAAAAAGTTCAAATAACTTAATTTGGAACTATTTCGAACGATCTAGTGATGGAAATAAAACATAAACTTAAAATAGGTAGCTACTTTTGATTATATTATCAAACCGCGCAACACGCTAACATTTTAAAGTGCTAACTAATAATTCGCGTTCTCTATCACAAATTCGCAATGTCTACGTTATTTTCAATTTTGCGAGTCGTTATAATTATAGCAACTTTTATAGCACGCGAAAAAAAATTAGCATATAGCAATTCGCGCGCTATAATAAAATCGCAGATATTCACACTACGAGACCCATTTAAAACTAACAATGGCAAGGCATGAGGATTAAACCTCAGCTTTCGTGTAATAAATGCGTTTTCAATAATAACCCCAACTGTTTCTTAAACTGCTATATTTATGGGCAGATAACATTCAAAGCTAGGCCTTAATATGATGCTATTAATATGACCTCATCAGAAATCAGAATACAATGCGACAAGCATGTTAATATTTGAGACGTTAAGGAAGCTTACGACCTTAAACGAAACCATTCAAATATTATAATATTATATTAATTTTCTATATTTTCTAAGAACAATATTCTCCAGTCGTGAAGCCCAATTGGCAATCTGTCTAGTAAGTAATGCTGGGTCTAAATATAGCTGTCAAACTGAGTTATCACTGTCTGCACAAGACGATGCCGTGATATGATAAAAGGTACATAGGTACTTACTTATCAGACCATACATTTGAAAGTACTGTACCGAGTTCAGTAAAATTTTCACTGTGCTCTAACGTTGTACTTGGACCAGCAAGGAAAAGATGATTGAAATGTGGCTGTTAGTTTCTTAAAAGGTGGGTAGACAAGCAAATTTCCATACAACATTACTATTCATAGCGATCCACTATAATTCAAATGTTACCCAACAGATGTTCTAACAGGACTCGAGCAACGGCAATCTTCAAAAGCGCCTCACACTATTATAATTTGTCAGGTTGCGATGGGATATTCGGTGGAGCCTCCCATCGCCTTTGTGCCCGCATGGCCGCCGTACTGCTGTCTGCACCGCGTCTAGACTGCTTTTAAAAACGGGCACTTCGGTGAGATTTTCTCATAACTTACATACATATATATCATATCATTGTCGTATCAATCTTCTTTTTTGGTGTTTGCTGGTTTGGAGTAAATATTAATATACAAACACCGTATCATTTTAATGTGATTCCTTTTTACTATGTTATTTATCTCTCTCTCACACAACTACTGAACAATTTTGATGTAAGTTTGCAGTAACATTACTTATTCATCGGAATAGCACATACTTTTACTTATCTTTTGTCGCGATAATCGAGACCTACGCGTCTACTCACAGCGGGTAGAATCTAGTACCTACTTATATATTTGAAGGGTTTTCACATACGGGGCTGTGCAGATTTGTCCTTTTTATCCAATACCTGTCTCTGGACTTCGATATATTTGGGCACCATAGGTATGCTATGCATATTTTTGCGAGCTCAATTTTTATTTCAGGCTATAATTTTTTTAGTTTAGTTCTAGAAAATGTCCACGAAATAAGTCTATAAGTCGAAAGACGGCTTTCAAATTATAGAGGCGTTAATTAAAGGAAAATCTTTAAATGGAACTTTAATAGCAAGTTGTCGATATAGTTTACAGAATATACAAGATAAAGAAACACTGGTACGCTTTACTAAGTGTAAATTAGGACACTCACCAGCTAAGTGAACTGGCGAGCCATCAAAACCAAATAATAATAAAAAGATACAATTTATTGTCAAATGATCAAGTAAAAATGGTTAATACGCCCTTATAACTGGAAATGGTAAAAAGTTCCTTACCTTTTTACATACGATTATAATTAAGAGCCTTTTTTTCTGCTTCACTCTAAATTTAGCGTGTGCCCGTGTGACGGATACATTCTTTTTAAGAAAACTCAAGGAAATTGCACTCTCGACGCTATCTAAATTCTTACTACTTTATATATATAGAAAGAAAAATCTCAAATGTAAACACTAAGCGATAGCCTCAGTAGTTCAGTTTGTAAGCTCAAAGTAACCAAGCCTACCGTGAATAAAAGAATATCTCCATGGAAAATTCTATATTTGCATATCATGCATATTATAAGAGCAAGAGAACAAGACTACTGAACTCGACACAGTTTTGAAAATATCTTTTTAGGTTTACAATCACTTATTAGGTTTTGCGCTACTAGAACATGGCCTAGTGATGTGGCTTACTTACTATTTTGGCGATTAGTATTTGCTTTAATTCATAAATTGACAGACACTGTAAGAGGTAGGTATGGTATTTTATTACACTATGTTTCAGATGAGAACAGGGATGGTTCAAATAATAATTTGTAGAGCATCAAGCATGTTTTTCATAGAGCGTATCCACGAATGCTAAAATGATACAACAGTGCCAAAAAGCAGCACTCGAATGAACATAGTGAGATGGAGTAATGGTCCAAACAATATTATTTTGGAAAATGTAAACTATTAGGTGGACATTTTACCAAAGAGTTTGAAAAGTGTTAGGCTTGTTAACATAAAATCAAATTGACTAATTTATAGAATCCATCTGGCTACTTATGAATTTCAGTTAGACAAATGAAACTAAACCAATTTATAGAAATATCAAACTCTTAACACTGTGCACCAAACCAACGTATCTCTGATCCTATACCACCAACGTGGCAGCCTGTTTCTCAAAGATACTATTAATACATAAAAGCTCTAAATTCCTTGTTGCGAATATTCTGCAAAGAGCAATAGATGGCTGTAGTTTATCACGTTCGCAAGGTACGAGACCTGGATATATTGCCTATTAATATAATTAAGTCGATTAAGTATGTCTACGGTGCTTGGCTAAGCTAATATTATAGAACCTGACGGTGTGCATAAAAAGGATTACTTCGAGATGCGAATTTAGCTGTGACCATATGAATTCACTTGCAGTTACAGTGAAGTAGACGTGATTGCATGCAGTTCCGTTATGAAATGCGAGAGTGTTGGAATAAAGTGCACGGTATCTTAATTACATAGCTTGTCTCTGAAACTCACTTAGTTTTTAAAGAATTGTAATATTATTATATTTTCGGACATGTGTACAGTTAGATATTGCTGATACGATTGAAATTTATAGATGTCAAAGGAAACAGACGTTTTTCTATGATTTGAATTTATAGAAATTTTGGTGTATAGTAATAAAATAAATAACTATTTGTTCCGTAATATCTTTATAGTATTCAGGCGATATGTAGTTTTCAATTCCCTTTTCAATTATTAGTGTACGTTTTATTCACGGTTTAAACAGTACGAAAAATGACTCACCGCTACGATGAAAAAACTAAATAAATCACAGTTTTATCACTTCACTAAAACGAATAGATTTGAACAGTACATAAAAAGATCGCGGTCCGTTTGGCTATTCCATTTAAAATATCCATGAGACTCGGGTCTGAATGTCTCCTCGAAAAATAAAACTATATTGTTCAATATTGTCGACCAACACTTGGCTACGAATAGATTTTTTACTGCCATATAAACGTTTAACTGCTTTGTTACTAGCCATATTTCCGAAAATATGACCATTAAAAAGTTCAAAATTAAAAATATACGTTTTATGTCAGCACATTCACTCAGAATGTTGGAATTGAACTGTACAAGTGTATCATCACCATCACAATCCGGTATCCATATCTCGGTTGCATCCCAAGTAAGAGCTTTGGTAGGTAGTCAGTGTCTGCAGTTACTGATCCTTAGATGTATTTCAGATATTCCACGGAGTTACTGCTGTCTGACTTCTGCATTTCAGAACGTTAAACATAATTCGCTGCAAGTTCAGAAAGCTATTGCTTCTGCTAGCCGTCGGCCGCCCTTCAAGGTATAGAAGACACTGAGTTCGAACAATGTGAATATTCTAACAAAAAACTTTAACAGCATACTTATGGAGATATTTTTTTAATTTTTGAGTCTTAACACATATTACACTCTTTCATGGAATAGCTAGATTTATTTATGGAGATATACATAATATATATAGTAAATTGTTTTGTGTGGCTTAATACCAATCAAACTGTGGCTTACACAGCACAGTGCTAGTTAGATACATAGACAAATCAATGAAATACAATCAACTGGGTGCGTAAGCAAATTAAACAATTACGAAAATTTTAGGACACTGATGTTCTTGTCATTTCAAAACCATATAATCTTGATATATTATTATTATTTACTATTGAAAAAGATAAACACTCAATATAAGGCATATTTCAGATTGGAAGAAAATTTCTTCATTTACCCAATAATGTGTGAATATTTGCTGTCACGTTCATATCCTGGCAACATATCCCACGGCATTAAATTGCTACTGAGCCATGAAATCGGATAATACTGTTTGGATATATCAGATATATTACTAAAAGTGTAATTGAGTAAAGTTATATAAACAAGTCTTAAGATTGTAATGTTGAAACGTAAAAGTTTTTTGACATAGTAACATTGGTGTACATAATGTATCAACTTAAAGCCAAGAAATGCAAACAAGGATTCAGGTAGAAGATAATTAAACTACTGCATTCAATTTAATTTAAACAGTAAGATAATAATAACAAAAATATTAAGTTTTAACATAGAAATTAAATTGCTTACTAATGCTTTGCTTACAATATAAACCTTTATTAGATTTTTCGTATACTGCCCTTTTTTCTGACTTAACGTAAGGCTCAATACGTCTTAGGCTACCATTTAAAAGTAACTAAGTAATAACTTAACTCACTATGTACTGAAATATGTACTAAACGTGTGCCAACCGAATAGTGTCATGTTTATTCACATCGAAAGGCTGGAGCAGCAAAATCCCGTAAACACGGTTGTCCGGGCCATATTTTGTAGAAAGGTGGTCGTCCCTCCAACTGATCGATGTACTCGAAACTGGTAGAATTAGGGGAACCGAGGATATCTAACCTGCACGAGGAAAATAAAAATAGAACTGGCCACAATTTTGTTTTGTCATTTTTATTTTACAGCGCGGAATACTGGAATATTGTTGGTTGAGGTAATGGTTGTTTTTTGAATATCAGCCAGCGTAAAAGTTTATATCACAGAGTGTTTCAAATAAAAAGAATTGAAAAGTTTTTGTGTTGAGGTTGGTGTCTTCATAAGCATCAGATTATTTTTATAATATTCGCAGCCTTTTCGGTTTATATAAGAATTAGATTAAAATCACCTGATAAAAAAGCAGATAATACTTAAACACATAATCAGTATAGTTATATTATTTTTTTTAGTAAATAGATTAGAATTTCGGTTATTATGAACCTTGTGTTAATAGCACATAATTATCGTAATGTATGCCCATCAAGTGATTCTGACACTTACGCTTTGGTCAAGTGCTCCAAGATTTTTGCCTAGAATTACTTTATGTCTCTAATAAATGTTTAATGATCTTCGAAGTTTATAAAAAAGAAAAGTTTACGTACACAATTTCATTGATGTGTCAAAACTGATAGATATTTTGAGAAGCCTTGTAGGCTAAAAGTGTGCAATAACAATATTACATTTATAAAGGCCAAAGATTCCTGTCTCTTTTTTATTGTTACTTTATCACAGACACTACGTGACAAATTCTATAAAAGCATCTTATTTCTGAACCTCTTAAGTTTTGTGAATATAAAGGACACCTAACTTTGTCATGTCGAATCGTTCACTCATCCATTCACACGTTTATTCATCTATACATTAGAGAGAAGAATAAGAATAGAATTACGATACTTTTATATTTTACTAGCTGACCCAGCGAACTCGGTATCGCCTTTTTTAGAATTTTTATTTAATTCCCTTTCTTCCAAGCCCCTTTTCCAAAGTTACCATAGACTTAGCGCTTAGTCTCTTATCATTTCAGAGTATATAAATGATGAACAAACAAACAAAGATTTTTATATAATATTGAATTCCCCATTCCTTAAAATATCGGAGACGATACCCATATCGACTTTAAAAAAAAATCCCGTCCGCCATCTTTGATTTCCTATCCGCGATCTTTGATCACTAAAATAGATGTTGTATTTGGATTTACCATCCCTTAAATCATCAGAGACGATACCCATATTGTTCTTTTTATTTTTCCCATCCGCCATCATTGATTTTCCATCTGCCATCTTGAATCACGAAATAGATGTTGTATTTGGATTCCCCATCCCTTTAAACATCGGAGACGATATCCATATTGATTTAAAAAAAAAATCCCATCCGCTATCTTTGATCACAAAATAGATGGTGTTTTTGAATTCCCTATTCCTTAAAATATCGGAGACGATAACCATATCGACTTTAAAAAAAATCCCGTCCGCCATCTTTGATTTCCTATCCGCCATCTTTGATCAAGAAATAGATGTTGTATTAGGATTCTCCATCCCTTAAATCATTTCCCATCATCATAATCATTCCCATTAAATTTTTTCCCATCCGCCATCTTTGATTTCCCATCCAACATCTTGAATCACTAACCAGATGTTGTATTTGGATTCTACATCCCTTTTAACATCGCAGACGATACCAATATTGATTTTTTTAAATTTTCCCATCCGCCATCTTTGATTTCCCATCCGCCATCTTTGATCACGAAATAGATTTAGTATTTCGATTCCCCACCCCTTGAAATATAGAAGGCGATACCCATTTTGATTTTTAAAATTTTCTCATCCGCCATCTTTGATTTCCTGACCGCCATCTTGGATCACTAAATAAATTTCATATTATTAATCAGCGTCCCGAAAATTTTGAAAACGTATCCGATACGATACCTATATAGATTGTATCCTATTCGTTTAGCCTTTTTTTGCCTTTGACACAACCCTCCCCCTTCTCGTTTGACCATTTTATTATTTTTGTCTGGCCCCTAAAAGTTGTGGCGTAATTTAATATAGCAGGCAATAACAATTTTTTTTATTTTTTTAATCCGACTGCTAGTTCCTGAGATTAGCCGACATTATCTTTTAGCCTTTTTAGCCTTTTGCCCGGCCCCAAAGGGTCGAAGCGTCATGTTGTATAGCCTATAGCCTTCCGCAATAACTGGGCTATCGTATACAAAAATAATTTTTCAGGTCCGACCGGTAGTTCCTGAGATTAGCGCGTTCAAACAAACAAACAAACTCTTCCGCTTTATTATATTAGTATAGATATATTTAGATTTTTTTTTATATTTGATACAGATCCTCTTTATTGGGCGGATACTTCCATAATCGTCGTTTTACCTGTTTAAGAAATATAACTGCAAAAAGTATTTACACATACAAACTACTTAGTAGTACCATGTAGTCCAACCTCTCTGAGTAGTACTCAAAATGTTATTCGGGATCTGTTACGTTTCGCTAGAGTGGCCAATATGGCGACTGTGATTTGTCTGTCAGAACCATTAGAATTTAACAAAATACTCGACAATCCGAATTTGGCGGATATATGTTGTCGACTCGATATCTTTATTTTTTAATGTTTTATTATTCAGGTAAGGTTTCGATGTCCGCCTTGACGAAATTATTAATATAAGATTTGAAACTGCGATAGCAGCGCAGTCCCTCGGTTCCAATGTGAAACATTCCAAAATCAACAACTACTTACAAATAAAAAATGAAGTAAAAACTATTTTCCAGTGGACTAAATTGTGAATCTCAACCATTCTCAAGTCCACTTGAACACACACAAAAAAATTCATTAAGATCGGTTCAGTCATGTAGGAGTAGTTCAGTGACATACACACGCACACAAGAAATATATATATAAAGATTTGCATAGTTTTGGTTCACATATAAAAAGTGAGTTTTGTGACCAGGTACCATTCCTGGGCATATAGATAGTAGAAGATAACTCTTTCATTACACGTATACGGCTGGTTGATTTGGACCCGGTTGGAATCCGGGATTTTGCGAAAAGTAACTGGAATTATCAGTTAAATATATTCATCATTAACAGCATTGTTTTTAATCCAACCTAACTGCCGGACACAGGCCTCCTCTCCCAATGAGAAGAGTTAGACCAAAGTCCACCACGCTGGCCAAGTGCAGGATCGCAGACTACACATGTCCTTCGAGAACACTATGGTGAACTTTCAGGAAAGCTGGTTTCCACACGATTTTTTCTTAATTAACAATTTAATACTCAGTAAACGTATTTCGAAAAAGTCTGTGGTGTATACCGTATATTTGAACTTGGGACCCTTTGCTTAGCAGTCTTTTATTCTCTCCACGAGGCTGTCGCAAATTAAAAATATAAACACAATATAATATATGTACCTGTGTTCTCAAAGTAATAAAAGTTCAACGAGTGTTGCGCAAAACTAACAGTAGCTTTATGCTATGACTAATAATTAAAACTTACTTTACCTCCTAGAATCTTGATTTCAATTACTGTTCAAGACTTTAGAATTAGTCAGTATTCCCTAAGCCTAGTTTATTATTTGTACGTGTGGTGACGGATTAAGAATACGGAATGTCACCACCCCATATCATCCCATGGAAGTCGTAAGAGCCGACAGAGGGAGCATATTATGCAAAGAACAGCACTGTAAGAGAAGGAGAACTTGATACAAACCCTATACCAACCCGTTTGGCCAGTGTGGTATAGTAAAAAGGCCAAATCCTCCTTTCAAAGGAGAGGCCTAGTCCGGCAGTGGACTGTTAAAGGCTGATGATAAAGTTTATAATTTGAAATGAATAGCTCTCACAAACTAAGAACTGAACACAAAGAAGTTCTTAAATTGTCAGCTAGCAATAAACAGATTTAGTAAAGCGTGGAGAATTCAAACAGCACTTTCCACCCCATGCAGTCAACTAATAACAGACGTGCTCGGATGTAGCTAAGTTGAAGCTAAGCTGCGGACCAGACAGAAGAACGTAAATAATGCATACAGCTAGAGTGTCGCAGCCCTCTATTGATTCCAATTGATTTGTATCAGTGAACCGTAATATATTAAACTACTGGAACAGACATCGTTTGATGAAATGACGCTACTCCTGCAAAATAAGTTTTTAATTTTTATATTATTCATGAAAAATAGTGGTAAAAAACTGTCTTTTATTATAATTTCAAACCTTCGCGATATGTATACGTCATTTTTTAGCAGTTGCAAGTTTATTAAACAGGTCTTAAATGCGGTTAAGACCCGTTAAATATAATTGAATGTTGTAGTCTTTTAGAAATCGTAGTTATGTGCTTACTTAATGGCGCTGATACACCTGACCATTCACTTGTAACAGAACATTCGCTGTTTTCTGTTTTGTCGAACCGAATATTTTCACGATCATTCTATTGAACACTATAAATTTAAATAGTCCGTAGAATTTAGAAAAAATATAGAAATAGCATACAACAGCAGTTTTTCCAATATGTGTACTTCAGTTACACTTATGAATTATTTCTAGAGTAAGAGTAAGAAACATAAACAAATGACGTTTCTAGATAATAAAATGCAGATTTTAATTTGAACAGGTTTAATAAATGACATAAGTGTTTGTACCTACGTTCAAATTTATTTATCAATATCTAGAGTTTATCAACATTCTATTGAAATTAATTGCGAGTACCTAAACCAAATCTAAGGATCTATTGTAAACATTTTCGATATTTATTCGAAGTTAAAATTAGTGACAAGCTACGAAGATTCTTCCCAAAATTAACTTACTACTACTTACTAACAATTCGACTAAACTGAGTTATAGTCGAAAACGTGGTGTGAATTTTCGTCCCCTGTCCGCTCTAGTAACAATAAATCAGTGTGTAGTATTGCATATAAGTGCACACAACGGCTAATGAAATATTCATCTGCTACAAAATTAGCGCGATGACGCCTGCTTTTGTCAATATTTATACACCTGCGAACATATATGTTTGAAGGTCATTAAAGATTCTGTGGCTCGTTTTGTAGCAATCGACTGCAGTTATCGGCAGTTGATCTATGGCTGAAGTTTAATGTTACTAATATTTATAATAAAATGGAAGCTATAATCCGGACTGCCCAAAAGTGTGATTATGGTTCCTTGAATTACATAAAAGTCAAAAATACTATCGTCTAACAAGCTTTACCATTGATAATAATAAAAACGTATAAAATTACTCTGTATATTTTTTATTACATTATTTTTATAAAAAGATATGAAATGATAATTCACCGGACGTTAATTTAGCAATGTGACAGAAATTGTTTTTAAGAGAGAGAAAATCACCATTCCGAATTTAAAACCGCTCTCGTTTCAGTTTTACCAAAAATACGCTTTGCACCAATTAAAACGGTGTTATTGTTTTTAATTGGTCTAGCTTTAACAGGTACATACCATAGCTACGGATCCTGTTTTTAACACTGTTTTGTTACAACATACAAAATAATTTAGCGGGTCTTAATCGCGTTAACTTAACTTATTTAAGATATAAATACCTATTTGTTTCCGACGTTTCGCTCGTCTTGCACCGAGCTTGGTCGCGGAGAGACTGATGACAGGTCGCACCACCATCCGCGGCACTTGGATTCCGTTGTGTCCTCGTTAGTGAACAGAGCGTATGACCTATGTGACCCTGAACAATTAAATAGTGAGCTGTCACATGTTCGGGAGGTACTTAGGCGCAACGGATACAAGAAAAACATACTCCGTCGGAAGAGGAACGAGCGTAAACCTGAAGTAAGCAGAGTGCCCGCTTACATGCCGTATCTAAAGGGAGTGACGGACAAAGTTGGAACAGTACTCAAGAAATACTCCATCAAGACTGTATACAGTCCGCTCTCTAAGATAGCACACAATCTGCGTACCCCCAAGGATGTCATTCCTCTCCAAACACCTGGCGTCTACAAAGCCGATTGCAGCTGTGGTAGTTCATATATCGGGCAGACTAAGCGTACAATCGCTGAAAGAGTAAAAGAACATATCGCAGCTGTAAAAAACCGACATATTAATAAGTCGGCGATAGCTGAGCATTTGTTGGAGTCTGGACCAAACCACTGGATAGAACTGCATCAACCACAAGTCTTATCCACCGATCGTCACTATTACTCCAGGATAGTACGTGAAGCGGTAGAAATCAAGAAATATAACAATTTCAACCGGGAGGATGGATATAGATTATCGGCTACTTGGAATCCAGTCATCAGCAAATGTGAACACCGCCGCAGTGATAAATCTCAACAGTGTGTAGACGTCATTAGTGTAGTGTGTCGGAGTACCGACATTGCGAACTTAAATAAAGACCAAGTGAGGGTAGTTGCCGAAATCCGCACTTCCACAAGACGGCGCTGAGCTCTCATCAGTCTCTCCGCGACCAAGCTCGGTGCAAGACGAGCGAGACGTCGGAAACAAGTAGGTATTTATACCTTAAATAAGTTAAGTTAACGCGATTAAGACCCGCTAAATTATTTTGTATGATGTATATAAATTGCGAAAGTTTAAAATCGATTACTCTTTTGTTATTTGAGTTTACGTATTTATACCATATCTACGGAAGTTTCCACTACATACTACGAATAAATAACGTAAATCAATCTCAGTAACTTAGATGTAACCTAGATCTCAGTAACCTAGATGTCTGTAATATTTTTTACGCAGGTACCGTAACAGATAATGCATGCAGCAGCTCGTCGCTGAGTGGGTTTGATTCCCAAGCGAAACTTTAAGTTTAATTATTTTTTCTGAGCTGAATAGCTGTATATACTTTGCAGCCGTTGTAACATTTTTGTAAAGTGCTTTAAGTTAAAATATGGTTTAAACACTGAACAAAATAATTTCCATTTTCTTCAAAATATTAAAGAAATGAATAATAAATATAGCAATAAGACGTATGCTTTTGTTATTAATAGCTTTTGTCAGTCTGCTACTCGAGTGCAACAGACTATAAATGACACTCCCCACTTCAGTTGACAAGAATGTCGAAAAAATGTCATTGTCGTGATAAATGATCTGCGACGAATAGACATTTTGTTTTGAGCTGTCACCCCCATCCATCTTGAGGACAGTAATTAATTAACAGCTGAAGTTGCCTCCTCATCGCACCCCAAATATATTGTTACGAACTAGATGCGATGTAATTAGAACAAAACTACTAATACTTATCTGTTTGGAGTATGTTTGCGGTCATAAGAAAGAGGATAGTTATCTTATTAATTAAAGAATGGCTTTGTGGTTAAAGGATATCTGGCTGTATGGTTAAATAGTATATTGCTTAGCATGCCACCATCAATCGCCGAGTAATTTTGTTTGCAATTCAGCCTAGGACAAATATCGTGTATTGTTTACAAAGTCTCCTAGCCACATTACAAATGTGATTAGAAGACGGTTTCGTTTTTTTGTTTATTTCGTTTGACTGTTAAGTTTTCCAAAGCCCAAAATACTCACGATCATTTAATACAACTGGCAGTAATTTAAAATACTTTATAGTACTTCACATTAGCAAATTATGGCAACAAATGTAACAGAGATAACGCTAGCAAACGCTTATTCGCAAATTGAAACATAAAGTTTGTTACCTTACTTTCCATCCAGATTCCATAATCTTCTTTTCTATGCAGGCGCAAAGTCATAAAATCTACTTACAAATTCAACCAAGATTTGACGCGGTTACAAGTGCAGTTCCTTTAGCGCTTACACAAGTTGGTATTATCTACAAGTTTATTTAAAGTGAAAATTTCACAAGCTTGCGTGAACAATAAGCACAAAAGAAAAGAATACATATTTTAGCGGGGTGGCGGAAACTTGGCCGGATCTGAGTCCGCATGCAGAGTATGTTCCAACTGTTATCTACGGGCGGTCTTTTCTCACAGTACTCCTATAATTTGTTACGATAAAATGTATCTGCAATGTTACACATACTATTATAATACAATAAAAACGTTACTACATATATTATAAATGTAACTTCTTAAGTCTTTGGCTATTGTGCACGAAAGTTCTAATGCTGATAAGAAAATTCAAGTTATAACACCTACCTTGCATATCTGCTTATATAATTTTACATATGGCTGTAATACAAAGGAGCAATAATAATCAATACAGCCGGTTTGGCTAACATTATATTATTCCACTCGTAACATTAGAAAGTTCCGGTGAATTTGTTCACGCACCCTCTTTTAAATGAATTATTCAGGGCGGCAAAATACAGGGTAAGAAGTTTAAAGAGCCAGTTGTCTATCTAGCTGTCAATAATGTGCTTTAATTTATTTTACACTGGCATGCATTGGGTACGCATTCAAATTAGCTGCTCGGGGATCTTTTACGTCACTGTCGTTTCTTCGTCGACCGTACTATAATACAACATTTTGTGTTGTTGAAAATACATATTATAGCCGACGGTAACATAAAATGGCTAAACACGGTTTTCTTATAGACGCGCTATGTCTGTCAGTCTATCCGTATGTCACAGCCACTTACCGAAACTATTCAGTTTACACATTTGAAAATTGGTAGGTTTTTATGGGTTACAGAAAATAAAACATATTGAATATTAAGAGGGGCACATCATACATAGAACTGATGTGAAAATGGGTCGTTAAAAATAACTTTGAGGTTCCTCAAACTATTATTTCTCAAAGTCAATCGTATGAATATTTGCATCATTGTTCAGGTGTATAACAGAGTCTACGGGAGAAGGATTGACGTGTAATTATTCTAAATCGTATGTAAAAATATAATTTATTGCTGCATAACCTTATTGTAAGTGCACATTTATATTCTATTGCATATTATATTATAGATACAAAATCATAATAAACAATAAACAAGTAAAAAAAAACATCTTAATATACTTTATGTTGTGAAAAATGCTTCTAAGATATCATCACAAATAATGACTATTTCTGTTGCTAATAAATGCCCAAACAATGTATGATAAGATAAGCAATTACAAGATACTATTATTATCAGTTAACAGCCCTACGATAAACTCTGAATGAAACGTAACTACCACGCGTATTGTCAAATTAAACGCTTTAACTCACGCCTGTTTCCCAAAGGGGTAGGCAGAGATTACGGACCGCCATTTACATCGATCCTGGCATATCTCTTTTGCTTTATTACCATAGTCGTTCGTATATCCAAACAACTGAGAAAACTCTGTATACAAGTATAAAAGAAAATAAACAACAGCTACTACAGGAACACTCGAAGTAAGTGCTTCAAAGTTCAAAGAAATTCTACTCTAAATGTTTCTTAATATCATAAATACGTGACATCGTATCTACTTGGTACGAACAAGATAAAAACATCATAAATCTAAACCTAGAACATAACGTAAAAACTTTACTACCCACACTCACACATTTTCCTATCTTCTTTCCTCTAAAAAAAAGCTTCTTTTATCTAAGATTTTTGTTAGAACCATTCCATAATTTGTCATCATACCATACCGCGGGAGATTGTCATAGTCAGCTAAAATATATTTTGTGGCGTTTTAATAAAATTTACTTCTGGCTAAGGACCCTTGCGCGGCTTGACACCGCGCGTGCAGTTTATTGTCCGACCCCAAAGGAACGAATCCACCTTTGGAATTTTCTTTTATGCATTCAGAAAAGTAATTTGATTCGGATTTTCTTCGAGAGCTTTTTGTACATATTTTGTGAGAGCGAACACGATATTTTAATGCTCATTGTCAACCTTAATCCGCGTTGAAGCAAATCTTTATAATTCTGAGAGAAATGTTTAG
This sequence comes from Euclidia mi, assembly GCA_944739405.2. Taxonomy (NCBI): domain Eukaryota; kingdom Metazoa; phylum Arthropoda; class Insecta; order Lepidoptera; family Erebidae; genus Euclidia; species Euclidia mi. The sequence continues at coordinate 47,470,944 of OX123190.2, forward strand.
ATACTTGGTTGTCGCTGAAGTTAATACGTCTTGGCTTTTAAAAATATTACTTTACGTCTGAGATTGAATTTTCAATAATGATCTGTTCAGTAAACGAAATTGAAAATGACGTTAAGCCTGCTTACTTGCCATTAGTCCATTATTTCATCTCATGTATCTACTACAGACGTGAAACATTGATTTATTGATAGGTTCGATACAAAATTAATAATGTAATACCTTACCTACATATGAGCCTACACCGAATTGCGAGTATTTCTAGTGTAGCCACGTAGATAAATCGGTACATGTAATATCTCAAGCATACGCATTTTTCAACTTTTGTAAATAATATGATAGGAAATAACGACTTAGTAAAACACACATCGGAACTAGGGATCTTAACCACTCTAGGACCCCGGATCCTACTCGCACAACACAATGATTTATGAAAATCGGCCAGGATACGATTAGGCGTTTAGTGACAAGTTAATAAGTTGACAACTAGTAATAACACCTTAAGGAATAAGCAATTACAATATAAAACTATGCACAAAATATATACATACTCTACCTCTTATATTATTAGTAAAGCAAAGAAAACAGATTTAATAAAGTTTCATAACCATAATATGATTGAAATGAAAAGGGAAAATCGCGTTACTATAATTATGGACGAATTTATTATAACAACTTCGGCCCTTTCCAAACCCTTTGAAGTTTAATGAATGTATTCTAGCAAAAGATTAAGGAGTGAAACGCGAAGTGTTTTATCGCTATTTTTGACCTGAAGTTCTCAAGTCATAAAGCAAGTTACAATTTAATAACGCATTAATATGAGATCAAGAAAAATTAATAAGGGTGCGTCCACATCAGGAGACGGACACGCCGTAAAATGGGCGTAAAATTTATACGAACCTATAAAAGTGAGTGATATTAATATTTGAGCGTATTTCTGAAATGAGTGTTATTTACTTGTTATTGGATAAGACGGAATCATTTTTAAGGTAAGTGTTCTTATAAGGTTCGAATGTTTAATAAATTCTACTAAGATAACAATAGACGAATTTAATATGATCGTTATTGATTCCAGGAAATATTTAAGTCTTCTTCTTTAAATTATATTTAGGTGTGTTTCAATAAGGTATATATTCAAAGAATCACTTATACTTACAAGATTCTTCGCTTCCGTTGTAGCGTTCAAATTAATCATATATTTGCATCGAATTTCCATTTGATTGAGTGTAAACTAAAAAAATCCAAATAAAATTTTGCAACTGGCTCGCTACACGAAACGTGGAGCAAAAATGAAATGGAACGCTGTTTGATAACCATTAAAAGTTTTCGAAACATTTCATTGTTTGTTGAGGGACTGGGAACGTCAACAGAAACGCGGACTGGTAAAAGCGCCGAATATTGCCATTCAACTGCTTCACGCTACAACAATAATAAGAGTGGCCAAGTTTTGTTAAGTCGGCACATCTTAGCTGATGAAGGAGAATTTAATGAGAAAACTCGCGTAAATTAAAGTAAACTAGACAATTTACAATAAGCAGCTGAGACGGACGGTTTCAGGTTGGTTGTCGGGGTTCAATAGAAACACTGCTAGACTGAACAGGTGTTTTATTACGTCTCACTACCGCTTACATACAGTACCGTACAGTGACCGAACTAGGTAAGCACTGGCCTGAAGGCTGGAATGTAGAGTCCTGCTGCTCTCTGACGCTCGCAGGGTACCTGCTCGTAGGGTCGCCGGTGAGCTGGCACGGTGATAGGCAGCTCGGTGGTCGAGGTGCAGGCTGAGCGTAGGCTCAGGCGGTGCAGCCGATGTGGGCCGAGCGGTAAGGCTCAGGTGTAGGCCGGTGCAGTCAAGGGTCCGTGGCCTGGTTGTAGAAAGCTCGCAGGCAGGAGCTGATGCGTAGGCGGCGACTGGTAGCAGCACGGTGCTAGCAGCTCGTAGATCGCAGCTACAGCAACCCGTAGGGAGAATTGTAGCCCGTAGGTAGAATTGTGGCCCGTAGGGAGAACTGGGAATAGCATAGAGGATACACAACAACCGGTCAGGAACAGGCTGTCCCTAGATTGGCTGCCATACTAAGGATATCAATCAATAATTTATTTTTAGTAGCCGTTTAAAACTGTTGTTTTAGAGCCCTGTTTACATTATTTTAAAACATTCTTTCACGGAGCGCACTTCTTGTATATAGGGTGTTCAAGTTTAAATAATTAAACGATAAAATTCGACTCCATTTGGCAATTTTGTTACTTGACGTTAAGAATTTTCTTTGAAAGTCCTTAGTGTTTGTGTATCTGTTATTAATTGCCTGTACGATTGCCAAATTACGTAAATAAAACAGAAGACTATAACTTTTTCTATTGACTCGACTTTTCGTAATGGCTTGCAGTACAGTACCATACCAATGCAGATAGCCTAGTAGATACCGACAGACTGCTACGCAGAAAGCATCGGGTTCAAACCCGCAACGTTCACTGACGACAATTTAAACTTATGTGCACATTTCATAATTCGCTAGCTAAACGTGGAAGGAAGACATCATGAATAAGACTTTACTGTCTGAGAGGGCTCACTTCACCAGCGTGGTGGACCGTGGCCTTACCCTTGTTACAGTGAGAAGAGGCACGTGCCAGGCAATTGGGCAATTATATACGATACCGATATTTTTTTTTAACCATTATAATTTTAGGTACTAATGAAATCTTATTAAGTATGTTTTATTAAAGCCAACGAGATCCATATAATATATGTCTCTTCAAATATGGCATTAACTAATTTCACAAGAAGGTTCCGTGGTTTCTGTTGGCAAACTTTCCCCATTTGAGCGTTATGAATGTTTCCCTTTTAGGTCTACGATCAAATATTTAAATCATCTGCATCTGATCGATGAACACACAATATTCACCCTCCACATTCGAATAGAAACATTTGCGTTTAAGGTTATGCACCACATGTTTCAAAGTTTAGATGCATGGATGTACCTTGTTTTACTGTCGGTTACTTCTACTTCAAGAAAATGTGTGAAAGCTTAGCAACTAAGTTTCAGTGGCCAAAAGGGTTTATAAAATTTGGTTAGCTGTTAGGTGTGTGTATGTTATGGGTCAAGTGATTAACCGAGGAATTATTTATAAAGGTAAGCCAGGTAGTAAAAACTGACAAGTCAAAACAAATAGAAACTGAACAATTGTTGTTCAGAGGGCCTTTTTTTAAACATGAATTAAATATATTCCTTCAATTTGTTGGAAGAAATGTAAAATTACATTAACGAATACCAACTGTATGAGTCATGTTTCGTACATGGCACGCGCGACCGTCAAGTCAGCATTTTACCGTACCATCGCATTTAATAAATTATAATTATTGTATTAGTACGCAATCCACAGTCATACACGTCGGTACTCATATCATAGCACTTTCATATATCATTAGTTACGTGGTAGTTAAGTGATCAATAAATAGCATCTCATTTAACCTATCAGTGACTTATCATTTATAACTCCAAGGTGTGTGTGCCCCATTCAGCAGCCCATACATCTTCGTGGTCCTTCAGCCTTCTTGGGTAAGTGTTTTGTATTTCTTTTGTGCGGTCGCGAATCGGTTGAATTGGCCTCCCACCAGCGGGTCTCACCAGTTCGATTGAGAAGGCGCATTAGCCGTACATAGGACACGGACTACTTACTTACAACAAACACCAGCCAGCTCCGGCGAACACAAGAGTTCACCGAGGCTCATCAACACAGTATCATCCACACAGAAGAATATTTGGGATCTCAAGGTATTTATAATTTCCTTTATACACTATGGAGGGAACTATTGAGACTCAGTATCAAATCATGCAGGCCATGAATACGATTTTGACCAACTTCAAAAAGGACGGACCAAGTCGCAAGACACCAGACCGTGTCCAGAAGAAAGTAGACATTTTAGACCAGTATTGGGCAGAATTTCAGGCCAACCACGACAAGATCCGTGATCGTGAAGATCCGTCTCACCAATACTTTGTACAAGATTCATATCAACAGACACGGAATTTTTACAACAGCACCAGAGAATTCTTTGTCAAGAACATAAAACAAGAACAGAAATCACCCCTATTAAAGTCGCCCGCTTTTACATTCGAGCCGGCTCCCACAACCTCGAGGGTATTAGATCCTAAGGTCCAACTAGAACAAGGTACTAGTGTAGCTGGACGGGACACGCAGTTACCTCTTTCTATACAGGTGCCCGAGGCCGTGGAGACCGGATGTAGCAGCAAAACGGACGAGTTGTTCCGAAAACAAAGGAGCAACATCAAAGCATTCCAAAGAACAGCAACAAACATTAACGTGGACTCCCTCCGGGAAAAATGGCAATTTGAAGACGCCTTAAAGGTACTAGAATCTAGGTGGAATGCAGTCGATTCGCTTTATTGGGAGCTTGACAGTTTACCTAATGAAGCTAACATACAATACGAAATGTCGTACAGTACGTGCGAGCTCATTTACAATGAGATAAAGACGAAAATAAATTCCAAGATGTGGTCTGTTTCTCACCGAGAAAAATCAACACCGAAAATCGAGATTCCAACCTTCAGTGGTAGCTATCAACATTGGACCGCATTTAAGGATTTGTTTGTAGACACTATTCATGCCAATTCATCTCTTACAAACGCACAACGCATGCAGTTTCTCAAAAGCAAAGTGAAAGGCGAGGCTGAGAAACTCATTCAGCATTTACTTATCAGCTCGGAAAATTATGAGACTGCCTGGGAGATCCTTAATCACCGATATAACAACAAGAAGTTGATATTCTCATCTCATATCAAGTCTTTGTTTGCCGTACCTAACACGCAGCATCTGTCAGCGGCATCAGTTAAAAAGCTCCATGACACAACAAAAGAGTGCCTAAACGCGATAAAGAACCTCGGCGTAGATACATCTTCGTGGGACCCGTTAATCGTCGATTTACTTTCACAAAAGTTGGACCCCGTAACTCACAATGACTATTTAGAATCACTGCAGGACCCGCGCGAATTACCAACTATAGCCGAGTTTCTGAATTTTCTGGAAGGAAAATTTGTCTCATGGGAAACATCTCGCCGCAAGCCAGAAACAGTAAAATCATCTCAGTACGAGCAAACAAACACCAACAAGAAATTTACATCATACAAAGCGTTCAGTGCAAATCAGAATATGAAAAATAGTTACAAATCATACGACGCAAAGGTCAATGATATACAAAAGTGCCCACATTGCATTCAAGAACATAAATTGTTTTCATGCAAAACGTTTCTCGAATTGCAGCCTGAGGCAAAACGGAAAACAGTTGTGAAATATAACTTATGCAAAAATTGCCTAAGTGCACATAGCAACGAATGTTTGTCGAAGAAAAGATACCGCGTTTATAATTCAGACCATAACACATTGCTTCACGACGCTTATGCAAAATGGAGCGGACAGACATCAAAACCATTGCAACAACAAACAAATGCTGATAGCAAACAGTCCACGAACAATAACAGCAATCACGTGTCTCAAGAAGAGCTATCGGAAACCCTTCTCACCACAGCACTTATCAAAGTGCAAGCACATGATGGGTCTTTGATAACCTTACGAGCACTCCTTGATCAAGGCTCACAAACATCGTTGATTGTTATCAACGAATGTTTGTCGAAGAAAAGATACCGCGTTTATAATTCAGACCATAACACATTGCTTCACGACGCTTATGCAGAAAAGGCAGCGCAAATGTTACGATTACCTCGCAGCCGATGCAAGGGTGTCATATTCGGTGTCGGCGCTAAAGAAAACAATTGCAAAGGTCGCATACGAATCACGTGCAGTGCCATTCATAGCGATTCCACATCTGACACAGATGTATTTATTATGCGCAATTTAATCAACAATTTGCCGAATAAATCATTTACAAAGCCAAAATCATGGACCTTTTTAGAAAATATTACATTAGCCGATCCAGAATTTCATTTGAGTCGCCCTGTAGACATTTTACTGGGAGCCGATGTATACTCAAACGTCATTCAAGAAGGCATCATAAAGCACCAAAAATCGCAACCTGTTGCTCAACAAACCAGGTTAGGATGGATTTTGTGCGGCAACGTGCAAACATTCCACTGCAACGTTGTCATCAATAACATCGAGGATATCCAAAAATTTTGGTCGATCGAGGACATAGCAGAGAATTCGAGCATGTCGCAGGATGATATGGATTGCCTGCAATATTACAAAAACACTACAACGCGTAATGACGAAGGTCGCTATGTTGTTAAAATACCATTTCAGCCAAACTTTCAGGAGAAGTTAGGGGCTTCTAAGCCCATGGCGTTTGCACAATTTCGGCAACTTGAGAGGAAGTTTAGCAGGCATCCAGAATTAGCTGAAGCATACAATAATTTCATTAAGGAATATCAATCACTGAATCAAATGGTCGAGTGTACTAATAGAGAGACGCCGAGCTGCTATTTACCTCACCATGGAGTTCATCGCGCTGACTCACAGACTACATCTTTGAGAGTTGTATTCAACGCATAAGCAAGGACATCTACAGGAAATACGTTGAATGACCTCATGAAGCGCGGTCCGAATTTACAGCAAGATCTCATGTCACTGATCTTGCGATGGAGACAATATCAGTTTGCATACACAGCTGATATTGAGAAAATGTATAGGCAGATTGTCTGCTGCTCTGAACATCAAAGATACCAGAAAATACTGTGGAGAAGTTCGCCAGACCAACTGCTACGTGAATACCAGCTCACGACAGTCACTTATGGCATGAAGGCAGCTCCCTTCTTAGCCATGATGACGTTGAAGCAATTGGCAGCCGACGAAGGCCACAAGTATACGCACAGCAGAGCCGGGCAAACACTACAAGAAGAGTTCTACATGGATGACCTTGTAAGTGGCCACTTCCAACTATCATCAGCCAAGCAACTGCAAGAAGATTTGGTTAGACTATTGCAGTCGGGAGGTTTCAACCTACGCAAATGGTCTTCCAATAACGAAGAATTACTTCATAACGTCCACAGAGCATCGGCAACCCAAACGTCGTTCGATTTTAAACAAGCAGAATCAACCAAGACACTCGGGTTAAGATGGCTACCGAATGAAGACATTTTCTTGTTCGAGCTAAAAATAAATAAAATACAACCAGGCGAACGTCACACGAAACGCTTATTGTTATCAGATATCTCGAAGATATTTGACCCACTCGGTTGGCTGTCTCCAGTTACGGCTAAATTAAAACTTTTATTCAAGCAAGTTTGATTATCTAACATTCAATGGGATGATCAGCTTCCAGTTGAAGTTAGCGCCGAGTGGGCGAAAATTAACGCAGATCTCCAAAATATCAACGAGTTTAAAATACCGAGATGGTACCAAATTGGCGAACACGACTCGATTCAACTTCATGGCTTTTGTGATGCTTCAGTCAAAACATATGCATGTGTCGTGTATTGTAAATTTGGTGCCTGCATAACACTCGTCGCCGCGAAAACGAGACTTGTTCCAGAAAAGAAAAAGCTTACATTATCACGCCTGGAATTGAGTGGGGCTCATTTGCTGTCAACACTTATGAACAAAATTCAACAAGCGCTCGCGGGACGACAAATTGAAGCATATGGTTGGAGCGACTCTACTGCTGTTCTCGGTTGGATTCACGGCGACATTGACCGCTGGACACCATTTGTCTCAAACAGAGTCAAGCAAATCAGACAATTCATAAGATCGGACAATTGGTACTACATAAAATCTGCCGAAAATCCCGCTGATTGCGCCAGTCGTGGCATGACCGTAGAGCAGCTGAAGCTACATCATCTGTGGCCCCCAATTTCTTCCAACATTCAAGGAATCACACATAGTAGAGAGACCTGCCTACACCACGAACCAAGAAGAGCGCAAATCAAAACAAACAAACGTCACTACAATACATCGACCTTATAGCGGTGACATCATACAAATCATATTACAAAGAAACAGCAATATGACACGCGCCGTTCGAGTACTTGCATGGGTGTTACGTATCACTCGACGAAGTGCCCAGCGCAATTTTTATTTAGATATAAATGAGCTAAAAATAGCAACACAATATATCATCAAGTATGTTCAAGAAACGGACTTTGCAGAGGAGATAAGTAATCTTCGTTTACAAAAACAGATACACAGCAAGAGTAAAATTTTAAGTCTAAACCCATTTTTAGATAAAAATGGACTCCTGAGAGTAGGAGGTAGACTCAAGCACGCAAATATTAACGAAGAAATGAAACATCCGTTGATCATACCACACAGCAGCCACGTTACCGACCTGATCATCGACCAAGCCCATTGCCGCACGTTTCATGCAGGAGCTCGGTTGACACTTGCACATATCAGACAAACCTATTGGATATTAGGCGGTAATAGAGCCGTGAAAAAACGTTTACATGCGTGCGTTACATGTAAGAAGCAGAAAGCAAGCAGTCAAAAGCAAATGATGGGGGATCTTCCTGAACCTCGAAGCAATCCTTCGCGTCCCTTTCAACATACCGGCGTTGACTTCACGGGTTACGTTGATGTGAAGCTGAACAAAGGACGAGGGGTTAAGACGAGCAAAGGTCACATCGCGGTGTTTGTGTGCATGGTGACCAAAGCCGTGCACCTCGAAATCGTTTCAGACTTGAGCTCATCAGCATTTTTGGCAGCTTTAAAACGCATGTCATCGCGACGTGGCAAGCCACATCACATCTACAGTGATTATGGCACCAATTTCGTTGGGGCCAATAAAGCATTGCAGGAAGAACTGGCAGAACTGCGCAAAATATTTACCAACGAATTTCATACCGAGATCAATGAAATGGGCATACAGTGGCACTTCAACGCTCCCGCATGGCCGAGCGCGGGAGGTTTATGGGAAGCAGCTGTGAAAAGCCTGAAACACCATCTTCGACGTGTTGTGGGTGAACAGAAGCTCACGTTCGAAGAGTACAGTACACTGCTAGCCCAACTCGAGGCCTGTCTTAACAGTCGGCCACTATGCGCCATTACAGAAGACCCTGATGACTTGAATTATCTGAACCCATCACACTTTTTGAGCAGCGGACCAGTACTCACTATCTTGGACACCGAACAAGATGAAAGAACAAGGTGGACGAGAACTAAGATAATTTTTGATGATATTTGGAAGAGGTGGCAGTACGAATGGGAGGTTTATGGGAAGCAGCTGTGAAAAGGCTGAAACACCATCTTCGACGTGTTGTGGGTGAACAGAAGCTCACGTTCGAAGAGTACAGTACACTGCTAGCCCAACTCGAGGCCTGTCTTAACAGTCGGCCACTATGCGCCATTACAGAAGACCCTGATGACTTGAATTATCTGAACCCATCACACTTTTTGAGCAGCGGACCAGTACTCACTATCTTGGACACCGAACAAGATGAAAGAACAAGGTGGACGAGAACTAAGATAATTTTTGATGATATTTGGAAGAGGTGGCAGTACAAATATCTTACTCAACTCTCCTCAAGAACCAAATGGCAAAGACCTCAAACAAACATTAGAGTTGGCGACGTTGTCATCATTCACGAGCCTAACCTCCCAGCAGGAAAATGGGCACTAGGCCGTGTCACCGAGGTGCATCCTGGTTCCGACGGATTGGTTCGGGTTGTAACCCTGAAAATAAAGAACGGACACATAAAACGACCTGTAATCAAGTTGTCAGTTCTTACATCTGACTCAGATGCAACTACAGCTAGCGAGCAGACTCTAGACAAACAGGAGGTCAAGAATAAGGACAGACGTTCTACAAAATCACCTAGAATGATGTCTAATGTAATAGGCACACTAATCACTCTATTTTTCTTCATAACATCTGTTTTTAGCGCTGAAATGACAGTCTCTCCATATACCATGACAACGATAAACAAAACACTATACTTTGATCGAATCTCAAACATGCAGTTTATACGCGACGAATGGAAACTCGTCGTGTATTACAACATGAATCCTTACTGGCAAGGTTCGGCAACACTCGAGGAATATCTAAAACAAATAAACAACGTGTGCAAAAAGGGATCTAATAAGGCTCTTTGTGACATCATCCTCATGCAGCTACGTCACTCTCATGAAGAATTGGAGTACTACAATGGAATGTTACTAAGCCAGCACTTCAGAGAACGCACCCGCAAGCGACGAGGGCTAATCGACGGCGTCGGCTATGTCGCTAACTCGCTGTTCGGAGTTTTAGATCAACGATTTGCTGACCAATACAAGCAGGACATTTCTCTCATCAAAGAAAATCAAGATCATTTAGCACGCTTGTGGAAAAACCAGACGTCAGTAGTGGAAGCCGAAAACAATCTATTGAAGAGAACAGAAGAGTCAATAAACCGTCAGCACAAAATCATTAATCAGCATTTGATGAATATTACGTATGCCACTAATAATATGAGTAATATTCTGCAAGAACAAGGAATAATGAACGAGCTAACACTATCTACCATCGTAGCAACAAACATGCTGACGAAGTTAAAATCATTACAAGACACGCTTATTGACACTATAACAAACATTCACCATGGAGTGTTTAGCGTGCATTTACTTTCGCCGGCACAATTACGAGAACAGCTCGGCATCATTTCAGGACAATTACCGCGAGATCTATCTTTGCCCATAGAAAACATCCAAACAAAATTGCCGAAAATGTATCATCTGTTAAAAGTCAGAGCTAGAGTAACAGAACAATACCTAATATTTGAAATAAGAATACCACTTATCAACAGAGAGAGTTACGACCTTTATCAACTGATACCTATACCACAACAACAAGGGAACATGACACTTACAATCGTGCCAATTTTATTTTTTAGATTACATAGCAATTAACCTGCGCAAAGACACTAATCTGGCTATGTCGGCGCGAGAATTGGAACAATGTGAACTACACGATGAGTTCACGCGCCTTTGTCACTCCAGAAAACCCATATTTCAGTTAAAGACTGAAGACAGCTTGTGTATCAGGGATAGAGGTACAAACGGATGTCTCACAAATATCGCAGCATGCCATAACGATTGGACGGAGTTGAATAAAGTAAAAAATTACCTTTATTATTGTTGCGAACACTGCACACTCCGTGTCATATGCGAGCGTAATATTACATCGTTATACGTCACTAAGGCCGGGGTCATAGCTCTAGATTCAAATTGCATTATCAAAGGAGGAGACTTCACAGTTTTCGCACACAAACTGCGATATACACAAACGAATGCTGAAGCTGATATGGAATCACCGCACATTGCGCCTATCAATCATATCATGAACATTTCTTTGCCACAAATGGACATCAACCTCACAGATCATCAAACCTCACTGCGACACATCAAAGAACAGATTGATGAGATGAAATCTGAAAACGCCCTAAACTATGGAATATCGAACCATGATATACACCAATATACAGCTATCTACGCAATGTTGTCTGTAGCGGTATTGGCAGCTGCAATATATATTTTTCGCTGGATTTGTCGTCGCCGGCAGAGGAGCGCCAACTTACAGTCGGACTCCGGAGCGCAACCCCCAGCAGCAATCGCAGGCAGCGAGGTCACCACTGCGCCTGGTCCGACTCCTGCCCCGAGATACGCACGTCAATCACGAGAAGAAGGCATTGAATTGAGGAACTTTTCCAGCATCCTTAGCAGCATCAGACGTCACAAGAAGACACCGCCAGTCTTCGCGAAACCGATGTCTAGCGACAGCGACTAGGATTAAGTTCAATTTATAAGCATAGATATAAGTTATGAATTGTAACTTGTGTGGAATTTATAAGTTCATTATTTCATCTTTGTATCATTATCATCATCCACTCGCACATCTCTCGCCCGGGAATATGTACGAGTCATGTTTCGTACATGGCACGCGCGACCGTCAGACCGTCGTCCGACAAGTCAGCATTTTACCGTACCATCGCATTTAATAAATTATAATTATTGTATTAGTACGCAATCCACAGTCATACACGTCGGTACTCATATCATAGCACTTTCATATATCATTAGTTACGTGGTAGTTAAGTGATCAATAAATAGCATCTCATTTAACCTATCAGTGACTTATCATTTATAACTCCAAGGTGTGTGTGCCCCATTCAGCAGCCCATACACCAACCTTTGGTGATGTAAGTCTTAGACTGTTTGTCTTAAGCAGACCTCTGCTAACAATATATGATAATTTGTCTGGACTAACATATCATCGCGGAAACATGTTTCTACAGAAGATTCCTTTTATGAAGTTGGCACACTACAATCAGGAAGGTTTTATAATAGGCCACTCCTCAGGGGCTAAAACAAAGGTACAAGTTTAGGCGAAGCTGTGGGTGACTGCTAGACATGTCATAAATTATAGGCCATGATGTGTTATTTTACTACGGAATTCAATATTCGAACTATAGATAGATCTGTAAAATTTTAGATTCGTTTTGACATAAGCTCCATACAAAATATGTCAAACACAAATCTCGAATCTCAAAATCCATGTATCTGCTTGGCCGCGCAAAATGACCATTGTCCCTTTTTTGGACAAACAGATGAACGCGTAAACTGTAATTTTTCTCACGCTTTTCCGCTGCGCACTTATCTGTTTCTGGAACTCGGATAACTTAACCGATTGCGGTATGTTGCATATCAATAGACACGTAATTAAATGAGCTTTCCAATGATATGAATTAAAACCATATAATATGGTTGAAGCCCATGCAAGAGCAGTATAAAGTGAACATTAGATTTTTTTTCCGCCATTTTTGAGCGCGATTTTATATTTCTGACATATTCCTTTTTCTCGTCGTTTTTTATTATGGGAAGTATATAAGTATTATACACAGTTAGAAAGGTAATTTAATTTACTTTTAGAGGAAATAAATATAATGTAAAGAAACATTTTAATATTAAATATAAAAAAATAAAACAAAGTTTTTTTTTTAATTGCCGCCAATTTTCATATTTTATTTTTTTAAATACCGTTTTATGTTATATATCAGATTCAAACCTAGATCCCCCCCGTGGGATCTCCACCTTGTCGTGGTGGGGGGGCTCAGTAACCGTGGATTGGTCACCCGCGGTGAAGCTAAAAGGGATCCAGGAGGGGATTGGAAGGGCCTGCGCATGATGCGTCCAACGGTGCGGGTGCGGGGGACAGTTCTGTCCCTCGCAGTCGGGCGCGGTCGCGGGAGGGGAGGCGTGTCGGTGTTGCGTTGCCGCGCCCTATCTCCCGCGACCAAATAGAAGCGCACCATTCGATGCGTCGCGGTGGTGCCGCAGAGGAAGAGAAGATGCGGTGTTGCGTTGCCTATCCTCTGCGGCCGCTGGGTGTTTTGGCGGCGGCGTCCAACACATTAATCCGCCGCCAAGGGGGTTTTGTTCTGGGCCCGCCTGACCATCTGGCGGGCCAATACCCGTCGTAGGGTAGCGACGAGTGCTTCGGCTCTGCCAACTCTAATTCTGCCAACCTACAAAAAATCTTATTCTCTTACCTACAAACGAAATCGAATATAATTTATTCGGTTTTCTTGATTGAAATTGGTAATTTCATAAAGTAGCATAATCATGTCTTTCTTGACATTCAAGATTAGTCTTTATCAAATATCAATGAAATCGGTATAAGTAGTTCAGCTAAGAATCTAAGATAATCTTACGGACTTAACTTTTTAGTCTTTCCAACTTTCCGTGGTCCAGTCAATAGTAATGCTGTTCGGAGGTCCCGGGTTCGATTCCCAGGTCGGGCAAAAGTGTTACTGGGTTTTTCCGAATAGCAGCACGGAGTCTGGTGATGTGCCCGGTAACGGCAATAGGCTCGCCCCCTATCACGTGGGACCTAAATATTCATGGCGAAATGTGTGTGTAATATTACGCCTCTGCCATCCCTTTCGGGGATACAGGCGTGAGTCTATAAATAAATTAAAAAAAAGTAATATTTGGTTAAACCTGGTGGTGATACCAACAGGCTGCCATGGAGCAGGTATCGGGTTCTAAACCACGGCGTGCACAACTGACTTTTCGAAGTTATGTGCGTATACAATAAAATTGTTAATTAACGCATGCCTTGTGCCTCAGAGAACACGTTAAATCATTGGTTCCGACTGTCATGAAGATCTTTGGCAGTCGTTACAGGGAGGTAATGTCATCAAATAAACTAATACTGGTCTAATGTTTTTGTTGCGTCCTTTGGGTTGCGGAGGTGAGAGGGCAGTCGCTCTGTTCAATAGCTGATATTCTTATATTTAGCAATAAAGTCTTATATGCAACTGCGATAACGTTAGGACTACGACAATGATATGCAAATATTTGACGTAATTGTTTTCATCTTACTATTTACGTGGGATGTCATTATATGTTCATTCAGACTATCGATTAAAGCTTCCTGTAGAAGTAACAGTCCGTTATAATCGAATCCTAAGTGGGTTCAAATTAAATACAAAGAATATCGTCCGTAATGACCCGTCGAGTCGGTCCGCTACGCCCATTCCATGTTCGGCCACATAATGGGAACTCTCAAACTTTATATATATTTATTAGTATCTGTTACTATCGTTTACTTTACATTAAGCCGTCTAAGACATAATATTATTTGTCTCGACTTGGTTTTTATTGTTATTGAAGAAGAGAAGTGATCTGATTTCCTGTCAGATAATGTGTAACATTCGCGTAAACCCAAGAAAATATTAAGATAACATAATTTAATATAATATTACATTAGACTGTGATATTACGATAGTTTTGAATTTTTAATAACCATTGACAACCATATTTTAAATTATATTTTTTTATTAATAATTTCTTTGACATTTATTATTCTTGAATTATTTGACAAGTAGTGACAAGTAAGATGGTTTGGGCACGTGGAGAGGATGGATGACGAAAGACTGACCAAGCAGATATATAACACAAGTGTGGAAGGGACAGGACGAAGGGGAAGACCTCGGCGGACGTTTTCTGACCAGATTGAAGACATCCTAAAAACAGGACAGGTTAGAAGTACCCTGAACAGAAGAGCATGCATGAGGAATCTGTTGGGAGTGAATGAAGCAAAAGAGATATGTCAGGATCGTGGCAAATGGCGTTCCGTAGTCTCTGCCTACCCCTCCGGGAAACAGGCATGAGTCTATGTATGTATGTATTTGACAATATCAAGGAGCAAGGACAATATTGATTATTTGACATTTGACAATATTACATTTTTATTTTTGACTTTCGACAATATTAATTTTTTATTTGATATGAGCTTGGTGACATCAAATTTATTTTACAGTTTATTTTAATTTTGTTACATACTGATATATTTTTATTTTTTTCTTTATTTTATTGCGTTATTAATATTTAATTTACTTTAATATTAGCATGCTAGATATTTTGCATGTCAAACTAAAAATTTGCACACGTCTAAGAGGTAATAATTCAGCGGACTCTTTGTTTTTTTGTGACAACTGATATTTTATCATGTACCTGTTTAATGCAAATAAATATGATTTGATTTGATTTAGAAAATTGTCTTGATATATGTTAGCTGTCCACGCATAATCTATACAAATTTTATAAATGCTAAAGTCTGTAAGTTTTTCTGTGTGATATGCTTTTATAAGTAAAATCTTATTGATCTTGTGATGCGGGTGTAGGTATGTTACTTTTATATGTTGGACCTGTCTGTCTAGTGGATAGCGACCATAGCTGCTAATTTGGATGTAAGATTTGCTTTTCCACATTGTTATGGTCGCCTTCAGATTATTGTAAATAGTGATCAATTTCAGGATACACGCCGTATTGTCGAAGAGACAATTTTTTCGTATGACTTATAGAAAGTATGATTACTTTGTATATTGCACGTCTAAAACAACTAAAATCATTAATTATAATGAACAACTATTATACAGTCGCATGGTAACTTTTCACTTACCCACTGTTATTATACAAAATTCATTGATCTATTACGGATAATAACCCTTAATAGTTACTTTCTATCGGACTATAAATAATAGCTCGGCCATTATACGCAATTACTATGGAGTTAATGCTTTGTATTATCGTTTAAGTTATTAATTTTATGAATATCTATAACGTATGACAAATTGTTTCTTTATTACGGAAGAAGTTAAGTCCATCGCTTGACCAATTATAATAAATTGGAAACAATATTAAGTCGAGGAACATAATATCTAGAAGAGATTATTTTTATACACACAGACCTGGGTCACTCATTTACAAAGTAGGCTGTGTTACTGGGCTTCAAGTTATCATTATCTCACATACTATTTTAGCAATAATTCTGCTTAGAACCGCATTTGCATTATGTTAAAAATATACGCATTATAAAACCCATCGAGTAAGAGCGGCAGCGGCGCGGCGCTTGTCTTTAGCTAGACAAGTGCCTGCACCTTAATTTTAGCTGGAGTACTTTTGTATGCCATCGGACAGAATAATTTTTCTAAAAATGTTTCATCTAATAAGAATGCGCTTTAAGTCACATTTTTATAAATTCGATGTAGAAGCGATAAAAGAGGAAAGTAATAGGTATTACAAAAGTGTAATTTTGAAAGTGATATTATAAAGCGTAATTTTGACTGAAATTATTGTCACTTCGTCACTACGCGCCGAGTGTTGTGAAATCTATTAAATCATCAGCCCTTTATACTGTCCCACTGCTAGGCATGGCTCTCTTCTCACTATGAGAAGGGTAAAGCCATAGTCTACCACGCTAGCCAAGTGTGGGTTGGCAGTCTTCACATGTCTATCGAGAACATTATGGAGAACTCTCAGACATGCAAGTTTCCTCACGGTGTTTTCCTTCACCGACAAGCAAGCGATAATTAACAATTTAATACGCATTTAACTTCTAAAAGCTATTGGTGCTTTCCGTGGATTCGAACCCGAGAGCCTCTGCGTATCAGTCTGTCGGTCTCACCACTCGGCTATCGCTGCTTAAATATATTGCTATACGAAATATACATTTGCGTGATCTACAAGCGGTTATGTGTAAAGTAGTATTGGTATCTCATATTTTATGTTAGCTTTGTCCTACGAAAGTTCAAAATTAAATCTAGGATAGGAGATGGTGCTATTGGAATGCCTTTTATAGAATGAATCTTCATTCAATCAATCTGGCCATGCTGTTTCCAAACCAAGTAACTTCACACCAAATGTACTATCCCCATAGTAGAAAACACAGAAAGCAATAAATAAAGAAGATGCCTATCTTATGATACGAGTATCAAGTTACACGCCCAAGATAAAAACAGTGAATCTAAAAAATGCAGCCGAAGAAAAATCTCAATTACTCGGCGGCGAATAAAAAACGCAGTACTCTAAGAAAGAAAAATAAACAAGTATTTTCAATTGGCATACTTCCCTAGACCAGAGTGGGAAACAAAAGTACCAGCTAGTACAGTACTGTACACAACTGCACCAAAGTGCATTTATTGAAGCGGAAAATTGAGCTAGTGCCAATTTTATTTTTCAATTCCCATTCTATAGTACAACTGGTGTATATTAGGCCGCGTTTCATAAAAAGAATGGGCACATATGGTGCTGGGAAACTACTGCGAAAGATTGGCGAAAATTCTTGCACTGCTTTGTATTACAGTGTGCTGTTTGCCGCAAAACTGTTGATAACATGCCAAAAGAGCACATGTAACTTTTATGAATTAGAATTGAACACGATGTATATAGGTATTGGGTTAAGTTTTACATCTATATTAAAAAAAATGCTTGCATTCAATAGTTTCTGGTAAAAAGTGCTTTGAGCAGTGCACTTAATTTCATTTTAAGGCAAACGCCCAATGTTTTTATCGATACAACACATCAACACTTATGACTAGTACAATAGCGATGCAGGCTTCTTGTAGGTACTGTACGCTCATAGTACCAGGCAACAGGTGTCGGATTAAGCAATAATGTTTATAATTGATGACTGTAGTGATTTTATGAAAAACCTAGCAACAAGCTGCTAGCGCTTATCGTTATTATAGTAGGCTACACAATTTACAAAGACCATTCCTAGGCAATTTCCAATAAAATAAAGGACACTTTGTTTCTAAAGTCAAACCATGTTTTGAGGCTGAGGCACTATTTGATGAGTGTGTGATGAGGCAATATTTGTGTCGTCATGGTCTTGAACTTCATTTAGTTTGTTATTTCTAAATTTTCCTTCTAAATGTCTTCCTTGTACTTGTCTGTACATAGTGACAAAGCATTGCCAGAATATTAAAAGAGCGGTACAATTCAGGTTTCGAATAGAGAAGAGTTTTAATTCGAACCCTTGTCGAATAAAAGCTTTAATGGACACAGCCGCGGGCAATCAACTGGCAAATTCAGAGATAAAAACATTTCTCGAAGCAGATTCTTAACTAAATAAAGAATGATACCACCATTGCTAGGGTTTTACCCAACTCGAAATAAAAGTTAAGTTTTCAAACAAGAAGATTGTAAAGTAGGTACTGGTTTTTAATGCGATGCGCATTCATTCCAGTTCCACTGGCATTGTGAATTTAATGGATAATATGAGGAGCTTTTATTATCTTTATAACAAAATTGTAAGTGATTATTTTCCTAGTACTTGTAATTTTTTTCGGATTTCAAAATATTCTAAATAGTATGGCTGAACTAAATGACTTTACTGTATCAAATAGAAAACACTACAAATGCTACTATTTATACAATAATGCTATTAGTAATGCTCTTCTTCTTCCCTACAAATCGAGCTACAAAAATATACATATTCCCTCTTACTTATAAACGTTAGTCAACATTTTAAACGACTGCTGAGAGGCTGATTAGCAAAAACCTTACCTATAAACCACACAGCCACTAAGTGACGCTTAAATAGCTGTCAAATTTAAACAACACCGGGACCTTGTTCAAATGTTGCTGAGAGGCACAATGGCGGCTTTTACTTGAAACAGCTGTTCGATCAGTGACTTATTAAACATTGTTAAAATTATTTATTTGTATTTCTTTCAATTTTAATGTTGTTTACTTATAATTAAACATAGATTTTGACGATCTAGCAGATTTCCAAAATTATATAGAAGATTTAGCTTGTATAGTTATACATTATTTCTTCCCGATATTTTTAGAACATCATAATAGTAGGAGAGCTGATAAACAATGTTTGGTAACATACCCAATATTGAGGCATTACAGGAAATTCTGTGATTGTCCTTAAATGAACCTAAATTAGGTAGTCGAGGTCTAGTTGAAGTGTAGCGGCTCCCTACAAGCACTTGAATATTTGTACAGGCAAAAAAAAAAATTGAGTCATTCTAGATGACCTACTTTTTTATACGGAGAGCTTATATTGGCTGTATCTCTTGCTCGTGTTCCTGCGATGTGGTTGGCTCTCGCGAAAGCACGACAAACGGCACTCATGTGGTCTTTCAATAATATTTTCGGAGTAAATAAATAGTTCCATCCTAAATAATAACAATATTCGAAAAAGAACATTTATTAGATCTTTTTATGAAAAACAAAAATACATCCGTAATTAGTATAATACCCTGAAGCTATATTAAATCTCAAATAAAGTGCAATAATAGAAAAAAAACATACGTAAATTTCAAAATTTATCAATATTTCTCATGTTTCAAAAAAATATCCGAAATTGTTCACCAGCTCTGGGACTTTTTGTTGTTTGTCAGAATATCGTTGCCATGGAGATATCATAACGTTGCTATGTATCTATGACTCATAGATACAAAATAGCCAAGCGTGTTCGTTCAATTGCGTTATTTAGTCGACTATTTTGGCTTTAATCTGTGGCCCTCGTATGTGTATCGTTCTTTATCAGTTACTCAGCTAATTAACAGCTAATCAACGTTTATAAGTAAAGAAAATTTAAGCGTTGTTTAAATGCTTGACAGCTATTCAGCTGGGAGGTGGCTAAGTCACACTTAACGAGATTTTTATAAGTAAGACGGATTATGTACAATATGACACACCTTATTTGACGTTAACCCACACAAGTAGAAACTTCAATTGCATTGCAATATCAGAACATGTTTAAGATCATCCTCCGTTTAACCTGAGAGACAGTTAGGCCACACCAATATATATGTATACATCCATCTGTATTGTTTGATCAGGTACAAAAAAAATTACACTGTAGTTATATTTCGGTTCTCTTCTCGTTCACCAAATACGGAGTATCCTGACATCAGCTTCAGTTTTTTTTACTTCACCTCGAGATGCTTCGTAAAACGTATTTGATTATGAATATTAATTCATATGGATCGATATTTGAATAGGTATAGTCTTTTTTGTAAAAGCCCCTATTGTTAACCATTTTCAACTAACCTAAAATAAATAATAATTAGTCAAACTCGGCGAATCTGACAGCTTCAATTCCATACAGTGAATAGTGTGAATAACCCTTATCATATTAAATTTATTCATTAGTTTCATTGTTACATTTCTTTTTTCATTAATATATGGCAAAATAAATCGACATTGTAATAACATTTTTGAATAAATAAGCTATTAAAGGGGCAAGTTTATCATAATAATTAATCAATCTTATCTAAATACACTGGCGAGCAAAAAAATCTACTCACTTCATTCTTTCGCACTCAAAGTGTTCTAATTTTAAAATTAAGACCTAAATCTTAATTAAGGTCTTAAATTCTTTAAGTTCTAGATGTTAGCTTTGATAAAATAATAATTACTACAGTGTTAACTTTTAGACATTGTCACAACAGTCGAGGAACAGTAACTGTATGATTTCGTACTCGTTAACTCAGTTAGCATTGCGCGAGCTTAGGGCGTATAAAAGTTGACGTAACCCTATACCCTTATCAGTTGACCGTGAAACGTCAACAGTTACACATCTCGTCAATCTCCAAGCAAGAAAATATCCCGGAAATGGATACAACAGCGGAAGCAGCGGCTCAAGTAGTTATCCTATTGCAACAGGGCCTGAGTCAACGTCAAGTGGCTCGTACTTTGCAGATGAGCCAGTCAGCGGTATCAAGAATATACCGAATGCACCGGGAGATTGGTGGTTTTCACCAACGAAGAGGTTCCGGTAGAAATCGGTCCACTTCGGAGGCAGACGATCGCTTTATCGTCCGTACTTCGCTGAGGAATCGTTCTCTCACTGGGGTCCAAGTTCAACGGAAGCTCCGAGAAACACGTGGGGTAGCTGTAAGTTCCTGGACAGTGAGAAGAAGACTCAAGGCAGCAACCCTCTTTCCAAGAAGACCAGCAACGGGTCCCAAATTTACTGCAGGTCATCGAGCAGCCCGGCTACGTTTTGCAAGAGAACACGTCGATTGGGCTGAGGATCAATGGCGCTCTGTTCTCTTCTCGGATGAAAGCAGAGTATGCCTACATGGTAGCGACAGAAGGAGAAGGGTGTACAGAAGGCCGGGGGAGCGATACGCACAATGCTGCATAGCAGAAACTGTTGCGTACGGAGGAGGTTCCTGCATGGTGTGGGCTGGCATATCAATGGAAGCAAAAACTGAACTGGTTTTCATTGAAACTGGCCGCCATGTGGGGGGGTTTGACCGCACGTCGGTATATTGAAGATATCTTGGAAGACCACGTTATCCCATACGCTGATTTCATTGGAGAAGACTTCATCCTGATGCAGGATATTGCCCGTCCACACAGCGCAAATATCGTGCGGCAGTACCTACGAGAAGTGGGTATCGCTGTTATGGACTGGGTAGCTCGTAGTCCGGACTTGAATCCTATTGAACATTTATGGGATGACCTAAAGAGAAGAATTCGGGCTAGAGATCCTGCAACAGGTACAAGAGCTGATCTGCAAGCGGCTCTGACCGAGGAATGGGAGGGTATACCACAAGACAGAGTGAAGCACCTCATTGGGTCAATGAGGAACCGTTTAGAAGCTGTCATCAGAGCAAGAGGGGGTAACATTCGTTATTAAAGTGGTAATCATTATGTAATAAAGTTTATTTAAAATGTTATGATGTCTTTTATTTTAAATTTTTTACTCTTAATTTTTCAAGTTCTAGTACTCGCAAAGTTTAAAAACATTTATTGTTCAAGAAAATGAGTACAAGTTAAGAGTATTTGTACTCATTTTAAAGCCAACATCTAGTACTTAAAGAATTTAAGACCTAAGTTAAGATTTAGGTCTTAATTTTAAAACTAGAGCACTTTGAGTGCGAAAGTATGAAGTGAGTCGATTTTTGCTCGCCAGTGTATATAAAAGTCAAAGGTGACTGACTGACATAGTGATCTATCAACGCACAGCCCAAAACACTGAAGGGATTGGGCTGAAATTTGGTATTCAGGTAGATGTTATGACGAAGGTTCCACTAAGAAAGGATTTTGATAAATTCTACCCCTGAGGGGATAAAATAGGGAATGAAAGTTTGTATGAAACTTTGTCAATTTTAAACCGATCGGGCTGAGGCTTTGTATGCATTTAGCTACTATGACGTAGGCATCCCCTATGAAAGTATTTTGATAAATTCTACCCCTAAGGGGATAAAATAGGGGATGAAAGTTTGTATGAAACTTTGTCAATTTTAAACCGATCGGGCTGAGACTTTGCATGCATATAGCTACTATGACCTAGGCATTTCCTAAGAAAGGATTTTGATAAATTCCACCCCTAAGGGGATAAAATAGGGGATGAAAGTTTGTATAAATCTTCTTAGATTTTCGACTAATTGAACTAAAATTAAATATTGGAGCTACTATGATGAAGACCGCTTAAAGAGGATTTTAATAAATTCAATAACCATAGGGATAAAATAAGGGATGATGGAGGGTGTGAAAGTATTAGTTTGACCTATCAGTACCTAAGGAAACGAAAAAATGAAGACGAACGAAATAATTTTAGTTCTAAATGTTGACAAATAGATGGCGTTGTGCAATTACGTCATTATTCTGAATCGCGGTGTTAAGATTTTCCGCGGATTAATGACCCTCTCCAGTTATTATTTAATGTACGCAGTGGGTGAATGTTGTTGGTCGTTAAATTGTTTTGGTTTCTGTACAGTACATACCTACTTTACTATACCTAAAATTGCCTAGCGGATTATATTTGGTGACTTTGGCTGTTCTTTTCTTGGCATATTATGAATTGCATTTGCTTTGTTTCGGTTTAGTAGTTTTGGTTATAGACACGGCTTTGTATTTGGCATTTGTTTTGTTTTCGTTTGGTTTAAGCATAGGTTTTGTCGGTTCGACTTTTTAAAATGAAGTTGAAGAATGTACTGTCGTCCCTATTGTTGGTGACGGTGCATGTTTATTTCTGCTCTCTCATATTTAATGTACGGAACACAAGATAGAGCGTTAGAGGTGCGTTCAGACATTGTCAGATATTTTGTGGTTAATAATGACTGGAGCAAGTTTTCATTTATGAACCACGACAGGAAAGTTACCTTATAACTACTTAACACCTGACGAATATTTTGGTGATATGATGAAAAATGCTACTTATGGCGGACTTTGTGAGTTAATAGCAGCAGGATTAATATTCCCATTTAAGTTTGAAGTTTATAGAAACGGTCTCATATATACGGAATCTGGATCTAACGACTATTCACCCAATAGCTTGATAGTTTTAGCACCTTATGATGACAGATTAGTTAAGAATATTGTGTACAAAGAAGTTTTGTAGGTCCTAATTTTTTACACACGCTAAACAAAAGCAAAGCCGTAAAAAATATACCTATTTAATAATAATACTTTTTAACGCGAGCGAAGCCGCGGGCAAAAGCTAGTACTAATATATAAAGCTGAAGAGTTTGATTGTTTGTTTGATTAAACGCGCTAATCTCAGGAACTACTGACCCGATTTGAAAAATCATTTATCGAGGAAGGTTATAGGCTATATTATAATATCGCGCTATGAGCGACGGGAGCGGAGCAGTAGCCTTAAATAACGCGGGTGTAACCGCGGGAATTCTCTAGTACAATATAAATGACTAGCTGACCCAGAAAACGTTGTTCCACCACATTACTATGTATTTTGCTAGTATTATAGTGGACATGTGTGGGATAAACAATAAAAATGTAATTTAGTAATGAATTCATGTATTCTGGACTCCCTTGGACATTTTTAACTTTTCGAATTAGTAAAAATGCATTATAGTTAATTTTGCTGTTGAATCACATACATTAACATCTTCATACAACAATCACACACATAATTAAAATAGTGTCCATATAAGCTGAAGAAAGATAATATCATGACACGAATAACGTAAATAACACGCTTGTTAGAATCAATAACATTTCTAAAATCAAACAAATACACCAGAACATGTATTGAATATCTTCCTAGTGTAAATATTTAACTTATCGCATTCAACCATCCTTGAACAGTGGCTAAGAATAATCAAGTGTCACAGAGTCAGCACTCAAGCAATCAATCATTTTCCAAGCGGTAACCAAGTGGCTGCTCAGATAAATCGGAGTTGACTTGCTGCATATTCAACGTGATAGTGACACACACAAGAATCTTTGCATCGCGATTGGTTGCACGCACACAGCCACAATAGTAGGCGATAGGAGAGCTTTATAATGACACACTATTTTGCATGTGTGCGTGATATTTACTGTCAAACATCGCAGTGTCAGTGTGCTTTTAAAGAATATTTTTACAAGAAGTGAACTGAATGAGTTGACTCTGAAGTTTTTGCACCCTCGCTGTCCCAAGCAGATGAGGTTTAAGCAAATAGCCAGACAAATGATAGACGAGACAAATTGTGAGCGTAACAATGTTGTGGCAAAGCTAATTTATTTTTGTCGGAGCCATTTTGTTATGATGAACCGGGGTCTAATGATGAAATAATGGCTGTTAAGAATTATAAATATTAATCCGACGAGAATAATGGAATCCGTCGGTTGAGTTTTTATTTGTTGATCCACTGTTGATTTATGGTTATCGTTTCAAGTGGAATTAAAATGTTCTAAGAATGCTTATTTTGATGATTTCAATTGTGCCTATTTATGAAACCTATTATAACTGTAAGTTGTATTGCTTTGAATAGTCCTAAATAAAAAAAATATGGTCCGTGTTAATTACGAATTTATTATTAAAATATATTATTGATAGAGTAGTAGAAGCTTGTACATGATAATATATTCTCTAAAAACTGGAAAATAGAAGAACGTATTATAATATAACATCAACTTACAGTGTTGAAAACGATAAGAAACAAAGTTCCGTTACTTATTATCTTATCTGTCTGTATTACTTGAATGTTTAAGGAAGCTCTGAGAGGCTCTGAGCTTTTGAGAAGCAGACTTATCCATGAAGTTGGGCAAATCAATGTGTTTGCACCGCTTCGACTGTTTGAGCGAGCTCTTAAAGCACTATGGCATATGTGCAGTTGGACTAACTAGCATACCTCATTTTGTAAGGCATTCCACATTACTTCATTATCAAAATATCAACCATTCACAGATGGCACAGTGGCTACGGCCGCCTTATAATTTAGCACTCATCGATTTGGTTCGAGACCCGCGAAGGACAAAACTGTGGGATCCACAAGAATTGTTTAGGGTTTAATCCCTGTGATACAGGCCTTATTTCTAATTATTTTAAAATAAAAATGAAGAGACAAAACTGCTTACGTTGCTCTTGCTATAAACGTATTTTCAGCATAAAACATGGATAAAATTTTAAACATGTTTTGCTTGATATTAAAAAGGCTTTTAACTGATGTGCGTACGTCACTCTGTCGAGATACGCGTGTGTACCCAATTCATTCACTTTACCTACCACATTATGACGTGGCATGCACTCTATAATAAATATTATCGTATGAGAACACCCCCCGTCTCTACTAAAATGAATAATGCAAACAGTTTGGCTTTTCATCGTATTCAAATGGGTTCAAGTTGTTATTTTTCGTTGGAATCTTGCCCTGAAACCGGACATTTCATATATTGTGTATTATGTTATCTATTGTATGGATTATATTTTGTACTAGAGGACACCAGCAGCTACGCCTGCATTTTTTTTTATTTAACCGTTTTGGCCGATCCCGTGAGAATTTCGGGAAATCCCTTCTTAGTGCACCCCTACGGTCTCCAAGGAACATACATGCCAAATTTCAGCTTCCTGCGCCCAATAGTTTCGGCTGTAGCGTGTCTGTCAGTCAGTCAGTAACGCAAGGATTTTATATATTAAGATAAGCTGTGGTTTGTATGGTATCTGCTCCTGACGCTGTGAATAAAGCTGTGGCAATGTTGGCATGAATGCACTACGTTATAAGGTAAATTCCACGTAAAATTCACGTGAAATTACTATTTGGGTCAGTCTCATCGATAGAAAAGTTCCATTAATAAAGAGCAGGCAACAGACCGATAACATACATTTCCAGGGATAGTAACGTGTAACTGGCTTAGTTAGCCTAGAACGTATAAACAATGAACACTAAAGATTTTATGCTGTAACCAGCATTTGTAATTATCAATTGTACTTTGAGTGAGGGGTCCAAGGGGGTGTCACGCGAAATACAAGAAAATTTCCAAGCGATTTTCTCTAGCCTCTGTACCCCAACTCCACTCTCACCTTCCCGCGGTGGACCCCGTTAAGTTGAGCAGCTATGTCGAAGATTGGGTAAAATCCCAGTGGGAAACATGGTCAACGAACAGAGAGAGACAGGAGGGACCAATAAGGCGTATCACGGTTTATTGGTCTAGAGGTGCTCAGGGAAGGAGTACCTCTTAGGGTAGGTAGCGGCAGAGTCTGTCAAGACCAACGGTAGCACCCATAGTCCGAGTTAGCAGGATTACTTCTCACTCACCAAGACACACTAGGCAAGTGGGTGAGTTATTTACGCCTAAACCCTTCAGAAAATGGAAACACATATTACACAACGGCCCCGAGTTCCCAGCGGGTCTGCGATCCCCAGCACAGACAGCAGCATGGGCCCTGGCAGACCCAGGGGTGCTAAGAATCTCTGGGAGTCATCAAGCTGTCGAAAACCGAACAAATACACGAAGGGAACAACATCAGAGATTGCAGTGACATCTTATAACGTAAGAAGCTTGAGAACAGAACACAGGCTGGAAGAACTGCTATACGAGCTAGAAAAGATTACATGGGATGTAGCTGGTCTATCTGAAGTGAGAAGACCGGGAGAAGAATGTTTGAAGCTGAACAACGGCCATACTCTTTATTACCGAGGAAGCGACGATATTGCTCATAACCATGGCATAAGACTGCTTATTAACAAGTGTATCTGGGATAATGTTACATACATACATACATATCGTCACGCCTTTTATCCCCGAAGGGGTAGGCAGAGATATATTTTTACACCCACTTTTCGCCAGATATACTTTAGTCCCACGTAATAAGGAGAATAGCCTATTGCCGTACCGGGCACATTTCCAGACTCCGTGCTGCTACTGAGAATTTCGTGATAGAAAAAGCCAATAACACTGCCCGACCCAGGAATCGAACCCGGGACCTCCCGATCCCACGCGCACATTTATGCCGTACGAGGCAGTCGTATAGGGTATGATGTCGAGTTTTCCGTCTGTACGCAAATATGGTATTTGCATCGTGTTATCCCTTAGTCGCCTCTTACGACACCCACGGGAAGATAGGGGGTGGTGACACTTGTATTCTATGCCGTCAACCACACGGCTTGAGGGACACAGGGATAATGTTATGTCCATTAATTCTATTTCAGACAGGATAATTTATTTACTACTTAAAATCACTAAGAAAATTACAGTTAAGATCATTCAAGCATATGCTCCAACAAGTGATGCATCCGATGAGTCCATAGACCTATTTTATGAAGACTTCGAAAAATGCTTAACCGAAAATAAATCCACATACACAATAGTTACTGGAGATTTTAACGCAAAAATAGGAACAAAAATGCAGGAATCAGAATCATTCATGGGAAACTTCGGATATGGTAACAGAAATTCTTCAGGCTTTAGACTAATTAACTTCTTGGAACAACAAAATATTTTTTATATGGGTTCGTTTTTTCAAAAACGTATGGAAAGAAAATGGACTTGGTTATCTCCAGGTGGGCGATACAAGAACGAAATTGACTATGTATTTAGCAGTCACAAATCTATTATTGAAGATGTTAGCGTCCTTAATACTTTCAACACCGGTAGCGATCACCGCCTTATAAGAGCAAAACTCGTAATAAACGCAAAAATGACAAGGTATATCTCCATTAGACCAAAAAAAACAAACATAGACCCAATAAGCCTCCTGATAAATAGAGATTTGTACCAGAAAAGAGTCAAAGAGACGCTCATACTCCCTCCTCCATCCTCGGACGTTAATGAACTTGCGAAACACCTACAAAGTACCCTCTACAACGAAGCAAAGGCAATAGTTCCTAAAGGCAAACTAGCCGCACGAAATTAAAAAGTGTCACTCAAAACCTTTTGGAAAAAAGAAGGTTATTAATAAAACAAGAACGTGCGTCAACAGAGGAGTTCCGAAACCTTTGTAAAAACGTTAGGAAGATGGTTGAAAGTGATATTGCTGAATAGGTACCGAGAAAGAACTGAGCAAGCTATTATAGAAAAATACAAAGGCCCGAAGGTATTCAGGAGAGCCATATCTCATGGCACAAATCAAATCACAAAACTGCTGGATAGAGATGGCACTCTGGTAACGGATAGGAAATTACTTTTGCGAACCGTTGAAAAGTATTATCAACAACTTTATACATCAAAAAGCACAAAGCCATCAGAAATCCAAAATAGACTAATCATTAATGTTGGGTCAAAAGATATACCAGACATATCGTACTTGGAAGTCGAAACAGCTTTAAGCAAGATGAAGGATGGCAAAGCGCCTGGCGAAGATGGGGTGATAATCGAAATGGTTAAACAATGAGGAAAGCACGTACTAGATTTTATTACTGTGTTATTTATTAAATGCCTTGAAGAGGGTAAAATACCAAAAGAATGGGAATCGGCGAACGTAATTTTATTATTTAAAAAGGGCGACAAAGCAGACCTCAATAATTATCGTCCAATAAGCTTATTGTCTCATCTTTATAAATTGCTTACGAAAATCATCACCCTTCGTTTGACCAATAAATTTGATTTCTACCAACCCCCTGAACAAGCCGGTTTTAGAAGCGGATATAGCACCATAGACCACATTTTGACGATGAGAACCGTAATTGAAAAAGCTACGGAATATCAAACATCTCTCTGGTTAGCTTTCATCGACTACAAGAAAGCATATGACAGTATGGAGTTGTGGACGGTTGTCCAATCACTTCAAAATGCGCGAATAGACCACAGGTACTCGAAACTAATTGAGAACATCTACAATAACCCTACCATGAAAGTTACAATGGCCGAACAAACGGGAGAAATAAACATCAATAGAGGTGTAAGACAGAGAGACACTCTTTCACCAAAATTGTTTACCCTAGTACTGGAGGATGTTTTCAAGAAACTTTCATGGGAAGAACGTGGTCTTAAGCTACCGGGAGCAAGGACGAAGCCTCCTTAAATGTCGGTTTGGAAATGAACCTTAATAAAACTAAAATAATGACAAATGATCCCACACCATTTACAATTGAGATCAACCAAACTGTCATTGAAAAGGTAGAGAAGTACGTCTATCTGGGTCAGGAAATAAGAATGGGCAAAGATAACCAGGTCAATGAGGTAGATAGACGCATCCGTCTCATGTGGGCTGCTTACTCAAAACTGGACTTTGCTTTCAAAATGAACATAACGGCTGAACAGAAAGCCAGGCTGTTCGATCAGTGTATTCTACCGGTACTTACATATGGAACAGAAACCTGGGTCCTAACAAAGGAGGCCGTTAACAAAATACAATTCGCCTAGAGGAAAGTAGAAAGGAAGCTCGTGGGGTTTACACTGAGAGACCGCAAAATAAACTCCTGGCTCAGAGAACAAAGCAAAGTTGCCGTCAAAAGAATGGAAAGTCTTAAGTGGCAGTGGGCGGGACACATAGCCCGAAAACATGGCTCATGGGGCAAGGCAGTTTTGGAGTGGAGGCCTTGGGGTGAGAAAAGGCCAAGAGGAAGACCACAGATGCGTTGGAAAGATGACGTAAAGAAAACTGCAGGATCGAAATGGATGCAAATAGCAAACGATAGAACTAAATGGCGGAATCGGAATTGGTAGAAAATGGCTAAGAAGAAAGAAGAAAGACTTTCAGTGACTAATGTTACAATAAGAAATATTCACGCAGACACCTATCACATCCTCAATTTACAGCTAAAAGCTGCATGAAACTCCATAAAACAAACTCCGTTCTATATTTAAAAGTGAAAAAAGGGCAGGCCATAGTGGCAAGCAATAAAAACGCAAGTTTACTTTTTTATACCGTCGGCCAGTCTGCGATGGCCAGCCACAAAGATTTTAAAGGTCTGTATAAAATATGTGACAAAGTAACCGCCGCCGGACAGGGTCCTGATATAACAATAAACCAAGATCGTCCCAGCTCGGTGAACTGAAATACCAGATAGTGTGCTTAAAGTCACTCCATAAAAATACCGCTGAAATAACTTTTATTCGATATTAATTTAAGTTTATTATTTCTTGGGCATTTTACTTAAATGACAAAGAATACGTAAAATATGATTTTATATTGTTAATTTTCATCATCAGCCTTGGTATGGGATCAAGGCTAATATAGCAGATTGCAGGCCTCGTCACATTATGATAAGGCCATAGTTCACCAAGCTAACGACGTGCTGATTGGCAGACTTTACATCCCTTTTAAGAATATCATGGCGTGTCAATTCATCTTTGACGTGGAGGCTGCCTTACAATGTTTTCGTCACCAGAGACATACGTTTATTTCTGATCTTTGCTACGACGTTTGCAACTGCACCATATATATGGCCAGCCTGGATCTGCAGAATAATGAATCATTTGTAAAGGGACGATACTTATTGCTAGGTACTTATTATTCGCTTACTGATATCCAAATAATCGGTTGATCCAATTTTATCTACCTGACCTCATAGAATCAATCTTTGAGCGAGTTGGAAGTTTGTTGTTTGGTGTTATCAGCAGTACGGAACATTGTACATTATTATATACTAGAGGATGCCAGCAGCTACGCCTGCATTTTTTTTTTTTGGATTCAAAACATACGTGTGATCTATAAATTGTTGTTTTGAATCGGGGTATTGTGACATTGTGTCTGTTTCACTATTCTGAGGAAAACACAGAAATCATGAACAATATTTGTGGACTACGAAAATGTTTCTTCCTGAAGATATAGTATTAAAAACTCCAAGTATAATGAAAAGTTGAAGTAAAATAAAATGAACCATTGAACGTTCATAATATTCATATTAAATTCATAAATGTAGAGGATGCTTACACATTAACTAAATGCACACACAATCATTCGTATTATCGCGAGTAAAAGCACCTGAATACCGCGTTGATGAATACCCAGATGGGCGGACACACTTCAACTCTAGTTTGGAAAGATAAATAAGGCCTATTTCAATTGCATGCTGTACAATTAAGCACTAGGTGCTCTAAACGTATTTTTTTACAAAATGATTTATTTTTCGATGACAAACCATCGTAATTATGAGTGGCACAATACTTAGCAAAATATTAGGATTGGCTATGAAGGTTTGCTATGGTATAGTCTGGATTAGTCATCGCAATTCTCTCGCTCGTGGAGTCAGCGCCTAATAGTTGCCAAGCTTTAACAGTTTAATAGGCAAATTATATTTATAGTAATCTACATCTCGTAATTATTTGAAAATAATTAATGGGGAATACCTTATATTTGCCTCGGTGGTTCGGCATAGGTTAAACCAGGCGTCTGGACTGATGCACCTTCTTAATTGAATTACTCCAGGTATGTCATGCCGAAAATGAGCCCGGGCCTTTAAGCGCATCGGTTGTATTGTTACCGTAGACTATTTAGCCATTTATTGAGCCCGGCTGACCTGGCTGCCTGGCCTGTCGCCAAACATTCAAATTGAAGTGGGAATAGCCGTGTCGGAGCATGTATTTAGATGTTATCGCCTGAATAAAATATCTTGGACAGTTTTAAACGTCTAAATCTTCTAAGTGACAGTCTTGGCAAGACAAAAATTTGGCAATGCAAACAATTAGTTTATTGTTCGGTAAGTTAGTAAGCTATTTCACAATACATTAGTGTTTGGCATAGCATTGCTTCTAATAGGTACAATACTAAAAAACAGCACTACCTAACATGCGAATATAAGACATTGTATTGCCTTGCTAGCAATCGCCGAAATTTTCATAGTACGGTACATGCTTCAAATCCAGCATATTTTCAAATAAACTTTTAGCTCCTTTTGTACCCCGTTAAGAGTGGATTATTTAAAAATAATGTCTTATTGAGTGCCTACGTTAAAGGAACCCACTGTTCAAATTTCATGTTTCGTCGGAATGATTTTATCTAGCTATAATTTTATGATGATGATCGTGCTGATAATAATATACATTCTAACACATAACAGTACAAGAAATAGTCTTTATTCTGGCAAATATGTAATTTCAAACGTTTTACTGATACGATTCCATTTTTTTCTCGTCGGCATTTACGCTTGAACTAATATGAAAGGCGAGAACTGTGAAAGAAATACGCACAGCTTGTGTTCGAATGAACCAGTGACCGAGCGTGGTATAAAAGAATCTCAGCGTCGGGATTTCATATTTACGTGAGTAGCACAGATATGAGAAGTAGTATCAGATGGAACGCGCGGCACAGTTGCGTGCGGCCACTAAAGCAAATACAAAATTGAAAAGCGAATACAAACTCGTCTCAGTGCGCTACAAAGCATCGTACAGTTCACGCGTCACAATCACTTCAACTTTTAAATTCTCAAAATGCCGTCTTGTGTTCTTAAACACTGTAAAAGTTGTTCCTAAAAACAAAAACAGGAAAATGGAATATCTTTTCACAGGTAACTATTGATAATTTGACTGTTTCCTAATTTAATTTCGATAAAATTCGTATTTGTGCAAGAAATATGTAAGTGTTGCCAGTTTTTGTCGACGCCGTTCTGCCTGAATTAGGGAAAATGCACTTGTCAATTGATTATGTGATAATGATTGTCATGTTAATGAAAAATACATTACCGTATTATAAAAGTATATAATAGATATGTCTTCTTTCTCATAAATATAGTAATAGAATTTCAATTTCCATTAGTATATACCTTACCTAATATTGTTTTGAGTTCGATCCCCAAACGATCCAAATATTCGTGTACACCCTGCTACTCGTCAAGCTTATACACTTTGTCCTTTGCACCGTTCTAATGGCGTAAATAATAAGTATCAAAATCGTACAGCAACTAGTATCTTCTTGGGTTTACGCGAATGTTACACATTGAAATTAAACTACAGTTTACGGATTTTATCGCGTTGTATTGGTTTCACTAAGTTATTACATTTGAAAAAAAAATAATTAAAAAACACACTAATTTCAATAGGGAAGATGGTTGGAATGTTCCTCCAGCTTGGGACCCTGTCATAAGGCTAATGAAACCCAAGAAGGACAAAGTCACCAGAAGACCTAAGGACACTGTGAGCTCATTCTGCGTAAATAGTAACACCAGTAGTTGAAAAATGTTCGGGTACTTTGAGATAACTTATACATTCAAGAAAAAGACAAATATCACCTCAGTCTGCCGTGAACATGAATTCTGTAAAGAATTCGAAACGTCGGCTAGTAATAAATTTAAAATATAGTTTCTAGATCTTTAGTTTCAAATGTAATAACTTAGTGAAACCAATACAACGCGATAAAATTGTAGTTTAATTTCAACGTACAGCAACTGTTTAGCTTGACATGGCGCCGTGTGTACATACATACTTATGGCGTAGGAAATAAGTATCAAAATCGTACAGCAACTGTTTAGCTTGACTTGGCGCCGTGTGTACATACATACTTATGGCGTAGGGAATAAGTATCAAAATCGTACAGCAACTGTTTAGCTTGACTTGGCGCCGTGTGTACATACATACTTATGGCGTAGGGAATAAGTATCAAAATCGTACAGCAACTGTTTAGCTTGACTTGGCGCCGTGTGTACATACATACTTATGGCGTAGGGAATAAGTA
Organism: Euclidia mi; assembly: GCA_944739405.2. Taxonomy (NCBI): domain Eukaryota; kingdom Metazoa; phylum Arthropoda; class Insecta; order Lepidoptera; family Erebidae; genus Euclidia; species Euclidia mi. Next base: position 47,504,977 of record OX123190.2, read on the forward strand.
TCAAAATCGTACAGCAACTGTTTAGCTTGACTTGGTGCCGTGTGTACATACATACTATTTATTTCTCAACTAATCGACGCCAGCGGCTTCGCACGCACATATTTTCGTATTTCTCGTTTTGCCCGATCCCGTGAGAATTTCGAGAAATCCCGTCTTGGTGCACCCCTACAGTTCCCAAGAAACATACATGCTAAATTTCAGCTTCATGCGCCGAGTAGTTTCGGCTGTAGCTTGTCTGTCAGTCAGTCAGTAACGCAAGGATTTTATATATACAGATTTACGAAGTAGTTAAAACTTAACTCGGTACCTACATATAAGAAATGTATTTATAAAAGCATTAATTAAATCCATGGTAAATTCTTCAAAACCGCAAATGAATATAAGAATATTACATAACTATATGCAAAATACTGGGAGATTATTCATAATCTGGCAACTTTTTACACACATAGACGCGCGTGTCCGTACAGTGCCAGTCGCCAAAGGTCGCGCACACATAGCTGTCAACGTGCCACACTTAGTTGGACGAATGCGCTCTATCTGATACTACTTCTCATATCTGTGGTGAGTAGGAAGAAATTTTACGACCACCTCAGTACGGTGCAAAATTACGAGTAAATAAGGAATGTTTACATAGCCCTGATGTAATACTATACCATACATGTTGTGAAAATCTTTCTTACACGAGTATATAATATGTATGTTTACATATATGTTATGGACCAGAGTCAGTTGAAGGGAGCTGACTCTCCATAACGGTTGTCGGAAATCCGCTCGATGGCTAGAACCCAGTTTCACGTGCTCTCCGAGGCGCGGGGTAAGCTACAATTAACAAGTCGATACGAACATAACTTTGAAAAGTCTATAGCGCGTTGGTCAAAAAGCTAAAACCCGATAGCCTCTGGTTCTCGATAGTCATGGTAGTCAGTTCATATCTGCACCGGTTATCTCTGCTTCGACGATTCGTTCGATGAAGATCTTATCCAATCCATAATGTGCTCTTTTGTGATCTTTCTCGATTTAATAAGTCATAAAATATGACTTGGAATAAATAGTTATCACCATAAACACAATGAAACAAGACACGAAAACACTTTGGCAGAAGTCAGAGATCGCGAACTATTCACAAACTTACTTTAGTAGTATGGTTACACTTCAGTTCGAGAACTAGTTGACTAGTTGCCTAAGTTTGACTTAGCTCTGACAATTAGCACGTTAACATTGGCAATCTAGGCTACTTAAGCCCAAGTACCTACAGTGATTTAGATGAAAGATTTTCAAGTGATTCAAATGTTTAACTTGCTTTCGAAATAGAAGATATAATACGCATATTGATGATGATGACATTTACTTTGAAGGTATAGAGTTACATGTTGCTGTAAATTAAAAGGGAATCATTACTTCTCACCATCAGGTGATCATGCTTGCTTTGTCATCGACAACAAAATCTAATCTAATCTAATACTAATATATAAGGCTGAAGATTTTGTTTGTTTGTATGGTTAAACGCGCTAATCTCAGAAACTAGTGACCCGATTTGAAAAATTCTTTCAGTGTTAGATTATTATCCATTTATCGAGGATATAGGCTATATAACATTACGCGCTGAGCCACGGTAGCGCATCAGTAGCCTTAAATAATGCGGGAGCAACCGTGGGCTCATCTAATCAAACCTAAATGTCGGATAAGTGTATCTGTCTTTTAACAAGAATCTGCAGAAGTATGTACTTATGCTACCTCTAAAAGGATAATTAGGTACTATTTAAAGCTACAGTGGTACCTTAATATTGTAATAATCAATATTACCATGTGCACAACTCTCAGTTACAAATTCAACTTGTTTCAAAATTCTTCTGTCATCAGTGTGTTTCGTTTCCGGTCTCTCAAATCTTTTTCCTTCATTGGCGTTGCCGGAAAATAGTGTGTCACCACTATAACAGACAATAGAGACGGCCAGCCCGAGATCGGTTTCGGCTACAAATTGGTTTTGTGTCACGTCTATCGAATATTTGAATTGGTTTTAACCTCACTATGAAATAACTTTCCATATTGCGTGTTGTTCTGTTATTGGCACGTTGCTGAGGGCATTCGGACCGTGCCATTTTTATTTTTATTCAAATATGTTGAACAATGTTTACTGCGTGTAGGTACATAATAATGTACTGCGGATTTACTACCAGTTCTTCCCAGGGAAACGACGATAAAAGACAAAAAAACAGAAGTATACCTATGTCCCGCCTGCAATATTATTTTAATTTTTTTGCCTCAGGAAGCAAGGGTAAGTACTTTTGGCCATATTCTTAGCCTAAAAGCTTTTGCTGAGAATAACATTTTGTTAAAAAGCCGCTTATTTTGAAACCAGCATTCTGTTGAATTGTGGAATTGTATAAGTCATAATCATAGCTCTTTAATGAAATAGTTTTAATCCCCCTCGTACATAATGCGACGGAACTTTTAGCAAGCTATCGAGGAACTAAATTGTACAACGAGTATCATTCTTTGTTTGTGTAGAGTCTCCATGTTCCTACCCTAGTATTGGATCCAAAAAAGTCAACAGCAAGGCGCCTGTGATCAGATTGCAGAAGCAAGCAAACACTACAGAAGCATTGCATAGTAAACTCTTATTAGCCACTACTGACTGCGATAAGGAAGAAGACAACTTGCTACATATATAAAACGGTAATTTTGTCCTATAAACAAGAAAGAGAAGTACGGGCTTCCTGTGTTCTCAGTCGTCGCTGTGTGTTGTCGGACAGTCAGTCAGTCAATCAGTAACGGAAGAGTTATGTAAGTGTTAATCATTTTCATATTCAATTCAATTCAATTTATTTATATATAAGTATAAATATAGACACAATATAATACACGCAACACCATCTAGTCCCAAACTAAGCAGAGCTTGTACTATGGGTACTAGACAATGGATTGACATACATATTTTTAATTATGATAGATACCTCACAGAATGAACATACATACAATAGGTATACAAATTTTGTTAGTAAGTATACTTATGAACTATATTAATAAAACTTGCACGATGATTCTGCCCGCGGAATTAATGTCAAGTATTATTACCAAGTAGGTACATTGTTCATTATCACAGAATTGTCACACAAAACCTGGTGTTGTTTATTAATCTTGGTGCTTAACAGAAACAAACAGGCTAGTAATTTTATATTACACCAAAATAACTTAATCTCAAAAGTGGTTTAATTCAACAATGCATGTAGGTGGGCAGACATGATTGGACAAAAATTTCACGCGACAAAATAATTATATACGTGGTTACGAAACAAAATTAACGCGTAAAAGTTGAATAGCGCGGCAGTCGAAAATTCAGAAAATTTAAGTAATTAATACGGTATATTATTCAAGCACTATTGTATAAAACACAATAGCTTGTTATTATTGAATTCGAATTATTTATACTCCACCGTTGTTCATGAATGTACAAGCAATCACTATATTATAAACTAGAGGACGCCAGCAGCTACGCCTGCATTTTTTAAACTTACCCGTTTTGGCCGATCCGTGGGAATTTCGGGGAATCCCTTCTTAGTGCACCCCTACGGTCCCCAAGGAACATACATGCCAAATATCAGCTTCCTGCGCCCAATAGTTTCGGCTGTAGCGTTTCTGTCAGTCAGTCAGTAACGCAAGGATTTTATATATTAAGATTACCGTCCATTGAAACTAACTAAATATGTATCATTTAGCTGACATTTTATTTAATAAGTTTTATAATAATGCAATTTGTACTTAGTATTTTAATATTTAATCGGTTAAAATATCATTTATTACTTTGATACTAGTCTTATGACAGTAATTAACTTTTTTTCCTATAATAAGTAGACTAGACTACTTTAAACTTTATAATAGCTAGTCAGATATATAGACAATATTAAAATCTGCAAATAATTAAAAAAATCGTCGAATATTTATACTTCAATTTTCTTCTACATACACACCACACCGTCTAATCCCAGACAGGGTACTAGACAGTGGATAAACATACATACATGATATTTTTATTTTTGTTAATACATTCATAGTATACATAAAATCACCCAGAGCAAGACACACATCACGCACACAAATGTTTGACTTGAGCGGGCATCAAACCTGCGAACTTCGGCGTAGCAGTCGCTTACACTCCCGCTAAGCCACTGGGTCAAAAATGCTTAAGTCATAGATAAGCAAAATAGTTTAAGACAGCTACGTCAATATGAAAATAATGAGGAAGTGACGCCATAGCCTGTCACTGCCATCTTTGCATAAATAAAAATATTAAATTGCTTGTAACTAACTTAATATAACAGAGACCACTATGTTATTTTCGCTCTTTGGCATAGTTTTACTTTTTTATTTCGATGATGTAATGTAAAACTCTAGAATAATAATGTTAGTACCTATAAGACAGACACTACCCTGTTGAGAATTTATGATAGGAATATTAACCTTAAGCGTTTATACAGTTAAGAAGTTTACCCCTTGATACCTAATGGTATGTACGTATGTATAGACTCACGCCTGTATCCCCGAAGGGGTAGGCAGAGGTGTAAATATTACACCCACAATAATAATAAATATAATACCTAATGGTTTATGATAAAATAATATGGTGGTCTCGTGCCTATTCATCATTGACAAGTTTATAACGTTGCCACTGTGAACGATGTCTCTGTAACTCATCATTCAAAATGTCTTGAAGCCCACGGTAGGTTCTATTGTACAGTCGCGAACAGGAGTTCTTATTTTATATAATTAAATGACTAAAATTCTTCAATCGGCCATTACCGTGTTAAATAACACAGTTTGCCGTCCTACAATTTATAACTGCTCAGATGATATAGTAGAGTAAAAAAGAAATAGGTATCTAATGCGAGTCGGAACAACCCATAAAGAGTTCCGTAGTAGAGGACTTAACATAACAACCCTACTACTCTATGTTGCCACTTTAAACATAACAAAAAAAATATAATTTTACTATAGCACCTATGAGGTAAGCAGTTGTTTACCTTATGGTGTGAAATCTACCCAGAATGTGAGTATAATATGCCATAAATAAATTAGCCCCTCGCCTCCTTACTGTAACTGCACGGTAAATTAAGCAACCGTTCTGGCAACAAGATCTGGATTGTCCGCTGATCCATTAGCAATATTTAATAGGAAATAGATACAAAAGTTTTAAGAATTTTGCGCCTGTATTCTAGCTGTAAGAAATTGTATTCTTAAACCATTAATATTGCTGTGCTCTATAGTCATGATATAGCAGAATAGTTATTTGTGCAACAAGAGAGCAAAGTTGTTTTTTGTTTCGAGTGCAAATTTTGAGTCCCGAGCAAGCGAAGGATTCTATGATTGATTCACTCGCTACGCTCGTGAATCAAAGTTAGAATCCTGAGCGTGGTGAGGGAAACAAAAGCACGAGATACAAAAAACTTTGCTCTCGTGTAGCACACATAGCTTTTCACCACAGCAGTGAGAACACATATTACTTAGGAGACATAGAAATGAACAGGAATAGATTGAATTCTGCATAATCACTTGTTGATTTAACTCTTCTGGTGTTAAAGTACAGTCATCATCGCTAGTTTCATATTTTCAGATTATTTTATATATTATTATAATTTAACACGTTACGCTATAGGTACCTACTGTATCAGCATCAGCGAAATTTTTATTCCCGCTACTTTTTTAAATCGCGTTTTAATACCGCGTCCCTGATGTTTATTTTTCAAATGTATCATTGTTGTAATTCTAAATAAAAATGTATTGGTTAAATACTAATTTTATACTATTAATTAGACTTATTTTTACTTAAATCTAATAATAAATTAAACATGTAAACAATAACATATAAAAAATAAAATATCTTTTTTTTTGCGTTGCCGTAGGTGTTTTCTTTGAGGTCGAATTCCAAAATCGAATTTCGCATTCGAAGGGGTTTGTTTTTTCACTCACTTTTTATATGCATGTGAAAGAGACAGAGCACAGTAAAATTCGAATGTTTCAAATTTGTGGCTGAACAATGTCAATTCGTGGCACTGAAGATTGAAAAATTAAAAAGCTACTTTTACTCACGCTCGAATCAAAATCGCGTTTTGTTCACTGTTGTCTCGCAGCAAAAGCGGCATGTTTGAGCTGCTGTGGTGAAAATTCTTTTAACACCCGATGTACATAATATATGCGATAATAATTTTCATCATTGCGATTAACCCTTATCTTGGCAGAGAAAAAAAAGATTGAGTATCAAAATAATTTTTGTACAACATAATATTTATAACCTACAGATGCCTAGAAAAATTGAAAAAAAAAATCTTATGCAGGTAGTTTTAAAAAAACCAGATGTATCTTGTGGGATACATTGCCAAGAGGCCTTCAAAATATATAATGATTTCAATGTATCTCTAAAGATACACTGCCAAGTTTGATATAATTTTGCTGAAGAATCATATATTATAATAAAAAGGAATAAAATATGCATTATCATATATAAACAGTATATTTTATTAAAATATAAGTTGACTAACATGAATAGAACTTCTTTCGTAACAAAAATAACAAAATCTTCTTAGGTATGTGTGTTATTATAATATTGTACAAAAAAATTCTATCTGGCAGTAAGCATAGTTTAAACCGCATTTCATACACGTGACTGTGGTCTGATCTAGTACGCAAAGCTTGCATCGACCCTTGGAGCCAAATGAAGTGAAATAATTATATCCATCAAATCTAACATCAGTAGTCGGCCTGGCAGTACAAGGTATCGTTTTCATTGTTACTGGGGGCATAGAATTTTATTTATTTATTGGTTGCAACCTCTCAGAATAGAGCGGCCCTTGTTCCGTTACCATATAATTATGGTAACGGAATCTTTTCAGGTTCAGTTGCTTGCAATTATTCGAGTGTCAAGTCCCCGATTTAAAATTTAGCTCAACACCGGGTTTGTACTACATATGTACTATTTGTTCCCGAAACGAGACATTTATACCTCTGAATGTTGATTAAAATACTTCAAGATGTCCCTGGAGCCGCCACTTTGACTATCAAAGTTGCAGGACGATCTGAAACCGCTTCACAGGGCCAGGCAATTCACACCCCAAGGATTAGTGCTACATATGTACGTGCTTATACTCAATGTTCAATACAAAGTGCCATAGTAAAGTTGGGTGATTAAAACATTGGTCCCGCCATTTTGATGATTTCTTTTATCGCTGAATTCATATGGAACTCGTAAGCAATCAGGCAAATTCAAATGTGGAATCGTAGTACGTCTTAAGTACATGAACTTGTGCAATTTTCACATTCTTAAACTAAGTACTAACATCAAAAAATTATAGTGATATTACTACATGGCTGACATTAGGTGGCGAGCAAGTGAGAAATGGAAGCTCAATTTTTTAAAGTTATGGTTACTCTTTTCTTTCAAATTAATAACATTTTATCACTTAAAATGCAAGGATATGGAATATAGGTAAGGAGTATGTTAGGTCTCTTGCTGTGATAAAAATTGAAGTAGGCGATGTGCGACGATGGAATAGATGAAAGTAGAGAATCTTCAGCAGAAGATTCCATGGAATAGGTTTCAGTAGTTAGTTGTGCTGATTCCTAAGTACAGGAACCTGTTCTTGTATACGCGACAAGGTTACACTCATTATCAGATAGTACGTGAAGATTTTCAAGTGAAGAGGGAAGCGAGGGATTTGGTGAAGATGCGTTATTAAAATGACAATGACGATTCACAATCAGGCTCCGAACTTTCTTCACCATTTGATGATTGATTGGGTTTTGGTACCAAAGCAAGAATTTGTCTTGCTCTCGAAAGCACATGGAGCTTATTTACCTATAAATAACAGAAAAAACGGTAAACTTTTGGAAGTGTAATAGGCTTGGCAGTGTGCACCATGGGATACATCCCTAGTAAACATAAAACTGTTGGGTACTTGGCGGTGTGCACGACGAGATACATGCAGTCAAAAATCCAATAAAGCCCTCCACCAGACAATTTTTTATACTCCAAATTGATTATTTTAGTAGAAAAACAATTATAATTTATAATTTTAGAAATAAATGTATGAAATACATACAAAAAACATTATTTTATGCATATCACTTACCTGTGTGCGCGGGAGCATGGCGTCGATCGATAATGAAATAATTTTGACAGCTCACCAGTGCCGACAATTTCAAAAAAATAAACGCGTATCCGAAAACAAAGAACTAAAGTAAACGTTTACATAAATTTATTCGGTTTTAACGAAGAAATGTTCGGTTTAGAATTTTTCAAACTTTCATGTATCTCTAAAGATACATCGCCAAGAAAAGGGTTAAAAAATTATGCGTAAGCTTTTATGCGTAATTATATTATGCGAAAATATAATTATGCCAAACAAAATTATGCTAAGTTATATTAGGTCTTAAAATTTTATGCAAATGGATATGGAACCAAAAAAGGAGATAGAGATGACGTAGTGGTTTAAACGGCCGCCGCTTGACATTGTGTCGAGTGTTGTGGATTAGACATCCACCGGAGACAGTGCGTCTCGGATATCTAAACATGTTTCAAGACTCTTTCGAGTCTGAATATCCCTTGTACTTATATTCGAGAGTTGTACAATTTTAAAATTTCTCTATAGACGCTCATTAATCTAGAGCGAACGTGGTGTTAAAAATACATCCATCATTATCATTTTTGTACAAAAACCCGAATGCTACCCAACTTCAAGAACCTTCAAGGAGGTTCCCTATCCATTTGCAACACCACGTTCGCTCTAGATTAATGAGCGTCTATAGAGAAATTTTAAAATTGTACAACTCTCGAATATAAGTACAAGGGATATTCAGACTCGAAAGGGTCTTGAAACATGATTAGATATCCGAGACGCACTGTGTCGGGTGGATGTCTAATCCACAACACTCGTCACAATGTCAAGCGGCGTAAAATATTATAGTAAATATTATAGTGTTATATTAATATCATTTATACAAATACAAATATTATATTTTAATTTTACCCTCAGTAATGCGCAGTTTTACGATGGGAAAACAACTTCATCGAAGTTTAGTATTTCGATTTATATGCAATTGTGTCATAAAACCGTAGTAAAGACGGGTTTTAAAAGAAAGGCTTGACGATTTCCGCAAAGGAACCATGCGAACAAGATTACAAGGGTATGTGTTTGCATGAAGATTGACATGTTTGATAGAAGCCGGGCACTTCGAAAATGGTAGAGCTTTAAAGTAAGCCTTGTTATGTCGTAGGCTAGATAGTTTATTTGAAAAATAAATATTATAGTTATTCATTACGGTCAATCGCATACTTAACCTGAAACATTCTAAAATAATTACTGTCTTTTTAAGTATCTGTGCGAAAGTCGCAAAGAACCATACACTCTTTGTGAACAGGCATTTGTGCTAACTGACATACACACAGTTAAACATTCTTTTCTAAGTGCAATTGCTCGACGGGATATATCGCTCAAATGATTCATATTGTCAAATCACCTTAATGACGTAACATGAATTTCTGAAAATTATCACAAACGAGCACGTGCTGCGCGAGTTTAAAAGAAAGTTATGGTACTGTGCTCTTTATATCCTGCGGTATTGCCTGTCCAATACGTTGTAATTTGGAACTCCTATTAAAAAAAACTTATAATTAATCAAACATTTTAATAAAGATAAAAAGAGTATTGTAAGAACAATAGTTGCTTAGTGACATCAGTATTTATTTACATTAATTTTGTGGTTCAGTAGAGAAGAATACAGTAAAAATTGTTCACGTTCGGTAAAGAGTTGACTCGTAAACAAGTAATAAATATCAACCATGCTATTTACTGCATTTTAGGGAGTAAATAGCATCTCTTCCTTATTCTTCAGCCGTAAATTTGCTTGTAAAAATATCAAAATAACCCAGGTTTACGGGTTTCCTCCTAATTGTTGATTTTATGTTCGCGTGTAATTTGTGACGTTAATTGTGCTGTAAAAGTAGTTTGTATGTTTTACGAATATATTGTTGTTTTAACTTTTACGACTTCCTTTGGGTCAGTGTTGAAGATTTACAGATGCAGGTTTTCTTTAATTGCACTTGTAACTAACAGGTTATAAGCTATAAAAAGTAGGTGAGTTTTTTATACTCGGTCTGCAGCTGCTTTATTAAAAATACAGGATCTTGTAATACTCGTATTTTAAGCAATATTTGAAGAATATTCCATAGTGTTTTAGTTTTAGGTTATGTTCATTCTGCCTGGTCTAATCATTTTGAATGGCTCGGTGTCAAATTTAATTTAGAACAATAACCCCGGATATTTCTTACTATTTTGATATCACATAGCATAACAACTCCAGCACAAAACAAACTCGTCGATGCCAATTTGGATTCAACTGTTTGATTTTAATTTTATTAGCGGAAGCTCTACGCAGTAGAGGTTTATTATGGAATATAGAGATGGAATAGGTATTGTTTTGGTAATAGATATTTACCTCACAGAAACCTGCCTAGTTTCACCATCATTATACATAATAGTCCTGGTTGCATCTATTGCTGTCGAATAGGAGACCAAAGTGTTCTTGCTAGCTTTATCGGGGTTCCCTTTTTTGAGGTCTCCCGTCTCCTTTCATTAGTATTCTACCTTAATAATATGGAAAGGAAAAATATTATCGGCTTCTATATTTTCTGTAATACTATGTTACTACTCCGATGGATTCGGCAGAATATAAACAGTAGGTATAAGACTTACCAATGCGAGCGCACTAACGTTAATACGTATGTACCTACATATTGAGTAGTACATATACTATGTATTTGAAAGTTGAAATGGGTATATTATAAACTATGAGTTAACTATATGTTAGGTGTCTACCCTATTATATATATAACAATCTACACTGACACTATATATAGTAGATATAACCTAAGAAGTTAAAACTGGTTATAACTTTTTGTCCCAACTTCTAAAAATCTAATATTTTTTTAATCATTTGGCTTCAGACATCAAAATTTTTGATAAGAGTTCTCTTCGCCTTCTAGGTTCTCCAGTATTTGGAGAATCTTTCAATTCTTTCTTAGAGGAAAAAATTCAAATGTTTTTGTGAAATTTCAGATCGCCTATTCAAAATTCATATACATTTGGTCTATACTATTATTCGATATTGCCTAAATTACGCGGGTTATTGTTCTAAATTAAATTTGACACCGAGCTATTCAAAATGATTAGACCAGGTAGAATGAACATAACCTAAAAACAAAACACTTTGGAATATTCTTCAAATATTGCTTAAAATACGAGTATTACAAGATCCTGTATTTTTAATACAGCAGCTGCTGACCGAGTACTAAAAACTCACCTACTTTTTATAGCTTATAACCTGTTAGTTACAAGTGTAATTAAAGAAAATCTGCATCTGTAAATCTTCAACAATGACCCAAAGGAAGTCGTAAAAGGTATAACAACAATATATTCTTAAAACACACAAACTACTTTTACAGCACAATTAACGTCACAGAATACACGCGAACGTAAAATCAACAATTAGGAGGAAACCCGTAAACTTGGGGTATTTTGATATTTTTACAAGCAAATTTACGGCTGAAGAATGCGGAAGAGATGCTATTTACTCCCTGAAATGGAGTAAATGGCATGGTTGATGTTTATTACTTTTATGAACAGCATTTACAGCATTTAACCTAGTTTAAGACTTCCTTTAATGGAAAGCTGTGTCAGTCTGAATGTAGAATAAAATACTCCGCTGCGGCGATTGTTTGCAATGCTGATTAAATGCCCTTTTCGAAAGACCTGAACTAACAGAAGCCAAAAAAATATAATCAGAATGTACTGCGCCTACTGCTAGTCAGATAATCAGAGATAAACACCTCATACCTACTCAATACGTGTGCGCAACACATTTTTTATAGCAAGAGCCCAAAAAAATATAGCTTCCGAATATATCGCAATGTCGCCGCGGTTTCCATCATAAACAGAGGAAGGGTCAATGTATATAACAACAAATGGTTGTTTGAAGCGTCGCCGACGTGTCGGAAAGTGTTCAGTTTCCGCCTGTCACTCGGTGAGGGTGACGCGCTCTCACCACAAACATTTAGTTCAATCCTGCGGTATTAATAAGGGTTTTTATTTTGTGTATGTGAAATATGATCGAGATAAACATTTGCAGCTTTTTTGTTGATATTTGAAAGAGTGAAGCAAATATTTGTAACTGATTTCTTGTATATATTTTAATCTAAGTATTTCTAAAAATAAGGACATTCTATGTTTGAAGTTTTTTTTTGTAATTAATAACTTTGTAATAATTACATTAATTAACATGTTTTTTTCCAAAATAATATAGACAATTCTGAAAAACATTAATAGAATTCTTGACTGTATTTGGTGATAGTTACTTATGCAGTTATCGTCACCTTTAATCTAATCTTATAAAAATTAGCATTGCCACTCTGTATAGCAATGCTATTTTTTTGTGCTAGATACACACCAGCTTTTTGATCACGCGAGGCGTCGACTTTTAATTAAATTATTATTGTCCAATAGCCGTCAAGAGTCAGGCAGTTGGCAATGCACGCTCGCGCTAGGCATGTGGTCTATATCTCTCCGGTGACATGAAAAGAGAGTGCAGTGTGTACTTGTGCACTATAACATATCACGCACATTTGGCTTATAGCCTTAGCCACTGTTGGGTCAAGAGTAAAGTAATGCTTTTAAATGTTTGGAACTTGTATCCGCCCGCGTTAATTATACACCTTAACATACCTCAAGGATCACGCTTTTTGAGGTTATCGTGTTTATATAGACAGAACATATAGAGGACTTTATTTTATTAGATATCAAGATATATTTATGGATCTGGTCAATGCGGCGTAGTAAAATGATTCATCTTTATTTTCAAATAATTACGCGAGATGAATCCGTTACAGACACTTAACGAAATTATCATTATTTATGCCGAATTAGTATAAACAATAATAATATCTAGATTTTAATGATAGTACCATCCTAGTATAAGATCTTAAGGCAATATATTTTATTCCTATTAAAAAGACCTTGCTCAAAACACTAACGCTATAGATAAGTCATACGTCCAAAAACTGGGTACCTTTCTGTCTACCTCCTCAGCGATATATTATAGTGACTACATACCCGTGTAAACACACAAACACTATTATTTTAACGAATTAAACATAAAGTTTTAATGAGTCGAGCCGGCCTGGAAACAGCAATCATGGGGGCAAATGAACCGCTCTAATGATGTTGTTTTTTAATCATGGCGCTTATTAAGGCCGTCAAAATATTTTGGTACAATGTTTTTATTATGAATGTATCGGACATTCAACGTAAAAATTACCTCATTTGGCTATTATGAAAATGATAAAAAGACAGTAAAGTATTTGAATATTGATCATAACTTTTTATAAAGCCTCCTTCCTTGGCCATGATTATTCTTTAATAAGAAACACTAACAGCATGAAAACAACAATTTGTTGGTCATACAAATCTGCCATGATTTTTGATAGCACCCACTGATGGCCCACCCGCCCGAAGTGACATTCGGCCACTTAAACCACGGCTTAGGTAGGTTGTTCAGTCGACCACTTTATGATGGCTTTTGAATATTATTTGATCAATAGTCGACAAATTAAAATGATGATCACCAGTCACTTAAAAGTGTATAGATAGTCGGTAAACTGTTTTGAAATAAAACAAGAGTAATTTTCAACATTTATTTTAATATTTATCTTTCGATAGTAAAATTTACGCCCGAGTTGGTGGTTCTGTTATAGCTAACTATTTACTGAAGATATGTGTATGAACGTGAGTGGCATTACGTATCAAGATATTATATCACGCGAGAACAAGAGAGCTGTTTATGACATAGTTTTTCTTGCTGCACTGCGGCCGTAAAGCCGTGTATTCACTAAAGACTTGTGGGATAGCTAAACGTTGCACGAGAAAATATACAAGCTCAGCCAGGCTTGAGAAATAAAGCGATACTTTATTCATGAGGAATGCTTTTCAACAGTGCTTTGCAAAATAGACTAATTATATCCATATTTTCTAATTAGTAGTATATTTTTCTCCTTTTCTTTGCTATTACTATGCAAGCGTACAACCTATAATAGTTAGGAAAGGGGTAAATTTACTATTTATTAAATATTTTGCACACGATATGCTTAATTGTAAGCTATTTATTTCTATTGTCATGATTTGACTTAAAATATATTGATACAAAATTATATTTATATAACACTCATAACGCAACAGTCAGCTCCCTGCCTACTAGCCATTCCCTAGATGTAAATCATTTCATGCTCAAAGTGCGACAAAAGGCTTAAATCTATCAGCAGTATGGGTTAGCAATTCATCTAAGGCTTTTATATATTCAATCCTTGCGTCGATACCTTTACGAGCAGCCATAAAAAACACGTGTGAACAGTGAACCCCAAGTGTCAAAGAGAAGCTCGTAAACTTGAATTCCGAAGTGATTAATATCGAATCTTTGACTATCTTAGGCGGTTGATTAAATTCCACAGAGTTACATTCTGAACCGACGTAAAGTTCATATCGATTAGAGTCAATAATTTCATTGGGAAGTTTCTGGAGGGACGTAAAGGGACGATTTAATGTCTCACCTCACATAGTTTAGGGCGCACTATATTGATCTGAGGGCTTTATTGGATTAGATCTGTTTAGAAACTTTGAGTCGATGTGTGCTACGTATAAATCATACTTTGATTAAATTATTTGAATTTAGGCTTTGGATAAAATTATTTGAATTTAGTTATTAGAATAGTATTTGTCATTGAAAGTCATAAAAACATACTAACAAGGATCTCGACCGCGAGACCACTAAAAGGGAGAAGACCAAATGAAATTACAATAACAACAATTCCTAACCAACTAAGTGGGTTTTAATGTAAAAGCGACAGTTCTTTCCTAATTTTGACTAGTTAAAAAGCAATATTTGGCTTACATATATTACCGTCTTTCATGCAAATTCGTTTCGTTTCATTTACGTTTTCGCTACATTACCAAGAATTGCTTGCCTGTCCCTTACCTTTGGCTTATCGTGAGATAAGGCTTTACAGACAGCTTACTAGCGGGCCGCGTCAGGTCAATTTTTATTTCAGAAATGTAATACCAGTATATCACGATAACGTTGCTGACCCCTTTCGAAGCGCCTTCTTCAAACAGCAAACACATCCAAATTAAGTTATAGAACTATTTATATTGCAGGAAACGCAGCCCTACTACAACACTACGTATAGTTTTTTCCCAACAAACTTAAACTGGGTCCATACTTTTACGCCCGAATTCTATGAAATCCAATTGTATAAATCAAATTGTAGTATTTCACGTGAACACAAATTCCAGATATAAAAATACGGAATAGAAATTCAAATTCAATACCTACAAAAAATCCATAAAAAATAATGTTACAAAGTTTTATTTAATATCCATATTTAACTATTTGACACGAAAAACGTTACGAGATTTGCATGATACAAAAAACATTTATCATAACGTTTTTTGTTGAAAATGAATTTTAAAATGTACGTATTCGTTTTTAATTGGAAAGTTGCAAACGCGAATAGAATTGATGGATGAATTTTGTGAAATAGATTGGCACAAAAAACTAAATCACGACATGGTAGATACCATTTTTGTACTCCATGTTATAATATTGTTAACTTTATTAAAGTAGATATTTGTAAATTATAAACTTGTCTGTTTAGAAAGTTCTTGAGTTGAGAAATGAAATGAAACGCACACATGGAACAGTATTTTGTTTAATATTTAGAAAGATACGTTAATTTTCCCTGAACAGATCACAAATTTTTAGATAAGAATTTTCACAATACTCCGTGTTTCTTTGTTCTGTGAAAATATAGAAACAAAAGTGGCGATACATGTTACAAATTGTCGGGGTTCGTAGTCCTTCAGCCTTTACTATATAACTTGCGACAAAATGTTGTGCAAAATATTTTCAAGTTTATAGCTTTTTTACTTCGAAAGTGAGGTAACGTTTCTTCAGAAAGCAAGCAATGTATTGTGTACGAGTTATGTAATTATTGTGTTTTATGAGTACAGAGTAGGTAGTGGGTCCAGTTAACAGTATAGACGATTTGTTTCAAAAGCGGACCCGTTTTTGCCGGTAATGTGTAAATAAATGTGTGCAATAATTAACCACAAAATGGTGTGACGTGAAACTAATTGCTTCAAAATCCTTCGCTCATCTTCTTCATGTTACGTAGTAATGAAATTTATTTGATTTTATTTTTTATATCTACTTGGCAATAATAAACCTACATTGACCTAACCCGTTTTTTTACTGGATGCGGTACCGTAATAGATGGGATAATTTCTCCTGAGTATATATTTTTAATTAAATTCGGCCTGTTTTTGTTTACTGTGGTTTTGGTTGAGAGGTAAGTGTTTTGAATAAAATAGCTAGGGATAAACGTTTTCTATAAATTAAATACTTTTCTATTTAATTCAGCAATGTGGTAGATCATTTTAATCGTCTGCAATTGACTAATTTTGTTACGTAGGTATTTGTACTTATATTAGACTGATTGTACGGTATAGTTTTAAGCGATCGCTTCGTCGTTTAGAACTGCGCTGAGCTTTTTTATTCGTTGTCCACTCGTGACGACACTTTGTCTAATCAATAAAAAAAAGTTCTGAGTTTCGGTGTACTTTGTGTCCATTAATCTGTTTGCCCGTTGGCACAGATTTTATTTCTAGTGCTGGAGTTGTCTTATGGCGCTGATACACCTGAGCATTCACTTGTAACAGAACAGAGAGCATTCGCCGGTTTTTCTTTTGTCGAACCGAACAACGAACAGAGCCACGAACATTTTCATAAAATTTCGTACATTCTAATTCTTAGAGAAAAAACATAGAAAGATACTACAACACCTGTTTTACTCGATATATTTACTTGACTGTGATTTATGAATTACCTATATCTAGAGTAAGAGTAAGATACAGTTATATACAATTGTCTTTTAGAATTTTCGTAGGTTTTTACTAATTTTAATTTGACTAATGATACTTATAATGAATATCGAGAGAATATGGATAATAAATCCTCAGATCTGGTTTACTCAGAATTAATTTCAAAAGAATTTTGATAAAACCTCAAATTGTGTATAGGTGAATAAATCAAACTTAAACACCAATAGATAAATTACAATTAAATATATTTTTTTGAATTACCTTTATGATATTTATTATATGACTAATAAGTACTATATGCAATTATAGTAATTAATGACAAGCTCATTGCCACGTAATGGTATTGAAATTCAAAACCACGGTACGCAAATCTGACTTTTGGAAGTTACGTGCATATTATTTATATATTGGGTTTAACTGCCATTGTAGCGCGATTTCTATGTATTTATATATTCTAAGGTTCGCCAGAACGTTCGTAAGAATGCTCGCTAAATCACACTTGTTTGTTTTTCAGTTTTGTAACATTCGCGAAAATGCTCATTACAGGTGAATGCTCAAGTGTATCAGCGCCTTTACACAAATAATGGCTGATCTAGTAAACGTTGTTCTGCTATAAAACAATTAAAAAGCTCTTTAACAGTACTAAAAGGTATTGGGACATCCTTATCAAGTAAGGGTATAAAAAAGCCTATGGCCTATTAGGCCTCAGACCTACCAACTATACGCAATAAAAATCAGGCAAGCTGTTTCGTATACCACATTCCGACACGAGATTTTTATTTAGATATTAGAATTGCAGTTGTAGTTCTGTCTGAATTCTTCTTTTAGTTCGTGCCGTAGTTCTACTACAAACCTTTACAGTTTCGGTATGTCCGTCCGTCCGTCGGTCGATCCAGTCGTGCTTTATCCTGACGCCGACGATTACAAAGTTGTGAAATAAAATCCTAAATCGTTTTGATGGGTAACTGCGAAACATAAATGCGAACGTATATTTTTATGCGTCTATTCCAACGTCCGGGTTACCTTTATACAGTACCTATGTATACAAAAATATATTAGTTATATCTTGCAAACATTATGACATACTCGCTTCAAAATTAAAATTTTAGGATAAATATAATCGATCATTGAAAACAACATCATCCCTATTAACTTTGTAGGGGCTTTGTAAGTATGAACGATATGATGTATCAGCAGTATTGTGTGTAAGCGAGAAGCATGTTAGCGGCACCGGCAGTTACTGGGCGCTGCTAGGTCGCGGTCGGTACAATTTCGGACAATAAACGAAGGTTAAAGTGCTATCCATAGTTTTTATTCAGCGCCAGTAATTCCCAATGCACATGAACACAGACACAGCATAGAGACACACTAGGGCACACACCTAAAGTGGTGACCCCGAACCGTATTTGCATTGGTTATAGTTTAAATACGTGGCGTGCAAAGTGACATTGTGTTGTGCAATGTCGTGCCATAAAGACAATTACAAAATGCAGGGCGCGTCGCAGGATTATTACGAGAAGAAATCACCGTCGTCGCCACGAAATGATGCATCTGAGTTGGCTGCTATCACGATGTCTACCAAAATTACTGAATTTTGGACCGACATGCTGAGATTGTGGTTTGCGCAGGTGGAGAGCATTCTGGCACCGCAAAAATAAGGTGACGAAGCGAAATTCAACGTGGTAGTCGCGAAGATGGGCCGAGACGCTCTGCAGCAGGTAAGCGACATATTGATTAATCCACCAAAAGCGAACAAATGTGAGGCTACCAAAGAACGACTGTTGAAGGTATATGAAGAAAGCGCAGAACGGCAGTTCCAAAAAAACTAGTTGGTGAGATGGAACTTGGCTCGCAGAAACCACCTCAATTACTCAGGCGAATGTAAGAGTTGGGAAGGAATGCGAAAGCTTCAGAAGAAACGCTACACAGCTTATGGATTGCGAGATTGCCCGCTCCCGTAAGAATTGTACTTACGGTCAGCCAAGACCAGACTTTGGAGAACCTAGCGAATATCGCGGACAAGGTCATGGAAAACATACGCGGAGGTGAAGTAGCGACGATTGGCACGTGCAAGTGCGCAACACCAGGCAACGCAGACGGCAGCGGTCAGGTGCCCGTTTCGGAGATATTGACAGCGATGCACAAGCTCAACGTGGAAGTAGCGTCGTTACGAGATGAGGTCAACCGGCACCGTCACAGCCCTTACCGAGGTCGCGGACGTGGCTACGGAAGGGCGAATTCAAGACCGAGATCGAAGTCCAGGACACCAGGCGATCCGGATTGGCTCTGCAAATTCCACTACTGGTATCGAAACAGGGCGAGGACCTTTGAAAATCCGTGTGCGTGGAAAACGCCGAAAAACAAGGACGGGTACAGTCAGTAGTTGTGGGTGACTTCATGCCCGGAAAGAACCATCGCCTTAGTGTTTACGACAGAGAGCAAAGACTTGCGTTTTTAGTGGACACCGGTGCTATCGTATCGGTAATACCCGTGTCACGTTAACAAAAGTTATCTGGTGAGTGCTCTAGTTATGGATTGTTTGCGGCAAATAATATTAAAATAAAAACGAATGGTACTAAAGTGTTAAATTTAAATTTAGGATTACGGCGTCCGTATAGCTGGGAATTTGTAATTACAGACGTAAGCCAAGCAATAAGTACTTGGTAGAGATCACAGGCAAGCCAGTACATGCACGAGCGAGGCCACTTCCACCGGACCGCTATCATAAGGTAAAACGTAAATTTTAATTAATGCAGGAAATGGGAATATGTCGGCCATCAAAGAGCGAGTGGGCCAGCCCACTTCACATAGTAGCAAAGAAGGATGGACAAATTCGACCAGTTGGTGACTACAGGCGTCTGAATGCCATCACCAAACCAGATCGCTATCCCGTACCTAGATTGCATGATTTCACGTATATATTAGCAGGTAAGAAAATATTTAGTAAATTAGATATAAATAGAGCTTATCATTACGTAAAAACTTGCGCCAGAAGATGTAGAGAAAACTGCAGTTATCACACCTTTTGGGCTATTTGAGTTTACGCGAATGAATTTTGGATTGCAAAATGCAAGTCAAACTTTTCAAAGATTCATGAATAATGGCGTTTTAAAAGGCCTAGATTTCCTATTTAATTTTATTGATGACATTGTAATCGCAAGTGAAAATTTGGAAAGTCATAAATTACATTTACGAATGGTATTTGAACGCCTAAAAAAATATGGTATTACAATTAATTTATCTAAATCTGTTTTTGGCCAATCTAATATAGAATTTTTAGGATATGAAGTGTTAACTGCTGGAATACGAACCCTTGGGGATAAGGTCAAGGCTATTGTAGAATACCCCAGACCGGAAACTGTTGATCAATTGAGAAAATTCTTAGGAATGATAAACTTTTGTTGATCTAATATACCAAATGCCACAGCTTACCAAATGTCTTTAAATATTTTTTTAAAAGGTGCTAAGAAAAAAGATAAATCTAAAATAAAGTGGACAAATGATTCTATCAAAGCTTTTGAAGATTCTAAAACCAGTTTAAAAAATGCAGTGATGATATCGCATCCAGTACTAAATGTCCCTTTATCACTGATGACAGATGCATCGGATAAATGTGCAGGGGGAGTATAACAGCAGTGGAAAAATGAAATGGCTACCACTAGGATATTTTTCAAAAAAATTAACTACAGCTCAACAGAAATACTCAACTTATGATAGAGAGTTAACTGCAATTTTCATGGCAATAAAACATTTTAGATTTCTTTTCGAAGGCAGAGAATTGATTGTGTATACGGACCACAAACCGTTAATTTATGCATTTAATAAAGTTGTAAGTAACGGTGAAACACCTAGACGTACAAGGCAGCTTTTATTCATAAGTGAATATACAACGGATATAAGGTACGTTAAGGCCGATAACAACAAAGTTGCAGAGGCGTTATCGCACATCGAGACTATACAGTGCCCAACGTCTATAGATTACATAGAATTAGCAGTAGCACAGGAAACGGACGCAGAGTTAAAACAATTATTAACTGAACAGAGTGACAATATTTCTCTAAAGAAAATTCTCATTCCACACAGTGATAAATTGATTTATTGTGAAAATTCTACTAATACATGTAGACCATATATACCCGAATCCTAAAGGAAATTAGCATTCAAAACAGTACATGAAACAAGTCATCCTGGAATTAGAGCGACTCGCAAATTAATAGCAAACTGATTTTTCTGGCCGGGATTGAACCGTGATGTTGGCCAATGGGCAAAAACATGTATCCAATGCCAGAAATCGAAAATTAATAGGCATACTATGTCAGAAGGTCAACAGTTCTCAGAATCTAAGCGTTTATCTCACGTACATATAGATATAGTAGGACCATTGCCACCTACTAGAGACAATCATAGATACCTTATTACAATGATAGATAGGTATACGCGTTGGCCGGAAGCCAACCCGGTACATGAAATTACTGCCGAAGTTGTAGCAAAATTTTTCTATGATAACTGGATAACTCGTTTTGGAGATCCCGAACAGCTAACGAGCGATCAAGGTCGCCAGTTTGAAAGTAATCTGTTTACCGAATCGCTAAAATTACTAGGCATTAAAAAAATTAGAACTACTCCCTACAGACCGCAAAGTAACGGTATTATAGAACGATGGCATAGGAGTAAGAAACAAGCTATCACAGCACGACTTACAGATAATACGTCATGGTACGACGAGCTACCTAGAGTCTTATTAGGATTGCGTACAGTAGCTAGGAGCGATAATGGTGTAAGTCCTGCCAAGTACATGTATGGTCAAACGCTCCGTTTACCCGGAGATTTTTATAACATCTCGGATAATCGGAACTTAACGGATTACGCATTTTTAGATCAGTTAAGAATTAATATAAATAGGTTGAAACCAGTATCAAGAGAGTTGCGAGACTCGCGCACATTATTTGTACATAGTGAATTAGGTAAGTGTAGTTATGTTTTTATTAGAAATGACGCAGTACGCAGACCCCTGACGCCACCATACGACGGCCCTTATCGCCTAGTGAACAGAAAAGGTAAAGTATATACCATCCAGTTGCCTAATAAAACTGTCAATATATCTGTCGACAGGTTAAAACCTGCGTTTATATTGAACGAACATGTTAGCGAACATACGGACAGTGATTGTTATAGCGAACCGAATGCCAACGTTAATAAATTAATCATAGAACATAAGTCATTAGAATGTAACGATAAGAATATGTATCATAAGAAAGTATCGAAATCGGGACGTGTAATTAAGGCGCTGTTATACCTCAGAAGCCGTGAAACACCTAATTTTTCATCGCGCATCTAGCCATAACGGTACATATTACAAACTAGCAAAAAATAGAGCTTAAAGTCAAAAGTCTGAACAAAAGACTTTTAAAAGAATTTTTCATGTATGTAAAATATAATCACTGTAAAAAAATCACAAAATCGAGGCAGATAATAATCTTTCGTCTCACTGTCTGCAATATTTTGATCGTAAGCTGTCATATTTTATTTGATAATATTGTAGGAAATCTAATGAACTAAAGAATTACCCTATTTATTTTCATATTATACGTGTATATTTTGTAAAATTAAATAAAATCTGCCAAACGTCTATGATTTTGACGCTCGGTAGATGCCATCAATATCAAATGCTTCAGCAATTTAAACCTTATTAGCATAAGCGGTGTACTGAATGTCAGTTGCTAGTTTACGCCCCGCCCAGACCTCATCATTCGGCTATGAGCCCTGTGAGAGATAGGTCATGTCGCTTGCGTCTCCGCTGCACGAAATTTTACGTAAACCTGTTTGTTATTATAATACACATTTGAGTTCGTAATTTCATGTTTTATGTTATAGACTGAATACTTTGAATCAAATAGGCTTTTCATGTAACTATGGGCACATATAATTAGGACCTAAGTTTATACTCTTGTTGCGTTTAATGTGTTATTGTTTCTGTGCTTATAAATATATAATTACAAGAATAAAATATGGACAATTAGAGAAATGTAGTTTTGTTAACGAAGGATTTGTACAAGAAAGCGTCGTAATAAAATAGAAATTCATCCAAGGCCAAGTGATTATGAAATATGTAACATTTTTACACAAATAATTTTCATAAGAGTCTTTTATGACTAACTATGTTAAAGATTATCGATTATGCATAATATAATTATATAAATTATTCTCACAATACAAAGCTGCCACAGTTTTCAATTTTTGAAAGAGTAATAACATAAAATCGAATCATTTCATTAGCTTGTCAGAGCGCCTGGAGCGCTAAGATGCCGCCACGGCGAACAATAAACAGCGCTAATATGGCGCTCCGCAATCCGCACACAAGCGGTAACGAATGTTGTATTATTGTGTTGTGAACATTAACCTATTTAGGTACATCGGGTAAAACTTTGATTATTCATAAACTACTAGGTATGTCTCAGTACATCTAATATCTTTTTAATTTCTAAAATCAATCATTTATAAGTAAGAAGGTGACTTCTCTGTTTGCTATAACACAAGATATAGTATTTTTTTAATAATAAAGTACGTAACTAGTTATCTTTATTGTAATTACAGTGAAGTTAAAGATAACAGTTCTGCAACGTCTTACACACATTTGACTGCAGTCATTCCTAACACGATCTGTTCAAGAGCTAGCCAAGAAATGCCAAACAATTTTTTTAACAAATTTGCCTCAAATTCCTTAGTGATAAGCAAAAATTACAAGAGGGATAGCAGTGACTGGTTCGAATTGCGTAAGAATGTGTTGACAGATTGAAATTTTGGTATAGTGGTAAAAAGAAGAGATAACAGCAGTAAAGCCAACTTAGTTAAAAATATTTTGTACAAATAAAATATTTGCAATGTAAAATCAGTTGCGCATGGAATCTAAAATGAACAACTGGCTTTACAACAACTGGCGAAGCAAGAAAATGTAACAATCGAGCCTTGTGGATTATCCGTTTATTGGTGCCACGCCAGATGGCTTAATAGGTCCAAACTCGATTGTGGAAATTTAATGTTCTATAGTTGCCTATAAGAATGGCCTGGAGAATAGTATAAGAGCAAATAAAATACAAATATGGAAACATGATAAAAAAGTGAACTGACTAGTCTAAACAAATATTGTAATTGTTATTACCAAATTCAGGGGCAACGCCACGTTACACGCAAACAAAAGTGTTTATTTGCTGTGTGGAGTGGCGAAAGTATACCACTAAAAATAAAAATTATAGAAAGAGATGATGTTTTCTGGGAGAAGCAAAGCTTGTGGCGTTTTATATGAATTGGCAGTTGCCTGAAATTGTAGATTCTCGTCAAGCTCAAGGGATGGCATTGCGAGATCACGGAGAGAAAAATATTTCATCAGTGCTTGAAATTTCTACAATACCAAGCCGTAAAAGGAAAGTCAATTAAACTGTGCCTCGTGAACAACAGCAAATAATAAGTATTAAAGCCTTATCACCTCACACACTGCCTTTAACATTCGATGAGAATAAAGAAAACCTGCCGGGTTGTAGCAGACAGCTAACTTTTTACGAGCTGTAAACTCTGTAGTTCCTTAATAAATGATAAATGAATATAAATAAATATCTTTTAATATTTATTTTCTTTGAAACAACACATATTTAAAGCGAAAGAAAATTTTTATATTTTCCATACCAACATGTATGAGGAGAGCTAACGACAAAGCAGTAACTCAAATTCTAATTGTATAATTTTCTAAGCGACATAGCAGTATCTCATGAATAAGGTATATCCACATATATTTTTGATGTTTCATCTATTTTGAAAAATAATAATAGGTTGGGTTTCGAAACGAGTCGCCTGAATTTGAGGATATTGGTAGTGTAGGGGGCTTAAGGGAGTTCGTTTTAATCCCCTAAAAGTAATTTTGGCTGCCGGAGTTGCGTCTAAATATTTTTAAACAATTTCCAAAATTTCATAAATACTTCGGCAATTATGCAAAACGGAACGTAGTTTTTATACTTTAGTACTGTTTTACAAATGTCATTTTTAGGTTTTATGTGAAAAACGTGAAACGAAACGCAAAACTGCCATCTTGGAATGATCATATTGACAGCTAATGACAAATTTGTGCGTCATTGCTTTCGAGTGCCTAGGGTTAGGTGCGACTGTAATAAGTAACTAAATAGGTTATGTTAGGTTCTCTTTTGACCCTTAATCCGAAAATAGGAGCTCTTCGCAGGGCTCCGTCAACCTTAGTTTATTGAACTAGTGTGATGAATGTGGAAGTTGGCAGTGCCATACACACCGATGTTTGGAGATTTTTTTTTCAGAGGAAACCAAGTATTTCCGGCAAGTGAAAATGGTGAGGGGGGTTTCAAGACCTCCCCTACTCTCTCTCCAATCACTCACAACCCCTAAAAACGGCGACGTATTTCGAAACCTTTACCATAATAATTATACCTACAATAACAATAAACATCCATAAATAAATAAAAGAAATCAACTTTTACTAAACTTCAATTATCTCGTAACTCGCTTTAGTTGAGATACGGCTTTTGCGCTTAGTAGAGCAGTATTGTGTTTTTTAGGGTACCGTAGCCAAAAATTGTAAAAACGGAACCCTTATAGATTCGCAATGTCTGTCTGTCTGTCCGCCCGTATGTCACAGCCAATTTATTGCAAAACAGATTTGAAAACTGGCAGGAATGGAATTAGATGTAGGTATTCTATGAACTGCTTCACTATTTTTATACAAAAACAAAACAAACATAATAATGGCCTCTCCATACATGGAACTGACTTAATTATTTTTATCATCTTACGGCACGTAGGTATTTACCTACTTTCGTCAACTATTAATACCTACCTATAACGTCTAATATAAACCAGTTTTGCTCATGGCTGCACTGAGAACAAAAATTGCGCTATGCCTATATTGTATAAACAGATTGATGTATGTAATATAAATTTTAAAATCAGTATCTCAATTCAATATGCTAAAACGTTTTGCTTGCGATTTTGAAATATTGGAATATGGATGTCGCCAGAATACGGCCGCACGCGACGAGAATGAAGGGGGGCGCCCCGCAGTAGACGGAGCTAAGCTCCCTTCACCTCCCCTGCTTCACCCCCTCATTTACCAAAACAGTCGCTTAGGACAGCGCCTTAAACGCCCAGTAAGATTTAATTGTTAAATGTAGTCAGTAAATAAAACAACACTTTATGGTCTAAGTATGTGTACCTTTATATGAAGTTACCAAATAGTTATTTACACTCAATTAGAACCAACTTATTATTTTATGCAAATTATATAGTAACATCGTTTGATTATGAAATGAGTATTTGTTAATTATGCGAAATGAGCATCGAACTGCATACAATGCGATAAACACTGTAAGTAGGCCATGTCTTAAAATAGAATCATATTGTAATTTTATAATTTTACTAGCTTTTGCCTGCTGCTTCGCACGCGTAAATTACGATTAGATAAAATATTTTGTACTTGCAAACACTCCTACCCTCCTCAAGGAACATACATGCCAAATTTAACCTTCCTGCGCAGTAATTTCGGCTGTAATGTGGCTGTCAGTCAGTCAGTAACGAAAAGATTTCATATTCGCAGATTGAAGTGATTCCATAGATTTTTTTTTTTTACACAAACTCTGAATCCCTTTTCCACCCTCTTGGGGGAAAATTTCTAAAATAAATGTCTTTGTGACCTCTAACGTCATTTACGGATCCAATAAACAAAGTATGAAGTTAATCCCTTGAAGGCATAAAAGGTTCTATGCAAATTTTTACTGCCCTTTTTATCCACTTAGGGTAAGAATTTCCAAAAAGACTTTCTTAGTGGTCACTAACTTTATTTGAGGAATCAATAGGTATACAAAGTTTGAAGTAAATCCATTGAGGGAATAAAAGTTTCATACAAATTCTGACAACAAGTTTAACCCGTTTAGGGGAGGAATTTCCAAGAATTCTCTTTAAGTGTGCTCCTACACACCTCAAGCAACTTACATGCTAAAGGAGAATGCCGGTACCTATACCAATTGCTTTAAAAAAATGATATACCGTAAATACTTTGATACTTTTTGACTGCCATTACTAAATTATGAATCATTATTAAATCCGCGTTTACGAAATATTATAAAAAGTTCGGTAACCCAAATGCATTTCCGGTACTCAAGAATTTGATAAATGCCTATACGTTGCGAGCACAAAAAAAGTCGATTCCGAGCGAAAAAAAATCGACTGTAATATTATCAACATTAACGATTGCTTAGACGGTTAAAATGATTTTCAATTCAATAGAAGGCACTATGATAGTGCTACTTAACTTGATTTCAGACTTTGGTTATAATGAAAATAAATTGATTAATTAATCGATTGTTTTATAGGTGATATCGATTTAAGATATAATTGAATCGAGATAGCAACACTTGCGGGGTGACATTTGATAACTTGAGCAACTGTCAAATGTCAACCCCACACAACGACTTCTCGTTCGTCGTCTACGCATCGTTTGTGTTTGTTTGTGTTATTATTTTGTTTTTATCCGTTGATTTTTGTTCCTTGTAACTTCATTCATTTATTGAAATCAAGGACGATTTCCTTCCTTTGCAATATTTTTGGCGGGTTTTTAAAAAAATATGGTTATGAGAAAAATCTCAGTCTCAACTGCGGATTGGAAAACAAAAACGCTTCATGCCTACGGTAATATTAAACAATAAGCTGGCTAAAAATGTTTATTTCATGAAAAAGCAAACGGTACAGGCTTCCATACAAAAACCGGCATTCTCCTTTCATCTACTTGCGCTCAGTTGTTTCGGCTATAGCATGTCTGTCAGTCAATCAGTAACGCAAGGATTTTATATACAGACAGATTATACAAATAAATAATATTTGACTGCCTCCGTGGTACAGTGGATAGCGTATGCGTCTGCTAAACGGGAGGTATCGCGTTCGATCCCCGGGTCGGGCAAAAGTAGTACTGAGTTTTGCCGAATTCTCAGTAGTAGCACGGAGTCTGCTTATGTGCCCAGTAACTGCAATAGGCTCGCCCCCTATTACGAGGGACCTAATATGCAACATGGCGAAATGTGGGTGTAATATTACACCTCTGCCTACCCCTTCGGGGATACAGGCGTGAGACTATGAAAAAAAATGTCTGTAATCACAAAATAACTGTATTGCATATTGTTGCTAACCCGTTTCCAGTACCCCAATGATTAATATATATATTTATTTAGATTGTTTTTCTGTCTGTCTATTTATTCAGGGTAATCTTTAAATGGCTGAATCGATTTAGATGTGTATTTTACTAATGGTTCATGAAGACTCTCGAACAACCTACGAAAATTTCATTTAGGCGTAGCTGCTTGAAAAAGCTTGTTTAAATTAAATTAGTCAAGGATTCCGTAGCAGTATAAATTTGTATATCTCAGCGACATTGTAAAAAAATGTAAAATAAATTATCCAAGTTCAAAAACCCTTTCTTACTATTTTTAGGTTAAAAAAATGATAGAAGCATTGGTCAGCAGTTGGACAAAGCAGATAACTAATAAAAAGTGCTTACCTGCTTAAAAATAAATAAAATAGCAAAATAACGGTTCTAAGTATTTTGGCTTCTATTGGTCATATAAAGAACCATCCCACATTTTAGTTAGTGAAGATGAAGAGCGCTTAGATGAGAGCCAGCCGCATAAATTTAAATTAATGAAAACCAAATGCACATCAGACACGATGAAATAAAATCAAGTGAAAGAATTAAAAGTTTCATACAAACTGGGACCCCTTTTTGATAATCCCGTTTTAGTAGTGAACTCACTAACGTCACTTGAGGAACCGTTATACAAAGTTTCAAGTGAATACATTGAAGTTTATTTTTATATTACAAAATGGGACACCCTTTCTTAATTCTTAATACCCTTTCTTAATAGTGATTTCGAAAACTCCTTTCTTGGTGTTCACTAACATCATTTGAGGAACTATATACAAAGCTTGAAGTTAATCCAATGAAGGAATAAAAAGGTTTTATACAAAATTCCGACTCCCCTTTTTAACCCTTTAGAGTAAAACATTTCCAAAAAGATTTTCTAAATGTTTACTAAGGTCATTAGAGAAACCAATATACAAAGTTTGAAGTCAATCCACTGAAGGAATAAAAAGTTTCGTTTAATACACAATTTGAACCCCTCAATTACTACCTGAGGGTAAGAATTTTCAAAAAACAAGTTCTTAGTGTTCTCTTTCGTCGTTTGAGGAACCAATATACAAAGTTTGAAGTCAATCCATTAAGGAATAAAAAGTGATATACAAACTTTGACCCCCTATCTTACCCCCTGAGGGTAGGAATTTAAAAAAAAACTAATTCTTAGTGTTCGCTATCGTCATTTGAGAAACCAATATTCAAAGTTTGAAGTAAGTACACTGAAGGAATAATAAGTTTCGTTTCAGACACACTTTTTATACCTATCTTACCCCCTGAGGATAGGAATATTCGAAAAAGAAATTCTTAATGTTCATTATCGTCGTTTGAGAAACCCATATACAACATACAATTTAATTTAAACGGGTCTTATTCACGATATTTAATTAATTTGAGGTATTTATACCTTAAATTAATTAAATATCATGAATAAGACCCGTTTAAATTAAATTGTATGATGTATACAAATCGCGAAAGTTTAAAATCGATTAACCAATATACAAGGTTTGAAGTCAATCCATTAGAGGAATAAAAAGTTTCACACAAACTTTGACCCCTATCTTACCCCCTGAGGGACGGAATTTTTAAAAAACAAATTTTTAGTGTTCACTATCGTCGTTTGAGGAAACAATATACAAATTTTGAATTCAATCCATGAAAGAAATAAAAAGTTTCATACAAACTTTGACCCCTATCTTACCCACTTAGGGGAGGAATTTCCAAAGAAACAAATTCTTAGAGTTCACTATCATAATTTAAGAAACAAATATATAAAGTTTGAAGTCAATTCACTGAAGGAATAAAAAGTTTCATACAAACTTTGACCCCTGGTTTCACTCCCTTAGGGGTGGAATTTCCAAAAATCCTCTCTTAGTGCTACCCTACATGTCTTAAGAAACTTACATGCTAAATTTCATCTTCTTGTGTCCAGTAGTTTCGGCTGTAGCGTGTCTGTCAGTCAGTCAGTAAAGCAAGGATTTTATATATTAAGATAACGCTGATATATTTCATTCAAGTAACGTCTCTGAAAGTTAACTTACATTTATCTTAAAATGGGAAAAACATATACCTAGTAAAGAAGAAGTGATCATTGCCCAAAATGGTGCAGTACAGGCTAAAATGAACAAGTACAATATAACCATAGCTGTAATGACAGGATTCGTGGGTGTTTTTTATGTTATTGGCCGTAATAATATATTGTCGATTCGACACTGGATGACGAAGATGTTTATAACCCGCGGGAGCCCCACGGCCGCCACCTCAGCAGTCTAAGCCAG
Source organism: Euclidia mi (assembly GCA_944739405.2). Lineage (NCBI taxonomy): Eukaryota > Metazoa > Arthropoda > Insecta > Lepidoptera > Erebidae > Euclidia > Euclidia mi. The sequence continues at coordinate 47,535,426 of OX123190.2, forward strand.
CCAGCTCCGCGTAAGCTGTAATGTAATACGTGTACCTACAGTGTTAATCGCAATGTTATGATTTGACATCCTACTGTTACATTGTGTTACGTGTATGTATGTACCTACCGTGTTAATTTTAAGTTTAGTTTAGTGTTTCTATTTTGAATTTTTTGTAAAAAATTGGGGGTTGTTGTGTAGGGACTTTGTAAGTATGAACGATATGATGTATCAGCAGTATTGTGTGTAAGCGAGAAGCATGTTAGCGGCACCGGCAGTTACTGGGCGCTGCTAGGTCGCGGTCGGTACAAACGTGGATAGGCTTGGGACTTTTCGGACAATAAACGAAAGTTAAAGTGCTATCCATAGTTTTTATTCAGCGCCAGTAATTCCCAATGCACATGAACACAGACACACCATAGAGACACACTAGGGCACACACCTAAACTTAACCAAAGTATTTATGTGGTTGTAAACTACTTCGAAGGTAGCATAATATATGTAGATATCAAGAAATGCATGAAAAATAATCACAGCTAAATAGGCTTAATACGCTAAAATTATATGTACAAAAAGGCAGCGATAGCCTAGTGGAGATACCTGAGAGATAGTTTGTATATAACTTTTTATTCCTTAATGGATTGACTACAAACTTTGTATATTGGTTCCTCAAACGACGAAAGAGAACACTAAGAACTAGTTTTTTGAAAATTCTTACCCTCAGGTAGTAATTTAGGGGTTCAAATTGTGTATTAAACGAAACTTTTTATTCCTTCAGTGGATTGACTTCAAACTTTGTATATTGGTTTCTCTAATGACCTTAGTAAACATTTAGAAAATCTTTTTGGAAATGTTTTACTCTAAAGGGTTAAAAAGGGGAGTCGGAATTTTGTATAAAACCTTTTTATTCCTTCATTGGATTAACTTCAAGCTTTGTATATAGTTCCTCAAATGATGTTAGTGAACACCAAGAAAGGAGTTTTCGAAATCACTATTAAGAAAGGGTATTAAGAATTAAGAAAGGGTGTCCCATTTTGTAATATAAAAATAAACTTCAATGTATTCACTTGAAACTTTGTATAACGGTTCCTCAAGTGACGTTAGTGAGTTCACTACTAAAACGGGATTATCAAAAAGGGGTCCCAGTTTGTATGAAACTTTTAATGCCATGCAGAGGGTATCGGGTTAAAATCGACGGCGCGCACCAATGACTTTTCGGAGTTATGTGCGTTTTGAATTGTTGATTATCACTTGTCCCGTGCCTCGGAGAGCACGTTAAGCCGTCGATTCCGGTTGTCATAAAGATCTTTGACAGTCGTTACAGGGCGTCAGTACCTTCTAAATAAACTGACACTAGTCTAAGCCATGGAATATAGCTATCCCTTTGGGTTGCGGAGGTCAGACTCGCTTTGTGGAAAAATAAATATTCAGCCAAATCCGGTTAGACTAGTAAGCGGACCCCAGATTGAAACTGGGATAACGCTACGAGGATGATGATGCTAATTACATGTACTAGTCCAATTTTTAATGAGCCCTTGAGAGGTAAACCGAATATTGCGGGGACAAAGATTAACTTTAGATCTGATAAAAAGTGGACAGGACATCATTTTGTCATAGTACTACTTATCGAAACGTCATTGATTCCGTTGAAAGAGCAGGCTTCGGATTCATTTGAAGGCTTATGACTACGGTAATTACATACCCCAAGCGGGTCTTCTCTGATTTCCACATTGTTTGTATAACCGACACTTTATAATTTACTATTAACATAGTAGCATTAAGTAGAGTGCAATAAAAACAGCCAGTTTGAATTGTCTGGTTTTTATCCGTCGATTACGGCAGTAATTAAGTTTTAATGGACGTCGATGCATATATTTGGAATGTTTTCGCAACCAATTACCCATTTCATTGAACACGATAAACGTTGTTTACTTATACGTCCGCGACTTCGATCGGGATATTTATTAACGGCGGTATGAGTGGAGGATATTTTTACCAATCACTTGTATAATTAAAATACATTATCGATGCGTAACACGTTCTTTTGACTACTCAGATAGTTTGTTGGCAAGGTATGATTTTCAGATCTTAAACAACCAAATTGTTCACACCATATTTGTAGTCTTAATTCTATTCTTACTTCACTTTCACTCATAAAGTCTCTACGAATTGAGATATTACTACTTACATTTTGACTCTAGGACGACTGAAGACCGACTGCATACCAGATTACTGTCATGTAGCAATGTTTATCCCATGCGTGAAGAAAAGTCAACACATCTTTGCAATTTCTATTCTTTCTTTGGTGGTGTTATGCTCAACGATACGTCTATTTAAAAAAAAAATGTTTGTTCTATCTTTGCCGACGAATCGCTGACAAGTTTGGGTTCCTGAGTAAAATGTGTCGCCAAGACCACATACGCCTAAAAGGACAAAATACCATCACATAAGTGAAGTGATATCCACAATGTCAATACTAGAAATAAGAGTAAATACACGACTAGAGAAAATAAAAAAGATCTTTCATCATCATCTTCATAAAAAGGGCCCAATGTGTGCGCTTTTACAAAAAAGTACCAAGCAATATTCAAAATTTAAGTTTCAACAAATTCAAGAAGTTTATAAAACGAAAACAATGTCAAAAAGGCTACTATTTAACACTAGATTATAGAAAGAATTGAAGATAGAAATGCTTGAGATTAACTTGTTCAGTCCCACGGGCCATTTCCTTTCCTTTATTTTAAGTTTTTTGTGAATGTGGGCTGTTGTGTCTGTATTGTGCTAGCCTTTTTTTTTGTTGGTGTCGGGTTAGAAAATCCTCATAGAGTCCCTCCGCCCTGGGGGGGAAGGACGAAGGGGACTGTCAGACTCTTAGTGACTAAAAACCATCCCGTGCTCCTCATGTACCCATGTGTCGGAGGGTAGGGCCCGACGGGTATTGGCCCGCCAGATGGTCAGGCGGGCCCCGAACGAAACCCCTTGGCGGCGGATGAAGGTGTTGGGCTCCGCCGCCAAAACACCCAGCGGCCGCAGAGGATAGGGAGGACGGCAACGCAACACCGCATCTCCTCTTTCTCCGTGGCCCCACCGCGACGCAACGATAGTGCGCCCCCATTTGGTCGCGGGAGATAGGGCGCGCGGCAACCCAACACCGACACGCCTCTCCTCCCGCGACCGCACCCGACTGCGAGTGACAGACAGAACTGTCCCTCGCACCCGCACCTTGGGACGCATCCTACGCAGGCCTCACGCAAGCCCGCGTGGAGTGTCCCCTCTAGGGATCTCGCTTAGCTTCAACGTCGTATTGTGTTAGTCTAGTTTATATGTGCTTTTATATTATTTATTTTTATATTACCATATTAATTAACGACAACATTATGGACAATCCAGGTCATATATTATGTAAAATGCAATGTAGTTACTTAGTGTTATTTAATTGTATAAAATTGGACGATGAAAATAGTGGCCCTGAGAATCTTGCCTGATTCTTCTCAGAGGCTCTACTTTCTGAACAGCCTTTTACTTTTTTCTTATAATCTATGACTTTCTGACGTGTCCAAAAATTTTTTGACATGTTTTTATTGCCATTAATATCCTGCAGTTTTCTATGATTTAAACTTCTCCCTTACAAGATCTTCCTTACACACTTTAAACAATAATTGTTTTATTTTCATACACATTATTTCCCCTCTCCCCCGGACCGCCGTAAGGTGTAAACGTGTTCCTAGTGCTTTATACTATTTTTATTGAAATATAATTAAAATTTCTAAGTAAATTAAATCAGTTGAAATAATAGGAGTGCATAGCTACAAGAAGATATTGCTAACACGAGTATTACAACAACTATTAGCTACACCTACCTCCTCCTGCGACTGCGCGCCTGGTACGACGCTTTCTCTATCTACTCCGCATACACGTGCTTGGACTACGACGTACATCTGACCGGCGCTGCAGTATCATCAACTAGCTCCTCCTGTGATTGCACGTACGGCACACTCCGCCTACACGCACTCTGACTACCACACGAACATCTTTGGTCTGCGTTGAACCACTATCTGCACTTACCTCCGCCTATGACTGTGCGCCTGGTACGTCGCTTGCTGTATCAACTCCACCTGCAGAGGCACACGCACTTGGATTTAAGGATTGGACACATTTCTACACTGCATTGGTAACATATATCTCCGCCTGTGTCTGTGCGCCTGGTACTTCGATGTGCTGTATTCAACCCCGGCTCGCGCTTGGAACGCATATCTCTGGATACGCATTAGGAACAAATAATTACATTTACTTGTGACTGTGCGCCTGGTACGTCGCTTGCTGTATCAACTCCATCTGCATGCACACGCACTTGGATCTTGGATTACGGACACCTTTCTACACACTCCATTGGTGACAAAATATCTCCGCCTGTGTCTGTGCGCCTGGTACTTCGATTTGCTGTATTCAAACCCGGCTAGCACTTCGAACGCATCTTTGGATACGCACTAGCTATTAATTAATTACCTTCACCTGTGAATGTGCGCCTGGTACGTCGTTTGCTGATTTCAACCCCCGCCTACTTGCGCTCTCACTCACAGTTCAGTTTTAATCTACATTAGCTATATCCTAGTTGCGTTGCTTATATCCTAGTAACATGGAGTCATCTATGGACAAATCTTTATCAGAAACGGACATCAATCAGGCAGGAACGAACTCCCCACCGAGCTACATATTTAAGCGAGTCAAGAGAAACAGAGACGTGGATGATACGATTGATAAGCAACTTGAGGAGTTTAAAAATGAAATGAGAAGAATGTTTAGTCTTTTCTCGGAAAAACAGGGAAAGGAAATGCAGCAAATGACTACTACTTTGAAGGAAATACAACAATCAAATACTAACATAGAGAATTCAATAGCCTTTCTTTCTGCTCAAAATGAAGACCTCAAAACAAAAATATCTCAATTAGAGAACCAGGTCAAGGAAGATAAAAGTTACATCAAAATTCTTGAAGACAAGATTGAAACGATTCAGGTAAGCAATCAAAAGGCTAACTTTGTAATAAAAAATGTACCTAGAAAAACTAATGAAACAAAAGAAGACCTGATTGAAATGGCTCTGTGTCTCTCTGAAAACATAGGCTGCATGATCACTAAGCATGAAATAAAGGATATACATAGGGCTCGTGTGAAGAACAGTGTGAAGCTGAACTCACCGATAATAGTGGAAACTGGATCAACTTTAATCAAGGCGGACTTCATGAAGATGGGTAAGGCTTTCAATATTAAGCATAAAACGAAATTATGTTGTAAGCATCTTGGCTTTAAAACTCAAGAAGACACGCCAATCTTCCTCTCAGAACATTTAACTTCGAAGGGCTCTCGCCTGCACTTTCTTGCTCGTGATTTAATCAAATCGGGCGAATATAAATTTTGCTGGACAGCATACGGCAAAGTATTGATAAGAAAGGATGAACAGACACCCGTAATAACTATTAGAAGTGAGCAACAGATACAACAACTCAGAGAAAATAAATGACTAGCTATAACCAGACTTGTTGCCATTTTGAGTGGCGTTAACCTATTGCTTTGCTACTATTTAACTAGCTTATCGCTTCCATATAAAGCTTCCTTTTTATTATTCAATATTGTTAATATCATTCAATGCACTCAACTTATTGTCAATATAAATTGTTTATACTTATATAAAAATTTGTACCGCTATTCATATGTCCGTAGTACACACTTATACATATTCTATTCATTCATAAATAATAATAAAAAATACAATCATTCTTATAATTATCACTCAGACATACACTACACACATACTATCTACTCACTTGACTTTTTACAATATCGCAGCAGTATAACCATTTATAAACTCGGTCTCAAAGCACTATATACAATTAACAATTCTAATCACTATAATATCATTAATCTACTTCTCTCAATAACGACTAACTCACTTGATAGCACGTATTCTCTATCTAATATAATATATAATGGATGATTCACTAAAAGCTCTCAATGAAATCGATGGTATTGAAATAGCGCGTTCAGTAGAATGTGATTCCACAGAGATAACTAAGCACTTTAAGATAGAGAAAAATGACTTTAATATCATCTCGCAAAACATAAGAAGCATTTATTGTAATTTCGATAACTTTATAGTCACTCTATCAACCTTTAAATTTGAAACTGACGTTATTATCTTAACTGAATGTAGATTAAACCATGATAAGCCAATTCATCATTTAAATAATTATTCCTCTTATCAAACAACACACCAGTTTAACCAAAATGATGGGGTGGTCGTTTATATAAAAAATAGCTTTGAATGTAAAATTAAAGAAATCAAACTATCACATGCGTCTTGTTTACAGCTGGAAGTACCTAAACATATCATTCTTTGTATCTACTGTTCTCCATCATATGGAAACGCTGAGAACTTCATAAACTCGCTTGGTAGTCATCTGGATACAGTAAACTCAGATAAAAACATTATTATAGCCGGTGACATTAACATTAATATTATTCCTAAGGATACACAAACATCTAATGATCGAACGAACAGGATTAATTATCTTAATATGCTTTCGTTATACGGTATATTACCAGGACATGTGTTGCCAACTAGGGACAAAAACTGTCTTGATCATTTTATGTTGAAAATAAACACGCAGAAAACCTCAGCATCCATCGCCATTCTACATACTAGTATTACCGATCATTACACAACACTACTATCTCTATCTAAGATGAAAAATAATCGCATACCTTACAAAACTAAAACAATGATTGATTTTGAGCAAGCGTACAAACATCTGTTAGACAATAATTTAGCTTCTCTACTATTCTGTAACGACCCGGAATCTTTGGCTAACCTCTTGGTTTATAAACTTACTGAGTCCATAAACATATCTACAACAATAATTAATATACCGAATAGCAAACGCATACTAAAACCCTGGATTACTCCAGGCATCTTACGCTGCATAAGGAACCGCAATAAGATGCAAAAGAATGCTAAAATTGAACCACATAATGATATAGCTAAAATAATATATGTTAGGTACAGAAACTACTGTAACAACCTTATAAAAAAGTTAAAAAGAAAATATGAAAGGGAATTAATCACTAAATCACTTGGTAACAATAAATTACTTTGGAAAAACATAAAAACAGTTACTTATACTAACCAATCTAAGAATTACTGCGTAGAGTTGTTTAATATCAAATCTTCCCCATCACAATCGGTCAATCATATAAATCACTTCTTTGCGAACATTGGCAAAGCTCTAGCACAAAAAATTCAATCACAAAACATATCTAATGAAGAACACAGCCTACCACCCGTACAAACCAATTCCTTCGTTCTTTTAAACACTGATGAGAATGAAGTAACCAGCATATTAATGAGCCTCAAGTCGGAGAGTGCGTCGGGTTGGGACAACATATCTGCAAAGTTACTTAAATATATGTTTAAAGACATAGTGCCCGTAATTACTCACCTTGCCAACCTTTGCTTCTTGAAGGGCATCTTCCCAAGTACTTTTAAGCAAGCTATTATTACGCCCGTATACAAGGGTGGGGATAGTGATGATATAAGCAATTATAGACCTATATCCATTTTACCTGCTATATCAAAAATAATAGAAAAACTTATTAATAAAAGACTTTTGAAATATTTTGAGAAATTTAATATTTTATCTAACTAGCAATTTGGATTTCGCCAAGGTATCTCCACCGAAGATGCCATTACTGCGTTAACTACTCTAGTTACTAATCATCTTGATAACGGCAAACAATGCTTAGCTACATTTCTGGACATAAAAAAAGCCTTTGATACAGTCGATATCTCAACACTTCTGAACAAGCTGGAGCGTATCGGAATACGTGGTGTACCGCTATTGCTGTTTAAAGACTATCTCACGAAGAGAAAGCAAAGGGTTAGGGTAACTCAGTACGTTAGTGATGAAGTTGACGTGTCCTACGGCGTTCCGCAGGGTAGCGTACTGGGACCTACGCTGTTTCTCGTTTATGTTGATGAACTCTGTAGTTTACACCTCAAAAACGCTTGTGTCTTCTCCTACGCTGATGATACCGCTATTGTATTCACCGGTGATTCCTGGCGGGAAGTTCGCCTGAACGCTGAGATGGGATTGGCTAGGGTAGCCAAGTGGTTAGGTAAAAACCTACTCACTCTAAATATTGCTAAGACAAATTATATTCCCTTTAGTATATGCAAGCGAAAACAACCTGATATTGATTTTAGTTTAAAGATACATCTTTGTGGTGAAAGTAAAAATCTAAACTTTCCGAACTGTAGCTGCTCGGCTATTAAAAGGGTACCTTATATTAAATATCTAGGCGTTTACATTGACCAAAACTTATCCTGGTACCCTCAAATTGATCAAGTTGCCAATAGAGTCCGAAAATTAAGCTGGATGTTCCGAAGTCTTAGGTACGTAGTGCCCAAAAAGAATATTAGTAAGTTAGGTCGTCCCAGAAATCTATTAAATGATGTGTATATTGCACTAGTACAATCAATTTTATCATACTGTATCCCTATATGGGGCGGTGCAACTAAAACTAAATTTATTGAAGTCGAAAGAGCTCAACGTGCCTTGATCAAGAGTATGTACTTCAAGAAACTCCAATTTTCAACAGAGAATCTATATCAAATTAGTAAACTGCTTTCAGTTAGAAAATTGTATATATTACAAACAGTTTTAAAAACGCATAAGCGTGTTCCTTTTGATCCCACAACACTGTCAAAAAGAAGGCAATTTAATTCCGTTAAAACACCTGTGACAAGAACTATGTTTGCGGCAGACAATATGGTAAACGTTCTGAATTACTTTATAATAGGGTTAATAAGCTCACACATATTTATCGAAAAAAATCTTATAGCTGCAAAAATACATTAAAGGAATGGCTGCAAACACTTACGTACCATGATACTGAGACACTTCTCGAACATATTCACTGAGACACAAAATCGCAAATTACATATTCACGTGCACATAAGTAATACACACACACACACACACATACACACACACACGCGCTCACACACACCGCGCACACACACACACACACACACACACACGCGCTCACACACACACACACACACACACTATGGATACATGAAATTTATTTAATTTTTATTTATTTTCTTTACTTTTTTTTTTACTAGCAATTTAAGTTGCAATTAGTGTTATATTGCTGCTTTGTACCTATTTTTTTTTGTAAACATACATACCTACATATTATCCCATACTTTTGTTAAGGAGGGGCGAGGTTTCCTAACACAGGCGTTATTCGCCTACAAGGACACCTCAACCACAAATGTTGTTTATGAATATGTATAGTTGTTTCAATAAATAATTTGAAAATTATTTGAAATACACGAGCTCCCCTGTAGTGCGTTGTCAAACATTCACGCTCGTTGCTCACATTTGACAAGGGGCAAACAATTTTACGCTATCGCCCCTAACAGACGTTCTATCACAATGAAATGGCAATAAGTAACCAAAATATATTCAAAGATCTTGGCTTAAATAAACAATGTATTAAGGAGGAAAAATTTTTTTTCGAAGGTAAAGTTATTTATTTTTATATACTTATACACCTCCCGTTTTTTTATATTCTTATACACATCCGCGCTAGTTACAAGCGCCGGAGTGGCGGTCCACTGAATAACTTTACAAACAGTTATGCAGCGGACATAAAGTACAAAAAGACTTGAGATATTTGTGGATCACACAAGTTGTCTCATGTGAGGATCGAACTCGCAACACTCGTCGCAGTTCTAAACGGCGAGGCAACTGCTGAAAGAAGTAGCTACACTATACGTAAAGAAAATTGCATAGTCTACGCAACGAATCTGCTGATACAAATAGTTTACAACTGATTTCTTAAATTTGCGGTCTACAAGACAAAGTTTCGTCCAAGTAGATCCCGAAATTTTTCACGGTTTGCTGTAGGTAAGATCTTTGCCATGATTTTAGGTAATTAGGGGCCACATAATTTTCGAGACCAGTTTGGGGCTGCCAACTATAATGAGTTGAGTTTTCTCAGGATTTACTTGAAGACCACATTTATTTTGGCCCACTCACAGATACGCACCAAGTCCGTGTTAATGGTGGTGCAGGCTTCAGATAACTTGTTTAAAGGAGCTTGGGTATAAATTTGCGACGCATCTGCGTAAAGGTAGGATGAAAGTAGTTGATTTGAGATAGAATTTATAAATATCGCGAAGAGTAAAGGATTTTTCTTTTCAAATTTGATTATGAAAAGCTACGTGGGTGTCGGCTATCGCGATAAAAGGTAACCTATGTGCTACAGTCATGTGAAACGTGTATGGGCTTTATTACTGCAAAGCTTCATCAAAATCTATTTTCGTTTTTTGATTTTCAGACAACCTGCGTAGCAGTCTGTTGGTGTCGCTAATATGCTCGTGGTATAGTGTATGCACTATAAATAGATACTCATTAGTATCGCTGGTTTCCTTGTAGCAAAAGCATAATCTGTAACAGTGGCCTACGGTCATAAATTGAATTAGCGTAATATGTAGTTAAATTACGTAGTAGGGGGATGATTCTTCGACATTTCAATAGAAATGGCGTAGAAATATTCATCATTCTATTTTGAATTATTCTGTTCGAGTCTCTCAATTATTTACAAAATGAACGCCGAATTTTGTCCCAAGATGAACAAAACAGAATAGACGTATTCTTAAGATCCCAGCTAAAAAATCTTTATACACAGCATCAAGTAAGTAAGCCCTTTCTTATTGTCGTAAGTATAATGTAAATGTACAGAGTAGGAAGTATTATTACTGAGGGTCGTGCGTGTTGGTGTACATGCGTGTTCCGGTACATCATTTGTCAACATCGGACATTGTCATAAAACCACGAGAGGGCACGACAAAAAACACCCAAGTTCTCAGCCTGACATAAAATAGCAAAACATTCTCGCTTCGAAGGAGTACTTGACATCCCCTCCCGTTTTTAATAGAGGATCGTTACTACAAGGCGAGAGGACTGAGGGCTCTTTACGCACCGATTTATAGAAATATTGCGTGCCCTAGTTTCATTTCCATTCACACAATTGTAAAGACGGCGCGTTAAAGTAGTTTACTGGCTTCAAGCTTCGTGCTAACGATGTCAGATCTTGAAATGTTTTTTATTCGCTCACCTGAGGCGACGGGTTATAGTTGCGCGGATTTATGTTTGTTCATGATTCTTGTTTAATTAATGTGACCTCATCATCACGCGGTCACATTAATTAATATGACCTCGATATAAAAATAATGAATACTGACAAATACAGTAGAAAGTATCAGAAGTTGATCATATGCGTAAGTGGTAGCTCACGAGGACCATTGAATTTCTAAATATAGAAAGTTGACAAATGTCTTTCAAACGAGTTCGCGCGAGCCAAAAGATTATTTTTTTCTTTTTAATACCTTTGGCACTAGTATAAATTATGTCCCGGGACTCAACAATGCTTAAAATAACACTACAGACACAGTAAAATCTAGTGTCAGAACACTTAACAATTACACATCACACAAAATGTTATCAAGTGCGGTAATTGAACCCACGACACGCGACCCACTGACAGTGACGAGGCGCCACCACTTAAACCACTGCGTCCCGCGCGCAGTCAATATTCATCGACAGTTTTCAGGAATCATTATACTGGTTTGTACCGATTCCGTAGGTAACGTTTTATTCACATACCGTCGGTTTAATAAATTCGAGAACTTTCGCTCGTGAGTAGCACTACATAGTTCGAAGGTGGTGTAAACCGGTCTCATATAACCCCACGGCCAGAGTAACGCGCAGAATACGAGCACTGATACAAGACCACCAGGACCTGTTCACGGAAGATGAGTATAGCAAGTTATACGGTCCAAAGCCATACCAACCACCTAGGCTATATGGTCTGCCTAAGGTACATAAGCCCAACGTGCCACTGCGGCCTATCGTAAGTCAGATTTCCTCGCCTACTTACGACCTTGCGAAGCACGTTGCATCAGTATCTCAGCCATTAGTCGGTATCATACCGTCTTTCGTGAAGAACTCGCGTCATTTCGTCCAGATCATACAAAGCATCCGATTGGAACCGGAAGATGTAATGGTAAGCTTTGACGTTGAGTCGCTCTTTACCAATGTTCCAATAAGGGAATGTCTGGACGTAGTGAGGGACAAACTGAGTGACAATGATTTGCCTCACAACTATATTGATCTATTAAAACACTGCTTAGATGGCAACTACTTCCTCTTCCTAGGCCAATATTACCTCCAGATCGATGGTGTCGCAATGGGGAGTCCAGTAGCCCCAGTACTGGCTAATATCTGGATGGAACAATTAGAGGAAAAGGCGCTTAGCATCGGACCTAAGACCATCAGGCTTTGGAAAAGATACGTGGACGACATCTTTAGTATCGTAAAAGGAGGTAAGCAGGAAGTAGATCAATATGTGCAACACCTTAACTCCATTCATCCGAAAATGAGGTTCACCTACGAAATGGAAACTGACAGATCGTTGTCATTCTTGGATGTCAAAGTGACTGTGAGACCAGATGGGTCCTTAACACACTGCGAATACCGGAAGCCTACACACACAGATAGATACCTGCACGCCACGTCGCGCCACCACCCTCGACACCTGCAATCCGTTGTGACGTCACTAAAAAACAGAGCACATGACCTCTGTGACCCTGAGCATTTGAAGCTAGAGCTAGACCATGTTCAGGAGGTACTCAGGAAAAACGGATACCAGGTACAACGACGAACAACGCGGCCTACCAAGCGAGAAAACCATCCGGCGGTAAATAGACAACCGACCTACATGCCCTACATTAGAGGTGTTACGGATAAAATAGGAGCCAAGTTAAAAAACTACTCCATTCCGACCGTATTCACACCAGGGGCCAAAGTATACAACATGGTGGGCACACCAAAGGATGTTCTACCACTACAAACCCCAGGTGTCTATAAAATCAACTGCAGCTGCGGTAGCTCGTATATAGGGCAAACGAAGCGGACTATCGCTGAACGTATAAAGGAGCACATCGCAGCTGTAAAGAACCGTCAAACGAACAAATCGGCGATTGCGGAACATTTTCTTCAATCGGGCACCAATCACTGGATTGAATTTCATCGTTCCCAAGTCCTCTCCACGGAACGCCACTTTTACCCAAGAGTTGTGCGTGAAGCGATCGAAATCAGAAAACATAAAAATTTCTATCGGCAAGAGGGCTTCAAATTGTTATCGGCGTGGAATCCAGTGATTCGACTAACAACACCCCACTTTAATGCGCAGTCGGCGAATGTTCAATATACAGATACGGTTAGTGTGTTTTGCGCCGGTACTTCGAAAATAAACGACCCGGGGGTAGAAATGGAACCTTCTACCTCGCACTTGGAGACGTGACACCGTTACACCAGTCAGCTTGCGACCACGGGGCGTGCAACCGTCTCGAAACGTCAAGCAAAATAAGGTATGTAAATACCTAATGCATGTTCGCGTTAATTCCCGTACGAGGGTCAAACTGAAAGTTCTTAGAAAATCAAAAACTGATTACATTAGCCAGTTATTAGTTTTATTATATCTTTTCAAAATATTGTCCATTGACGTCAATACACCGCTGCATGCGATGGAACCACTGGGAAAAGCACTTTGCCCACTCGTCCTTAGGGGTCTCTTCAATGGCATCGCGATACGCAGCCACCGCTTCTTCAGCATTCATAAACCGCTTTCTTTTAAGTTTTTCTTTAATTTTTGGAAATAAATAAAAATCACAAGGCGCGAGGTCGGGGCTATACGGCGGGTGACCCAGTAATTCAACGTTTGATGTCGCCAAATAGTCGATCGTTCGCTTGGCGGTGTGCGACGAGGCGTTGTCGTGGTGAAGGAGGATCCTACTGCGAGGTCGTTTCTCTCGAACTTTTTCCAAGACAAGTGGCAAACAATTGGTAGTGTACCATTCTGCAGAAACTGTTTTTTGATCCTCTAACACAATTGTTGCGAAATGACCTATCCTTCCAAAGAACGAGGCCACCATTTTTTTTCCCGCACTTCGATCTCTCTTCACTTTAGTTGGCAACTCCTCGAAAGGAAACACCCACTGAGCAGATTGTCTTTTGGTTTCAGGATCATAACAGTAAATCCAGCTTTCGTCACCTGTTAGTATGTCGAACACAGCATTTGAGTCACCTCCGTTAAATCTTTCAATCATTTTACGGCACCAATCCACACGATGGAGTTTTTGAGCCTTAGTCAAATTATGAGGTATCCACCGGGCGCAAAGCTTCCTGACCGCTAAATGTTCGTGGAGGATTTTGTGCACTTGACTCATACCGATGCCTAAGCTTGTCCGAATCTGCTGATAGGTCACTCTTTTGTCAGTCTCTATCATACGCCGCACAACACAGATGTTATTTTCAGTCGTCGCCGTAGAAGGCCGTCCCTCACGTACATCATCAGTGAGATTAGTGCGACCACGTTTAAACTCATTAAACCAGTTGTAAACAGTCGCACGAGATGGGACTTCATCGTGAAAGGCCAATCGTAGTCTATCATAACTTTCTTGTTGACTTAAATGACATCGAAAGTCATAAAAAATCATTGCACGAAAATTTTCTCGTGTTAAATTCATGTTGACGTGACACAGACAATTTTCAATTTGCCGCCAAATCGTAAAACAAATGACAAATGAATGAAATATATACTCAGTAATATTGGCAAAGAGTTCTATTTTCAAATTTTAGAATATTTTTTTTATTATATTGTTTATAAGTGGCCAGTTCTAAGAACTTTCAGTTTGACCCTCGTATAAGTATAGGTACGTGTTGTAAATGCAGAATTGCGCATTAAGTACCTCAGGTATATAGTAGTTCAGGTTTGACCTATTTTCCTGTATAAATTGGACTTATGTTCAAAGTAAAAACATAATAATTCATGATCATTAAGGATTCAGGTTTAATAACTTAAAACATGAAAGTAGAAGACGATTAATTGGTGTGGAATTTTTTCTTGCTAATTATAATACTGTGTGTAAACATGTTTGTTTGTGTCTGAAACACACGGAATCAATATTTAAGCCGTTGCGTTTTACAAATACGTTAGGTAGGTAGGTAGGTACAAATTTGGGCAATAGGCCTCGATCATATTTTGGTTCAAGATGTTGATATCTATTTTTATCCGACGCTTCATGCAGATGAGATCCGTTACCTAATATCGCAATGTGCACCTTGTGTCATAAAACCATTCTATCTAAAATCTGCATTGTATAAACTTCCCGTATCTACTAGAAGCCAGATTTTCGTGTAGGTGCATATACATAAGTTGCATATAATATTATACAATAAATGTATATTTCACATAATAATATTTTAAACGATCAGTAAAGAACACGGATTTACAAAATAATGATATTATTGCTGTGTGGTTGACGGCATAGAATACAAGTGTCACCACCCCCTATCTTCCCGTGGGTGTCGTAAGAGGCGATTAAGGGATAACACGATGCAAATACCATCTTTGCGTAGAGACGGAAAACTCGACATCAAACCCTATACGACTGCCTCGTTGGTCTCGCGGCATAAATGTGCGCGTGGGATCGAGAGGTCCCGGGTTCGATTCCTGGGCCGGGCAGTGTTATTGGGTTTTTCTGTCACGAAATTCTCAGTAGCAGCACGGAGTCTGGAAATGTGCCCGGTACGGCAATAGGCTCGCCCCTTATTACGTGGGACTAAAGTATATCTGGCGAAAAGTGGGTGTAGAAATACACCTCTGCCTACCCCTTCGGGGATAAAAGGCGTGACGTTATGTATGTATGTATGTATGATATTATTTCATCATAAAACAGCCGAGCGGACACTTAGCGCCGTCGCCATTTTATTAAGCTCAAAATTGAAAATCCGAACAAAAAGAGTTGAGCAAATGCAAATTGAAACACAGCCAAGTTCATTAAAGTTAATTTCCGTGAAATAAAATACCTGCACAGCAGTGATGAGGATTTGCAAGGGTGAATAATGCACTAAAATCTATTTAAATATGATGATGATGATGATGGTGGCTGGATGCCTGCCGATGTGTTTGTAATGTGACATAATGTGATCTCCGAATGCAATTACCCTAATTCCTTGCTGATTCCTTCTCGTATTTCACCGTTCAGATTCTTGGTACGAGTTGGATAAATTACCTGAACTGTAACTCTGGTAAGTCAGGTAAAGGGTGGCTTTTGAGAAGTGGTTATGTCTTTTCTTGTTGATCAAGATTGAAACGAACATTAACATTGAGTGTTGTTAGTGGAATATCTGCGGCTTTTAGGATATATTTACAATAAATGTCTTAATTACAAGATTGATGTGCTCATCGATCTTGTTTTAAAGACCTTTTTCGTATTACATGCAACTTATGTTTATAATATACCTACATGAAAATATGCTACTGACTATTTACTGTCCGATTCCGTCATTTGCTTGTGAGCATTCTTAACCCTTTTCTTGGCGATGTATCTTTAGAGATACATGAAAGTTTGAAAAATTCTAAACCGAACATTTCTTCGTTAAAACCGAATAAATTTATGTAAACGTTTACTTTAGTTCTTTGTTTTCGGATACGCGTTTATTTTTTTGAAATTGTCGGCACTGGTGAGCTGTCAAAATTATTTCATTATCGATCGACGCCATGCTCCCGCGCACACAGGTAAGTGATATGCATAAAATAATGTTTTTTGTATGTATTTCATACATTTATTTCTAAAATTATAAATTATAATTGTTTTTCTACTAAAATAATCAATTTGGAGTATAAAAAATTGTCTGGTGGAGGGCTTTATTGGATTTTTGACTGCATGTATCTCGTCGTGCACACCGCCAAGTACCCAACAGTTTTATGTTTACTAGGGATGTATCCCATGGTGCACACTGCCAAGCCTATTACACTTCCAAAAGTTTACCGTTTTTTCTGTTATTTATAGGTAAATAAGCTCCATGTGCTTTCGAGAGCAAGACAAATTCTTGCTTTGGTACCAAAACCCAATCAATCATCAAATGGTGAAGAAAGTTCGGAGCCTGATTGTGAATCGTCATTGTCATTTTAATAACGCATCTTCACCAAATCCCTCGCTTCCCTCTTCACTTGAAAATCTTCACGTACTATCTGATAATGAGTGTAACCTTGTCGCGTATACAAGAACAGGTTCCTGTACTTAGGAATCAGCACAACTAACTACTGAAACCTATTCCATGGAATCTTCTGCTGAAGATTCTCTACTTTCATCTATTCCATCGTCGCACATCGCCTACTTCAATTTTTATCACAGCAAGAGACCTAACATACTCCTTACCTATATTCCATATCCTTGCATTTTAAGTGATAAAATGTTATTAATTTGAAAGAAAAGAGTAACCATAACTTTAAAAAATTGAGCTTCCATTTCTCACTTGCTCGCCACCTAATGTCAGCCATGTAGTAATATCACTATAATTTTTTGATGTTAGTACTTAGTTTAAGAATGTGAAAATTGCACAAGTTCATGTACTTAAGACGTACTACGATTCCACATTTGAATTTGCCTGATTGCTTACGAGTTCCATATGAATTCAGCGATAAAAGAAATCATCAAAATGGCGGGACCAATGTTTTAATCACCCAACTTTACTATGGCACTTTGTATTGAACATTGAGTATAAGCACGTACATATGTAGCACTAATCCTTGGGGTGTGAATTGCCTGGCCCTGTGAAGCGGTTTCAGATCGTCCTGCAACTTTGATAGTCAAAGTGGCGGCTCCAGGGACATCTTGAAGTATTTTAATCAACATTCAGAGGTATAAATGTCTCGTTTCGGGAACAAATAGTACATATGTAGTACAAACCCGGTGTTGAGCTAAATTTTAAATCGGGGACTTGACACTCGAATAATTGCAAGCAACTGAACCTGAAAAGATTCCGTTACCATAATTATATGGTAACGGAACAAGGGCCGCTCTATTCTGAGAGGTTGCAACCAATAAATAAATAAAATTCTATGCCCCCAGTAACAATGAAAACGATACCTTGTACTGCCAGGCCGACTACTGATGTTAGATTTGATGGATATAATTATTTCACTTCATTTGGCTCCAAGGGTCGATGCAAGCTTTGCGTACTAGATCAGACCACAGTCACGTGTATGAAATGCGGTTTAAACTATGCTTACTGCCAGATAGAATTTTTTTGTACAATATTATAATAACACACATACCTAAGAAGATTTTGTTATTTTTGTTACGAAAGAAGTTCTATTCATGTTAGTCAACTTATATTTTAATAAAATATACTGTTTATATATGATAATGCATATTTTATTCCTTTTTATTATAATATATGATTCTTCAGCAAAATTATATCAAACTTGGCAGTGTATCTTTAGAGATACATTGAAATCATTATATATTTTGAAGGCCTCTTGGCAATGTATCCCACAAGATACATCTGGTTTTTTTAAAACTACCTGCATAAGATTTTTTTTTTCAATTTTTCTAGGCATCTGTAGGTTATAAATATTATGTTGTACAAAAATTATTTTGATACTCAATCTTTTTTTTCTCTGCCAAGATAAGGGTTAAGCATAATTTCTCTATCCATAATAATGATGAAGCATAATATTCTAAAGCATAAATTTATTAAGCATAAAGTTCTAAAGCATAACTTTTTTAAGCATAATATCCTAAAGCATAATATCCTAAAGCATAAAATCCTAAAGCATAAATTTATTTACGCATAATGATTACAATACAATACAAATTGGATATGATAACTTTGGCAATGTATCTTTGGCATATTTTTCGCTGTAGGAAGCATGAAGCAAGCAAGCATACAGCATGCAAGCAAGCATGCAGCATACAAGCAAGCATGCAGCATGCAAGCAACCATGCAGCATGCAGCATGCAAGCAACCATGCAGCATGCAAGCAAGCATGCAGCATGCAAGCAAGCCTGCAGCATGTAGCAAGCATACAGCATGCAAGCAAGCATGCAACATGCAAGCAAGCATGCAGCAAGCATGCAGCATGGAGCAAGCATGCAGCATACAAGCAAGCATGCAGCATGCAGCATTCAAGCGAGCATGCAACATGCAGCAGGCAGGGCTTCTGTCACGGCTCCAGCGGCCCCACGCGTGCTAATCGTCGCAGACGGCTTTCGCTCACCACCTCAGCTTCGGCTTGAAGCTGAGGAGCAGGCGGCTGAGGCTGGCCGGCTTCGCCGGCCAGCCTCAGCCGCCTGCTCCTCAGCCCGCGGGCCGCCTCGCCCCTACGCGCCTACGCGATTTTAAATAACTCTTTAAGGGTAGGGCAAACAAGACTACGTGGAGTCGGTTTTGCAGCAATTCGGTTCTGTCACTAACTTTTGTTGCACAGCATATACATTTTTTACAAGTTACATACATACATATCGTCACGCCTTTTATCCCCGAAGGGGTAGGCAGAGGTGTATTTCTACACCCACTTTTCGCCAGATATACTTTAGTCCCACGTAATAAGGGGCGAGCCTATTGCCGTACCGGGCACATTTCAAATTTATGCCGCGAGACCAACGAGGCAGTCGTATAGGGTTTGATGTCGAGTTTTCCGTCTCTACGCAAATATGGTATTTGCATCGTGTTATCCCTTAGTCGCCTCTTACGACACCCACGGGAAGATAGGGGGTGGTGACACTTGTATTCTATGCCGTCAACCACACGACAAAATTTTTACAAGTTAAATATATAAATATTATGCTAATAGTCATTAGGCCTACTAACGTTATGCTAATAGTCATTAGGCCTACTAACGTTATGCAAATCAAATTTATGCCAAAACAAATTAGTCTTTAAGATGATTATGCCAACATAAAACGTATGCCTAAAAAAATATATGCCGAAGTATTATTAGGCCAAAACAAATTGTGCCAAATTCTTTATGCCGAAGTATATTAGGACAAAGAACATTATGCAAATAGAAGGGATCCCCTTCAAAGAACCTTGGAACTCTAGTCATAACAGAAGCGTGGCTGACACTGCCCTATAATACGAATGTACACATATTTAACACAGTCATATTAATTCACACCTAACTCTATCATGGGTTTGCAGATAGCAACTTCGAGGTTATATTAAATTCCGACCAAAATAAACTTATCGAGATAAGAACGTTACGTAATTTCATTTGCGCCGTTTAAAACTTCAAACTTCACGGAGTCTGATAAAAATGTTAACAATATCTTTAATTTATAGATGTTGTACCAAGTTTTATTTGAACTGTTTAGGATGGTATTTAAGCTGATTTTAATGTGAGTGTTGATTAAGGACCGAACACGATTTGCCATTGCAAAGATATTAAAGTATTATCTTTGTATGATTACTATTTACTGTACAATTTACAAACATATCACATGTTTGTATATTGTAAATATACAAAAACTTTGATCATTCATTAATGTGACATGACTTATAGAGCTTCATTATGCCGTCTATACACTGAAGCTGCGACCACTCATGGCGGTGGATCACCGCCATGAGTCGTCGAGGTTTTTGCGGAGATTTTCATTATTTTTATTTTTCTTGCCGGCGACAAAGTATGCTACTTGAACGAGATGCGAAGTCGCCGACACCAAACACACCGTCAAAATGTCGATGACGCATGTCGGCGGGCCGGTGCGTGTGGTGAGTAGCCTCCATTACTATATATTAGCATATTAATAAAAGTAAATAAGTTTTTTATATATATCAGTTTTAGTTGCTGAGAAGTGAATTGATCTTTTTATAATACAACCTCATTAGTTTCTTATTTTGACTTTTACCTGATCATTATTTATACAAAGGTAATGTCTGCATAGGTACTTATACAAATAAAGTTAGTACTCTAGTTTATGACTGTTATAGCCAACATTAAACTATTGTCATCGTGTTCCACATTTATTAAATAACGATAACAATGTTACGATCACGATGACAGCACCAAAAATAATGAATCCACGTGAAGAATAAACCACTTTAATAAAAATCGCTTTTCAATCACATGTTGTCAACCACATGCACATATTAAAACCATTTTACACCCAACCAAAATTCGTTCATAGTAATGGGTAAACAGATGCTTCTCCCTCAAGGGTCTGTCCATTTAGGGGCCCGTTGAAAAGCCGGCAAAGCACTAATCCATCACGGAGAGTTACGACGTCCTAGCGGTTATATACGAGCGTGGACCCTACGCGCAGTCATGCTCTTATTACAACTACTTGATTTGTATTACTAGTATCGTATTTATCTTTTTTTATCTAGGCTAATTTTATTTATACCCTTTTGTGAAGATACAATACGCACAAATCAACTGCATATAAATGACGAACGATTTGAAAATTGTACGATTGAAGTTTTAATTACATATTACGCCAACACACTGATATTATTGAAATAATAATTAGAAAGAATATAATTAGAAACTGAATCTAAACTGAATCCATATCCAATAGCCTGAACATACCCGTAAGCCTCTTCTTTATTGTCATATTTTTAAATTTGCTATGAGTAGAACGTCATCAATTATTTTAAAATTAGTTGCAACTACATAGTTTCGTTTACACTATGTTTCAACATGTTATTATGTTGATCGTTGTATCGAAACATTTATGAAATGGTTTATCGCAAACGATTATTTAAAATAAACCTTTTACCTCTTTGAAAGATTAATTCAAGTTTCAACGTAAAACATACACGTTAAGGTAAAGAGAGTTAGGTACGACCCAAATATTATGTTAAGCATCTATTGATTCTTATTCATTCAAAGCTTCAAAGTACTTAAACTTAACAGAATTACATTCCTAACACAAAACGCTTCAAAAGTATAAAGGAGTATTTTCCTCCAATTCATATACATAATTTGAGTAACTGTGAATGTCGCGTAAGAAGAAAAAGAAACCAAAAAGTTTATAAGTACCAAGTGGAACAAGTCATGACGTCATGTTGTTTACTCAACATGGAAGCGGAATGAGACGCAACTAGTGTGGTTCTGTACAGACAAACAAACATTCAATCTAATTACGTTTAATTTTACGGTAAGTTAATTTTGACCGATATAAAAATAAAGATCAGGGATGTCACATGGTAGATGTGAGTACTGATGTAAGGAGACGTAGTCTTAAGGAAAAGGGTTAGGAAGCGAAAGTCTGGCTCATTAATGTTGTGAAATAAGTTTAGTCGCACGATTGCTGATCGTGGAGCGTCGAGCTCTTTCCTTGTTTTAGATTATATCGGTTTTCCTGGTCGGAATTCTCTGACCCCCGTGCCACTAAACACGTGAATATAATAAAGTAAATATAAACGTACAGTGAGAATCAGATTCTAACACAGCTTATACAGAATAGTTCGTTGTGTTGGCTTTATAAGAGCAAATACTGCAGATTAACTACTAAGAGCTAGAGTATATAACTGTAACTTTAAATTTTCATTTAAAGGTAAAGTTATACAGCTACTCTAGCACTACCAAAAGATTCGTGAAACTTAGCTGACTTATCACTATTCAATCCACGGAGTCGAGTCGGGTTATTTTATCTTTGTTATTTCTTTATAAAATTAAAAGCTTTGTAAGAAATGGTGTCATAAATTTATATTCTTCTACTGTTTCCCTTATTTTGTATTTTACTTGTTAAGTTTTTATCGTCTTTGTATTTACTAGAGGCCGTTTCCTACGAGGCTTTTAAATCTTTGCCAGAGACTGTGAGACTCTTTTATACCTGAATATAGGGCCTCTCTGTGTTTTATTTAGTATTTTATGTGTCCCAATTTGATTGTACATTCACTGCGAAAACGTATCCTTTCTTTTTTTTCTATTTTAGGACAAAAATAATGACGGCAAAGGTTTTTAAGGTTAGACAATAATTTATTTGGAAAATTTTCTTGCTATGTTCGTTCACTATTCAGTGGTTATAATAGTGAGTTTATAAATAACTTGCGAATCATACTCTTGTATATAAATAAGGATTTTTATTACATCTCTCTCAAGCGGGAGGAGTTGACAGTTTGATTAAATATTTGCTGATTTTGATGAAAATAAATAGTTGAGTAGTTTGTAGCAAAATTATAGTAGGCTAATAGCACATTAAATTTGTCCTAAAAGACAACCCGTTACTTGGAATTGCAAGATACACATCTTTGTGGTAATGGAACCCAAGACGATAAGAAATAATTAATGTTGAGCCCTTGGAATACCAAAACTTTGTGAAGTAAGTGATATTAATAAAACATGCACGTCCTTCACAATATAAATAACCATGTACTCGAATAATAAAAGGCTGTTCTCACGCTAACGAGACTGACACGTGTAGGTATGTACCAGATGTACCTACTACAATTTACTAGTAATTTTATTTACTTGATATTAAGCATACATACATACATAGACTCACGCCTGTTTCCCGGAGGGGTAGGAAGAGACTACGGAACGCCATTTGCAACGATCCTGACATACCTCACTTGCTTCACTCACTCCCATCAAGTTTCTCATGCATGCTCTTCTGTTAAGGGTACTTCTGACTTGTCCTTTTTTCAGGATGTCTCCAATCTGGTCAGAGAACGTCCGCCTAGGTCTTCCCCTTTGTCCTGTTCCATTCACACTTGCCTTATATATCTTCTTTGTCAGTCCATCGTCATCCATCCTCTCCATGTGCCCAAACCATCTTAACATGCCTTTCTCAATGCTTGTCACTACATCTTCTTTTACTCCACACCACTCTCCTATCACACAATTTTTTACTCTGTCGGTCAAAGACACACCACACATACTTCTCAGTGCTCTCATTTCTACAGCATTTATTTTACTTTCAAATCTCTTCTGCCATACCCAACTTTCACTACCATACATAAGAGTAGGCACTAACACGCCTCTATTTACAGCCAAACGTGCCTTTTTGGACACGTTTTGACTGTTCATAAACGCTTTCAGAGCTCCATTCACACTATTACCTGCATTAACTCTCCTTTCAATAGCTTCTTCATTCTTACCATCTCTTGTAAACAACGTACCTAAGTAAACAAACTCATTCACTTGTTCCACTCGCTGTCCATCGATCAAAACATTACAAGCCGTAACGCATTCCTCCTTTTCAAAAACCATAACTTTCGTTTTACTTACATTCACTTTCATTCCTTTCCTCTCTAACGCACCATGCATGATTGCTACCATCTCCTGCAACTCCTCCGCTGAAGATGCAAGTATTACCTGATCATCAGCATAAAGGAGGCATTTGACGAGTAACCCATTCATCCTTAATCCGCAGTCACTATGTTTTAAATCTTGCAAACAACTGTCCATGAAGAGGTTAAACAGCCACGGCGACGCTACACATCCCTGTCTAACACCTTTCTCGATGGTAAACCAGTCAGTGTATGCCCCGTTTATCCTCACACAAGTTCTAGAATCCTCATAAAGGGATTTCAGAGCTCGAATGAGGCTGCTGTCCACCCCATTCATTGACAGCACCGACCACATTTCATTCCTCACCACTTTATCGTAAGCCTTTTCCAAATCCATGAATGCGCAATAGATCTTTTGACCTTTGGCCAAAAACTTTTCGGCTATGCTTTGCAAGGAAAAAACCTGATCCGTGCATCCCATACCCTTTCGGAATCCCGCTTGTACATCCCATATTTTCTTGTCGGTTACTTCCATAACTCTTTCAATAAGTACCTTTGCATACAATTTGCCAACAATGCTGAGAAGGCTAATGCCTCTATAGTTTTTGCAATCTTGTTGCGAGCCTTTTCCTTTATAAAGAGGCACAACTACAGCTGTGGCCCAGTCATTAGGTACTCGGCCGGTGGTCCAGCACAAGTTATATAACCGCTGCAACTGACCAACTATGACGCCCTGTCCAGCCTTCAGCATTTCGACTGTAATCCTATCATATCCTGCAGCCTTACCTACTTTCATACTTCCCAGTGCCTTCACGACCTCATCCACGTCAATAACGCTTTCATCATTGCTATCGTTACCATTCATTTCAGCTATCGGTGTCTCTATCGCCGACCTTTCAAATAAACTTTAAAAATACTCTTTCCATCTCTTCAGCACACAAGATTCATCATTTACTATCTTTCCATTCTCGTCTCTGATGGATGTGTGTTCTGAGGATTGAGTTCTTCCTCAAACTGCACGAACGGATTTCCAGAAAAACTTAATGTTTCTCTGGAAATCGTTAGATAATCTGCTATCAAACTCATCTTTCTTTTCCTCTTTTTTCCTTTTAACCATTTCTTTCACTATTCTTTTTGACCTAACAAACTCCTTTCTTGCTTCATCTATGTCTACACTTGTTGCTTTTCCCATTCTTTCATTTGCTCTGGCAGCCAACCAATCTGACCAAGCTTTCTTCTTCTCTGACACTGCTGATTGTACATCCTTGTCCCACCATGTATTCTTAACCTTTCGTATTTTCCTTCTCTTGATCACACCACATACTTCAGACGCTACTCATACTACCTCTTCTTTAAAGGCCTGCCATAATTCTTCCATATCATTTATGCAATCGAACCTCTCAAATTTTGCTATCAATCTTCGTTTATACTCATCTTTCACATCTTTCTCTTGTAGATTTTCTACTTTTATTCTTTCCAAGACCCTATTTTCATTACGCTCTCGATGTCGCCATCCTTTAAAGAGCCCACCTATCCGGCTCAACACCAAGAAGTGGTCTGTGTGGATGCCCATCCCTCGATATGCTCTTGTATCCAACACATTCTTTCTCAATCGTTCATCTACTATCACAAAATCAATCATAATTCTTCTAACATTTTTCGCCTCTCGCGTATACATATGTATCCTTTTATGATCAAACATAGTGTTTGTCACACAAAGGCTCCACTCCAAACAAATCTCAAGCAGTACTTTTCCATTTTCGTTCACACTCTCATCACCAAATGCACCTAACACCCTTTCAAATCCATCTCGCTTTACTCCCACCCATCCATTGAAATCCCCTAACAAGATCAATCTTTCATTATCCTTGCAGTTCCTCAAAATCTCTCTTAAACTCTCCCAAAACTCCTGCCTTTCGTCTTGCTCATGTTGTGACATACCCGTAACTATATTGACCGGGGCGTACACCCCCACAATAAAGAGACGAGTAAGTCCTACTTTCATTCTCATCCACAGTAGCCTAGCATTTACACATTCAAACTCTTTTACACACTCATTCATTCGCGCAGACAGTATTACTCCAACTCCCTTACAGGCTCTGGTGGTACTATCTACCCCAGACCAATACGCCGTATATGCGCCATGCTTGGTAGTTTCACACCCTTTTCTTTTTGTTTCATTCACACAAAGAACATCAATCTTTCTATCATCCATCATCTGACATACTTCATCCAATTTTCCGTTCATTCCTCCTCCAACATTCAATGTTGCAAACCTGCTCTCCGTAGGCCGCTTTTCGGCCTCGCGGGAAACGAGACGTGATGATGGGTTGCGAACCACGTCGCCGCCGTGTGAGGAAATATTATTAATTGTTCCCATTGCGTTCCCACGAGATTTAGGGTTTTTAAATGTCCATCCCCATAGAGCCCTTTACGGGGGTAAGGCGGAATATCACGTGTGCCCTGTGACCACCAACACAGGCACCCTCCGTTTGCGACCAGGTTACCCTCTGGCCACGAATCTCTCGGCACGGGTCGGTTTACACCTTAGATCGGGGTTTTGTGTCGGGTATGCTCCCTGAAAGTTGGTTTGATTTCGGAGTTTTCCTTCTCCTAGACAGGTTGCCAACCAAGGCTAACGAGGCCCATCTCCCCGAACGTTTGGTTTAATTTCGGAGTTTTCCTTCTCCTAGACAGGTTGCCAACCAAGGCTAACGAGGCCCATCTCCCCGAACGTTTGGTTTAATTTCGGAGTTTTCCTTCTCCTAGACAGGTTGCCAACCAAGGCTAACGAGGCCCATCTCAAGCATACTAAGCATCTAAATCTTTGGTTTACTTTAATGTAATTTGACAAAGCTGACCAGACTTAAAATTGTTTACCATTAAAAACCAATGGTAATTAAGTACAGTGGTACAAAATTATGGTTCTCAATTGAATGTGTTTGCCGCTTTGAATTTATCTTTAGCTCCAATAACTCCTGAACGTTAACTACTCCAAGTAGCACACTTCGCCATTCAAAGCTTTTGACGTATTAATTTAATGAAAGCTCTCATAATGATAGCGTGGAATAAAAAACATCAATAATATTGGACAAAGCAACAACATTACAGCCAAAAACTGATGTCCCCATGTAACGGAATTGCTTAAAGAATGGTCCCCCATCTTTAGGCCAAGACACTTATATTGCAATTAAACCTTATAAAACGCGAAACTTCTCACATAATTTACAAAATACAGGCAACGTTATACTCGTTAACAAAGTATGAATGTGTCAAAACTATCGTACCAAATTGTTTTGCTACATTGTCCCGCCCGGAACGTTGTTTCATAACGTCCCATAAACTTAAACGTAAATGTAAGGCTGTGCTTGCTACTGGTTGTAGCGGAGATCAAAACGGAGCGAACAAGGATACTACAATTATTAGAAGATTTTTCTTAACAATCTTTTCAAAATCAAATATTAATTTTGATTGCAGTGAATTAATTAAGCATTGAACTTACGTGGATATATCGAGAGCTGAGGGTTTGTTTCTTACAAGGAATTTATCGTCTATGAGTAGTAATTATTTTTTTTATGACCGGAAGCCGGAGGAGCTTTGCTGGTTACAGTAAAAATGAGTTGGCTTGATAGTGGCAATATGACTCTTTTAAAAACGTAAAGTAGAAGTACTTTTTACAGTTGTGTTTTGTTCAGTGAATGAGAATGCCACTCGTTCTCTCTTTATATTATAGTGAATGGAAAAAATGTAAGGATTATGGCCTGGAAAAGGAAACAACAATAAGGGTAGAAAATCTTTGGCTTCTTCTCTCTTACTCTAAGGTTAGTTACACACCAAAAACGCCTCGTCATTGCTGGCTATCTTATCTATTGTTTGAATATCTAAACAGTTAAGTAGACCAGTGAAAGAAAACATCTTTATAATTATGTTCTCGTAATATTTTAGTGACGCTCACATTAACTTGTTTAGGAAAACTTTTATAAAAGTATATTATTAAACATTAAATAGGATAATTTAAATATAAATGCATGTTATTTAATATCTAACATTAAAAACTTAAAGAGATTTTAAGCTAAAATTCTTATTAATCCCAGCCCTAAAAACATATAATTCTTTCCTCTGACTTTCTCACGTAATATGTGATATCATTATTAAGCATACAAATTATGAGTCTAGGACTTACACGAGATTTATTACTTATATTGAATTAAAACGTAAGTACTTGTGACTCACTTTTGTGTCACCTACAATCTTTTGCTAAAGAACGTCAAACACAGATAGTATGGTTATTTCTAACATTGTTGCTGACTGTAAGAGCGGTTTCAGACTAGCTTTTCATACGCACGTATAAGCTCGTTTTCGCGTACAGGCGCGCACTTTGGCACACGCGCAACACGTACGTTAGCTCGTATAAGCGCAAGCCGCGAGACGATATAAGACTACCGTTTCGAGCGAACACGCCGAAATATGCCCGTTTACGAGAGTCCGGTTTTTTGAAGCGCGTAGTGTAGCGTGCATGTAAGCGCGTATGCTGATACGACCGTATACGCGCAGTAAAATACGCTAGTCTGTAACCGCCCTAAATAATTACAAATTTCGCCAAGAATAAAGATAACAATTTCAGAAACAAATCAGAACACTACATTACCGTTCGCGCGTGATTTCGAACGATTACATTGAATACCTAATTCAAAAGCAATTAAGGTATATCCGCTGCTTTCAAACACTATATCCTCTCCCGAAACGGGCCGTCACGTGCTCTCGGAAGTGTCGCCAACAGAGCATGCAATTAGGCGACGTTTTGAGCAAATAATTATGCCCAGAGTATTTCGGTCCTCAGTTCGCACCTCTTAATTCACAAACAGGTATCATGTGAATTTTACCCTCGGTAAGTAACTGCTGGGACAGATGAAGTCATCTGGGAATATCACGTGAATGAAGATGGTGATGAGTACACTCGACGTATGTTCTTGCTGTCTATTAACACGGCGATTTGATATTTAAGGAAAATTATTGTGCAAGTGTTTGCTTACGAGTGTTTGCTCGTAAGTTATATCAATGTTTAATATGTATGTATTTACAAAAAAAAGTATATAAGTATGTTTATCCAATGTCAAGTAACCATAGTACAAGCTCTGCTTAGTTTGGGACTAGATGGTGTTGTGTGAATGTGGTAGTATATAATTAGGTAAAAAAAATATGATAGTTATATCAAATAGAAGATCTTGAAGCAAGTCACATATATCAATATCTTGCTAGTTATTTTGCAGCATCGCAACATGCGTATTATTTATTTTACTGAAACTCGAAACTTACTTTATACTCGACTTGAGTAGATTAGGCAGCGATAGCCTAATGGCAATACCAACGTACCTTTAGCGATTTGTACACAGGCTTATAATATTTACAGAACGGGTCTCGATCGAGCGATTATTTTAAAGTCTGAGTTACACCAGCAATAAACACGATTGGTTGAAACGCAACGTCAAGGCAACTAGTGATCTTTTGCCTATCTCCGTAAGCTCAACCGAGTGACGTTCACTGCTAGACATAGGCCTTTCCCAAGGCTCTCCACATGGACCGTCTTGAGCTGCCCGTAGCCATTCGCTTGCCTAGATCCCAATAAAATCGTCGGTCCACCTTGCAGGAAGCCTCTGCTGCGACGTACGCTACATGGCTGTCACTCCACGACCTTTTGGCGCACATCTCACGATCCAATCTCACGCGCACATTTGTGCGCGTGAGATTGGGATGTCTCGGGTTCGATTCCCGGGTCGAGCAAAGTGTTATTGGGTTTTTCCGTTAGGAAATTCTCAGTAACAGCACGGAGTCTGGTAATGTGCCCGGTACGGCAATAGGCTCGCCCCCTGTTACGTGAGACCTAAAAATTCATGGCATGTGGGTGTAATAATACATCTCTGCTTACCTCTTCGGGGATACAGGCCTGAGTCTATAAAAAAAACGGGCATGAAATACAAAAATATATCTAGTATATCATCGAATCCCATCTACAGCTAATACGCCGCGGTTGATTTATTTTTAAATCGTAATATAGGTACGTGGGAAATATTACAATAGGACCACCAGGCTGATAACTAAAAATAACCGTTGCAGATAGACTGACAGATTAAGCTGTCTGGGAATTTAGGGTGAATGAACATGTTGACTACCATTTTGTTTTTTCTGTGCAAAGTTCGCTTGATATATCGAGTCTGCAAATAAGAGGGAAATTAAAAGTTGAACAGATTTATGTCTTTCACTTCTAATAAAAAGGACTGTTTTCGTTCTGTGATTAATTTGGTTTTTATGTTGAGTTTGATTGAGTTATTGAGATTTCCTTTGTTCAATTACGAGTAGTTTTCATTAAATAATTTATGTAAAAGTTATTTGAATTTGTTTTTTATCCATGTGCCACAAAAGTATCTCTTAGACTAGAGGTCACGGTTCTCATTCGGCTATTTACTTGTCATTTAAATTAAACCATTAAATCGTATGTCATAAAATAAATTACTGTCAGTACACAGTAAGCCAGGCTATCAGTGTGCTTACTGCTACCGTAATATTGAAATGACCGTGTAGATACCGCGTCGTTACAGTGTGCCATTACCCTAAGACACTATTTTTAGAGCTAATGAGAAAGCCTCTTTTTCTTTTTGAATAGTACAAGACGTTATCAGATACTATTGATTGGGAGTATGCCTAGTCAACTGTATCTTATCTTTACTAAGCCAATGAAGGCATTATTTCGTTACCCGATATGCGTAATTAAATATAACGGGTAGTTAGTAATTTAAGAAAAGGAATCTACTTCTTTTTGAGACAAAATTTACCAAGGTACCTACACACTTGTCACTATTTAGCTAGGTACTTACTAGTTTCTTTGAGAAATTGCCTATCGGTAATTACTACTAGTAGGAAAATGCTAAGAGTTGAGTTGTCATCATTAACTTTTCTACTGTTACTGTTCTATAACAAGCATCATATAATTATAGTACTTTTTATAGATAAAATGCTGTTGCCAAATAACCTACTGGCGAATTCAACTGAGCATGTAGACTATATTTAAATAAGAATATAATTATTGATTTCGTTATTTGTTTCCCCTCATTTAATACAGCTTATATGAATATAGGTAAGTTCTAATGTACTTTATTGCGCAATATCTTATACAAAAATAGGTAAACAAATCTGAACAAAAATATAAAGAGAAACGTCGTCTATAAAAACTTGAGCTAAGTCATATTTCTTTGTACAAATTGACCGAATTTACGTACACAATATAATTCTATTTAGTTTGATGAGGTCATTGCCCCGGTCGATTGTGTAGAAAAACAAACAAGATTTCTCTCTCAACATGATTTGGATAATAAAACTGTCTTATGTATCGGTTGTCTGCGCTGACATAGATTAGACTTGAGCTTCAGATAGTTATTTATCTATTACTTATTTGCTTTGGAAATAAGCGAATGTTGTAATCATAGTAAGAGTTACCTACTTATTTTGTTACCTCGCATATTCTGTTAGAAGCATGCACTTTTTGGCAAGTGTGGTTTCGACGAATACTTTTCGCGTTTAACTTATTCGTTAATTTTTCACCTAATCTATTTCACCGGTTAAACTGGGTTGTAAAAGAATTTGGATGATAGTTGTCGAAGAAACAAAATATTAAAATAAATGTAGATGTTCGGCTTTATATCCATAGACCAAACATGAATAAAGCTATTCTTATAATAAACGTGATTGTTAAAACTTTTTAACAACTTGGTTCGCTCTTAAGCTTGATTCTATGTTTAAAGTACATCACACAAACAATAATTTAATGAAAGTATCGCATTACACATAATAAAAAAGAAAGAAAATTACCTCGTGACAACTAACACAATTGACACAGCCCTCTTCAACATTAAAGCGCATGAAAAACCTACATTTCCACACTCACCCTTGCGTGCGCAATGTTCGTGTAGTATGACACTTTAGCCGCAGGCTAACCAGTTTAAGTGAAAGAACTCCGCTCCACCATCACAAAGTAATCTTTGACATCGATCATTCACAAAGCGAACGCTCGCCACACTTTACTGTCACCTCAGTTCACATTAAAAAGGGCTACGTGGACACGCAGGTTTAAAATAAAAACTATGTAGAGTACTTTCTGTTCAAAGTACTTTTTAAAAACTATTCTCGTATAAAGAAGTTATCCTGTATCTGGGGCATTTTACAAACATTCAAGCCCCGAACTATACTCAGAACGACAATTTAAGGATCGCACAAAGTCTTGTCCTTTGTCCTCCCCCCGCAGAGCGCGATAGAGACAACTGTAGCTTGGACCAAAAATACCTATTAAATGTACACAAAATCAACGTTTCGTATTCCCTTGATTCCTTCTCCAAAACTTCATCGATTTAACTAGTTTTTTCATATTAAATTAAAGAAAGCCTTTGGCCGTGTTCCTATGTTTTCTTTTTTTTAAATAATCTAGCCAAATTTGTTTTCTGGATGTTTGAACACAGCGGAAAATCTGGCCAATTTTTGAGGTATTTGAAGTTTCATATCTTTTTAAATATTTAATTTATGAGAAAAAGGAAAACATAGTGACATGCTAATTGGGGCCATACATCTTTTGGAAAAAAATAATTGCTCTACTGGCATTATCCAGGGAGAAAACAGGAGACTACGTTTGTATGGAAAAACGGCCGTTGTGTTTCCTCTTACTTTCGCAAGTATACAATAAACAAAAATGCAGACAAACAAATAATACATTCTAGCTTCCTATACATAAATATGGAACTAAAGAGGATGAAATTCAATTCCACCAAAACAGAGCAGGGAGCTTTAATCTAATTAAACGTTGAAATATGACAATAGATGCGAAACAAAAGGAAATATATGAATTTGAACAAAATCCGCATTCCATCGCGATCATTAGTAAAACGGAACGTGGTTGTCTAGACAGATTGTAGACGAAATATGTCGGCCATAATCCGAGTAAGGAGCTAAAAACGTTAATGGACTTAGCGCTTATTTATTTTATGAGCGAATTCATTTGCCTTATTTATTACGCGTTTTATTGCGGGTGTTTGTCATTCAATATTTTTTAGATTGATTAGTAGAACACAAATTGTTATGTCAGAATAAGAAATCAAATCTTGCGATTTTTAATGGTAGAAGTTCACAATCGACCTCATTAGTAGTTATGTTTGAGAAAGTAAGTCTCAGTCTTTTCATACATTGTCATTATTATCAGAAGTAAATGTAGTGGGTTATTTTAATTCATTTGTATAGATTTTCGTCTATATTCATACGTCTCCAAGAATATCTCTACCAATACAGTCATGCTGACTTCTACTTTACTGTGCAGCATTTACAACAAAGGTATTTTCTGTAAAATCGTGGCTATCCCATCTATCTTAATAAGAGTTTCGCCTGCAGTCGCCAGTAGAGGGCGTGGCGATGATAGCGGGCAACTGTTTACTTTGTACAACCGTGCCCACTAAAGCATCACATTCTTATCTATTCACTGCAGTGCGCTGTGCATCCACTGTGGGAAATTACTGGCTATTGCCTCAAACAAAGGCTGCTGAATGAAACCGCTCTATAAATAATTATTTTAGACATTACACCCTTATTTATTTGGCACAGTTTCGTGGTAGTTTCTTGTATTTGAAGATAGAATATTATAACAAGAGTAAGCGTCTATGTACAATACAAAATGTTTAAAAGTTAGATTAGAGCTTTCTGTTAACCGTCTATACAGTCTGTAATTTATACACATGTGTACAAAAAGGTAATGTCATTATATGGTCTGTATCAGATTGTAGACACTTTTTAGCATCTGGTAGCTTACAAACACATACAAGGCATGTGATGACACAGATCAATTAAATATATTCTTAGAGTATAATGTTTTAATATCTATGATAATACAATATATCGAATTAACTTAAGGAACTTAAGGACTAGTACAAAAAATCTATCAGTTAACCTAATTTATAATCTAAAACACACAAATTCTTATTAGACTGAAAATACGTAATAAATGTTAACCAATGAAATACTGCCTTTATAATAATATAACCTTCAACCTCATACGAAAAAATTTGGCATAACTCACTATTTCAATAAGCAAAGGGAAAAGTTCTGTGGTTTATTCTTGATGAGCTAAAAATAAAAGGAAAGGACCCTCAATCCTGCCCCGAAGTTGATGAAAATTGTGGAATCATTTGAAAACAAAGATAGGGCGGTTAAAAAGACGTTATGACAATGGACGAATAAGTAACAATGGTGTGCATAAAGTTGAAATATTCCGAAAGAATAATTGTGAACGCTTTTATGTTTGTATCCTTTTCATGTCAGTTCTGTTATATAAACAAAACTGTTTCAATATTACACTATATTTCTACGAAATAAAAAGAAACTAAAGCAAATACAAATAGTGTGGTAATCAGTATAGTTTTTTGTAAGAACGTAATTGCCAATGAATACTATTAGACATTACGTCTAGATGAAAACTATTAGAAATTCTAATTATAATATTTTTTTGGGTTTACGCAAATGTTACACATTGAAATTAAAATACAGTTTACGGATTTTATCGCGTTATACCTATTGGTTTTACTAGTTTTTACATTTAAACCGAATGATCTTGAGACGGAGGGTCTCAGGTAGGTTGTCGGGGTTCAATAGAAGCACTGCTAGACTGAACAGGTTTTTTATTACGTCTCACTACCGGTTACATACAGTATAACCGACTAGGTGTAAGCACTGGCCTGAAGGCTGGAGTGTAGGGTTGACTGCTCGTAGGGTCGCCGTCGAGCTGGCCGAAGTGCACACTGTGTAGGCAGCTCGGTGGTCGAGGTGTAGGCTGAGCGGAGGCTCAGGCGGTGCAGCTGATGTAGGCCGAGCGGCAAGGCTCAGGCGTAGGCCGGCGCATTCAGGCGCCAGTGGTCTGGCTGTAGGAAGCTCGCAGGCAGAAGCTGATGCGTAGGCGGCGGCTGGCAGCAGCACGGCGCCAGCAGCTCGTAGGTCGCGGCTAACAGCAACCCATAGGGGAAATTGTAGCCCGTAGGTAGAACGTCAGCCCGTAGGGAGAATTGTAACCCGTAGGTAGAACGTCAGCCCGTAGGGAGAATTGCAGCCCGTAGGTAGAAAGTCAGCCCATAGGGAGGATTGCAGCCCGTAGGTAGAAAATCAGCCCGTAGGGAGAACTGGAAAGTAGCATAGAGAATACACAACAGCCGGTCAGGAACAGGCTGTCCCTAGATCGGCTGTTATGCTTAGGAGAGACAGATACTACAGACAGGATATATAGGCACACAGACAACTAAAATATGCTTACCCCCAGCGGGACAGTAGATATTGAAGTAGAAGGCAGAATAATTCTTGGTTGTCACTACAACCAGCAGCGTAGCGACGTCTAGGGAAAGTGACCGATTTAGATCGCGCACCCATCTTATACTCGTATAGGCATAGACCAATGAGTCAAAGACTGCCTGTGGCTCGGTCCATGACCATATAAGGTAATAATTCCTAGCGAAGCGCTCTTCGGACCAGGCTGGCTCCACCCACGCGTTAAGCGCCTGCGAGATAATATAACGC
This sequence comes from Euclidia mi, assembly GCA_944739405.2. Lineage (NCBI taxonomy): Eukaryota > Metazoa > Arthropoda > Insecta > Lepidoptera > Erebidae > Euclidia > Euclidia mi. The sequence continues at coordinate 47,571,152 of OX123190.2, forward strand.
AATACGGAGTATTACGTTACAATCTAAGAAATACATTTTAATTACAAGCCGACGCACAATGGCGAATATTACCAAAAAGATAGCCAAAACGTTTTAATGATAAAAATGCATCAAATAAACCTATTGAAATTAAATGCAAACCTTTTGATCTATGAATTTATTTTCTATAAAGAGGCCGTTTTTCTAACCAGCTCCAACATAAAGACTGAATTTCTGATATTGATAGTTTTAAACAGAGGCGGCTCGTGAAAGATCATATTGGGTGTTCACTAAAAAAGAAGATGAAACTGCTTACAATTTATTTTGTGAATGCTTTTACAATTAATAGTAAGATGTGCTAAATCATCGATACCTACCTGAACCGTCCACGCAGTATCAACTCCGGCGCCACTACACAAAATACATGGAAAACAAAACCGCTTCTTACTTCCTTCGCATTTTCGCAACCACATAACCAAAGCGTTTTATCATATTGGTCGTTTTTTTTAAGTTTTTCACAGTTTTTTTATAAAGTTCTAACTATCTATCTATACCGTCACGCCTATCTCCCATTGGGGTAGGCAGAGACTATGGAACGCCACATGCTTCGGTTCAAACATACCTACCTCTTTCGCTTCCTCCATATTCATTAACCTCATCATGCATGCGCGTCGGTTATGGGTACTTTTAATTTGGCCCTTTTTTAGTACGTCACCTATTTGATCGGCGTACGTCCGCCTAGGGCGTCCCCTACCGACATTTCCATTCATTCTCGCACAATACACTCCTTTCGTATTTCTTCTTTCATTCATCCGTTTATAAAGTTTACGCTGTTATATTCCATATTAGTTACACAATTTAACTGTCTTTCTTAAACATATACACACAATCACACATACAATTAACAATATTTTAAACACCAGTCCTTTTCTAATTACCAACGCACTTGCAGAGAAATGTTTTGCTTTTGTTTACATTCAAATTATACCGGCAAACCGCAAAACACTATTAAAAAAAAACGGCGCACACGTTTTAATTTTTCTTCGTGACAAATGGTAATATATTCGCGCATGCGCACCTCGTCAAGCTAGCCAGGAGCGCCGCATCGTATTTGCCTTATTTCTCATACAAATCTTTTGTCTCACGCGCCCAGCGCATAGAACGCTCTCTCTTTCGCACTCATTACATTTCAGTATTAAGCGTTGTACTAAGCTTTCGTCAACGAAGAGCGCTGTTATGAGCGCTCCACTCAACAAAAATACCTATGTATATTTCAAGAGTGTTGACAAAATTATGATAAACAGTTTATTAGTCAAATACTTATTTGTAGATATGCATTATAGAAAAGAGAATAGGTGTGTATTAAAATATTGAGCATGTTTATAGAAAAAGTTTATATGAGTTGTATACATATATTTTATAATTTTGGGAGTTCACTGCTCCAGCGCTCCTTTGAACGAGCCGCCACTGGTTTTAAAACAATAGTTGGATAGTAGTTAGTATATATATGTTAGAGATTAACAAGAATTGAATTAAAGAAAATTGTATTATAATTAACAATGTTCATTATTAAGAAACATGAATGATCAGAGATATACAAACTATATGGTATCCGTATATGTAAATGTCTCATTTGAGGTTTAATAACGGGGCGTTTTTCTTGTAAAGCCTTTGCGATATTTATTTATATATCCTTATTACTTGACACTTGTGTATTTTCAGATAGATTTCAACTTTTTAAAACCACTCATCAAGAGAATGAACTCAAGTTAAAGACCTAAAAATATCCGACGACAAAATGTACGCATAAATGCCGGAACTTAAAGCTAATAAAAACTAATCATTAGGCAGATATCGACAGCCAAATCTAAAATAAACTAAATATTAGCATTATATGCTTCAATTTAATACGACTTGTTTATCGGAATACAGAAGAATATAGTACTATTTCCCTTATTCGTTCTGCTTACGTAAGCAAATAATACTATCAATTTCTAGGCAAGAGTTATCGGTGTTAAGATTTATTTTAGAAAGTAGTAACATCTGACAGCAATTGTAAATACCTCTAGAAATAGAATCCATAATAGAAAAACACCAAACATTTACAGTTGTAGAAACAACGCGCCATAACACGCGACTTGAAAATCATCGGTATAAAGAACGATATTTTTGATCAACTTCTTAGGCAGATTGTTATAGTATATTTCCATCCCTATCCCTACTAATATTATAAATTTGAAAGTGTGTATGTATGTATGTATGTATGTACCGTTTTCACGCTAAGACGGCTGAACCGATTGTGTTGAAATTTTATATAGGGATATATTGGACCATGGAGACGGACATAGGCTACCATAAGTTGCAAAAATTAAACTGGGAGGGATTGTAGGGAGGGTAGAAGTTTGTACGGCACAAATTTACCTCTTGGAAGTAAGAACGCATGCGTTAATCATTGAGTGCTGCCTAATTGAATGGTGACAACCCGTATTCTTTATCCGTCACCACACGGACACCCCCCCCCATCTAGTTATTACCCATTATTATTATTACCCATTAGTTACCTTACACAAAATTATTGCATATTTTTAAATGGTTGGGGTGGTGAGTCACCCCCCTGATCCTTCCGAAAGTTAAGATTTTTTATTAACATCGAATTGTTAAAAAGTACTAAGGGCTCCTTCGCACTATGCGGTGAGCCGGAATGCGGCGAAAAAAAAGTACCAGAATGACCGTGAGACCAGCCGCCACCCGCTTAGCAGTGTGAATAGAAACGTTTAATATTGGATACTTTTTCATAGTAATTTTATATTGCGGTCAGCCGTACGGCTTGTTTATTCAAATGTCCAAATCATAAAAGATAATTATAATAGAAATGGGGACTAAAGGGGACTAAGGACTTCGAATGTAAAACTTTAATGCGTTTAATATGTAAGACAAAACAAAAAATAACAATCCACAAAGAATCAAACAAAGTCAATTCCAAATGGCAAACAAACTAAGGACGTTGTGTCTTTTTATAAACTCCAGCTAACCGATCTAAAAGTCAAGTACAGTACACTGAGCTGAAAGTAGTCTAGAGCAATAAATCCACCTCCTCAACGTAATCAACAAATTAAAGAAACAGACTCTCGTCGATACTCTAATCACTCTATCTCACTACACACGACCGAGCCGGATGGAGAGTAATCGCAAACGCGACAGCACTCGAAGCGACATCTCACGCGACTTCGATCCTATCCATTTCATTTCACTTGTCTACAGCAGGACGTTTGTTCGGTACTGCGTGATATACGGTTCGGTAGTTTAGCGAGCCAGGATTAGAAAGATTGTGTAAACAAATTCGGCGTCATTTACTACAACCATGTTAAATTTGGAAGGATATATTGTATTTTGATTACTAGTGACGAATAGAATCTGCCTAACATCATAATTATTGTTTCTTTTCTTTCTTTCTAATTCTGGTAATTATGGATGGGGCATCCCGTTTTGTTAAAACAAAAATAAGTATACTTAAATGAAAATGGGTTGGATGTACAAAAACGAAACACAAATATTGAGTCACTTTTTGTGGTATTTCGAAGCCATCAAATAAAGTCTAAAAACTAATATCCCTCAAATAGCAAAAACCATAAATGGACCGGATCGAAAAATGTGTGCATATGCCTAAAAAAAACAGAACTAACACATATCGGCAGTACTTAGTATACAACGCATGCTATTTTAGCAAACGCGTTACCTTAACTCCGTTGTCACTGAATTTAGTGTATTTAGTTGCTATTGTCAATAGTCTGAGAGAATGGAAATAATAAGTCCAATTTAACACCAGTTAATAAAACCCGTTTATTGACTAAACTTAATTTATACGCATACAGATTTAGACTCGGGTCTATCTTGTGCCCTACGGGTAGCGACTAACTATTTAACGGAGTGGTTGGCGAGGCGAGCTCCGAATAAGCTCACTCAGCAAATATAACAATGTGTCGCCACATTAACCCCCACCTTTTTGAAAAAAAAAAGTAAAGCACAGAAATACAATAATAATAATTCAATAAAATCAATCAATAAGTCATCATCAATAATTCAATCGACAGATGTTTACAAAGTCTACAATTCCTTTATATAAACAACTAAAATAAAAAACATAATATAAACTAATATCTATTATTATTGACATGTTGACAATTTCTTCTTGTCTTATTTATATTTGAATAAATTCTTATAATTGTTTGCATATAGTCATTATATTTATCATATTAATTATATTTGTACGCCGTTATGGTAATACATGTTGATACATGCGCTGAGTTAAAACAAAAGCAAATAAATGTATCTTTATCTTATCTTTATCTACTTTTCATCAACGGTAACAAAAGAGCATATAGAAATCGAAAAAAGAAGTACATTTAATAAATATCAAAAATGCGAAGAATCACTAAAATTGTTAATGTTCAACATTATCAATGCTTACATAATTATTACGCAAAAATGAATCAATCTTTCATAATCTGAGAAGTGAACAAGAATATAAAATATGTAATTAAACATACTACAAGCATGTTGCATAAATAATAAACTCAGTGGTTTATGTTACTTAAATGTACTGATCTGCTCTGAACATAATAATTAAAATTACACCAGATAAAAGAAAATAAAATGTAACACAGATTGTGGTACTAGCCCTACGGAAAAAATACCTAGGGATTGAACCTGCTACTGCATGGTAACAGATTCACTAGTTTACCAATCCGGTGTTGACATAAGTCGCAGTAGGCGCAGCTGGCTGTGGCTGGGGCTGCACCTGGCCTGACACAGTCACGATCCTGGGAGACTGGAGATCCACGAACTCCTCACGCAACCATCGATTCGCAGCAGAACGGCATCGGTTAAGTAACATGTAGATAAAGATAACTGCTAACAGAATAAGTACACATATTAAAATATATCCATGCTGATTGATCTGATTTTCAACCTGTCCATTGTTTTGGGCAACAACTATCTGCTTACTTTGACTTTTGCCCATTATTAGGACTATACAAATATTATGTTAAAATTTGTTGAATAAATTAAATGCGAAGAGGTAAATTCTCGACAGTTATGTATATGATACTAAAATTATAATGTCACTAATTATGTATACTACAACGTTGTTTAAGTAAAATAATGCTTATTTAGAGTGTCGAAGCATTTATGACAGCGTAAAATATTTTTTGACTTGGAGAAACAATGGTTTAAGAAACCTCAATGTCAATATTTTTAATACCTAGCCATAGGCATCCTGCAAGTATACCTACGACCAATGACAAACAAATTGTTAAGTCAGTTCCATGTAGAGAGAGCCCCCCTTAATTTCGATTTATTTTTAAATTGAAATCGCGAAGCGGTTGGCAGAATACGTTTTTTAAAACCTACCAAGTTTACAAGGACGGACAGACAGACATGGCAAATCTATAACGGTCACGGCCTGCAGCGGCGGGCGTCAGCGGCGAGCTTTTTCGATGTACATGGCGCGTTTACTGTGGCGCGGCGCGCGGCAGCCTCAGAGTAAACGCGCCATGTACATCGCCCCTGCCGCGCCGCTCGCCGCTTAGACGGATCTCGTGACCATGCCGTAAAGGTTCAGTTTTTTGCCATTTTTGGCTACGGAATCCAAAAATACGACTTAAGCTTTGAAAAGAAATAGTACTGAAGTGTAATTGAGCTTAAAACAAATGAATTGGTCAACAAGTTGATAACAATGTCTACGCGTACTTTAGAAGACGCAATCCAACCAGCAAAAACTTGTCGTCGTCCAAAATTTGTCGTGTAAGCTGTGTATAGCGAAAATTGATGTTACGGATGGAGGTTATCTACTTATTATATTCTTTAATAATATATACTTCTTAGTGTAAGTGAGTATCGAATTCTCGTGTCCGAGTTTTCAGACCATCTGAAGGCCTTCAACATGACCAAGTACGGGTTGTCACCTGTACTGAGCCAGCGTGGTGGGTTATAGCTTATATCTATACACATAAATAAAATTGGAGTGTCTGTTTGTAATATTAAAATAACCGCTTTTTACTTAATGCATATGGCTGTATACACGGTACGTAATATACTGAAATGACAATTTTTACAATTTTTGTCCTGTCTGTCTGTCTGTTTGTTCTCGCTAATCTCTGGAACGGCTGGACCGATTTTGACGGGACTTTCACTGGCGGATAGCTGATGTACCAAGGAGTAACTTAAGCTATAAATTAACCGGGTACTCGAAGTAGTTCCCTCAGGGTGCGGGTGAAACCGCGGGAAACAGCTAGTTTTTATATAAAACACAAAAATTAATTCAACCAACATTGCATTTCAAAATGTACAGTACAGTATCATAAAATATTTCACCGAAAACAAATTAATTCAAAGAACCTTTTTAAAATTAACCTTTTAATGCAAATTTTATTCGACACCCAATATATGTTGCTATATGAATTTTTTTACGTGGAATTTGCCCAATGGAATGGACATATAATTTTTTTAATTACTTGAGGCTGTCCAACTAAAAAACTATCGCAGTGTTTTAATTTATAAAGCGAACAGTCTGCGTGTAGCCCACCGGAAATTTTAGTTTGTAGAATAGATTTTTTTATACACATACATACATTCATATGAAATGTACTGAATAGCGTGGTATGAGTTTGAGATTGATAGTAGGAAATATAACATTCGATAGGTGTTTTGTCAATATGCATCGACTTTGTAGTACTGGATATTGGTACCTATGTTCAGAAGGATATCAACGAAGGGTCAGCAAACGCAAGCTAAATTAGGCACCATGGGCAAGAGTAAGATCAGAATTTCTCTGGCAGATATGGTCAAAAATGCCGTAAGCTGACTGACAAACAAAATCATTACATAGCTCTCAGCGCGATTAAAATGCGGCAATCGACTAGTCGCATAGTTCGTAGGACCGACAACCGACAGAGTTGACGAATTCTCGAACGAAGACCGCGTTTAGGTTACCGTATAAGACATTACACCCTCTCTGAGCGTAAGCTCTAAGGTGCAAAATTATTTTCTAAGAAGTAGCTATTATTTTACAAGGAAAAAGTATCACAACTATACAGGCTTCATAGTTCAACAACGTAACAAATTTTAGCGAACGACAAAATTCATCTTGGTTATTAAAAGTTGCGTTTGAAGGACATCTAAGGCGCTAGACAGTGTTATTTTTTTATTCAAATCAAAGTTGTAGGTACACGCATGTTTATTCTATAAGCGTGTTGCAGGCGCGAACCTCAGATTGTTAAAGGACTGACATAATCTTAAATGGAGTATGTGATGAGGGTAGAGGTTTGACCTGACCCTCGTCTACATCTAAGCAGTAATATAAGCTACAATTACATTGTTTATGCTAATGTGAATATCGAATTAACACGAGCACAATTTCGTATACAACAGTCTTGAATTGAAAATTCTTGTAATGATTTATTACGCTAGCCAGAACTAAATATGAATTAATTATTACGAACTGAACTTTGGCTGTGGTTCCGCCCGCGTGTTAATTGATCTGTACATACAAATATCATACCATAACATCGCTCTGTTGTGATTATGAAAGAAGAATGAAGAAACCGACTTTCGCGTCTTAAATATTACCATAGATTTAGGCTTAAGTGTAGAATCACCTGCTTTATCCGCTGTTTCACTTAATACAGCTATATCAGACTATAACTGTGGCGTGGTGTGGGTAGCTCAGTATAAAAGTGTGAAATTCGCGTGATATCGCATTCGTAAAATATCCTTTTTACGTAATGTATTTTTCCTTTAAGGGTTTATGTATATTTGTTAAGTAGCAAACTATTATTTTAAACATGGCGCACTTTTGAATGTCTGACGTAAAATATAATTACCTACGTATCATTATTACATTACTCTAATTATATCTCTCATACATAAGCCGCGAACGGAAGTATTATACACATAATTAGATACAGAACTAATTGGCTGGAATTGCCTCAATACATCAACATGTGATAAAGTGAGTCAAAGTGTCGTTAACATCGCATTCGCTATAGGCAAGACAGATTGTGTATGTGAAGTGTTTATGTGTGAATGCGGCTGTAATCCCGGCATTTTTAGCAGATTCTCTTATTTATTTATTTATTTTATGAGGCACAACTACAGATAACAAATTATAAAGTAAAAATAAGTAAAGTTTAAGTAAATATATAGTTAAATTTGCAATCCGATTATAGTTAGGCACAACATTTGTGGAAGAATTATGTTACGGTTAGCCAAGAAATAAAGAAAAGTATAGCATTATACAGGCAGGTCATTAAGTTGTTGCAGAAATTTTAGAAAATATAAATTCACATCATAAATATCAATAAGAAATAATTTAAAAATAAAAAGGTACATCATAATTATGTGATGACTTACTAATTGAAGTCTAAGTAAGTAAGACACTATGATACGACACTTATTCCTATTGCGATAGTTAATTTTACAATAAGCCACAGTAGTTAACTATCATTTATTGAATATTATATTAGCTTCGGCACGCCTAAGCTTCACACCTAAAAGGAGATGTACCATTTGGCCATACGTTATGGGCCTGGCACGGCCAAACACGACACAATGTGTGTTTTGAAGATAAATGACTACTCTATTAACCTGTATAATTTCTTTTTAGATAACTTTTGGTGGAAATAAGATACGAGATATTTGAAATGGAAATTATTCCGCAACTAAATATACCTCAAAATTGAATTTTAACATAAATATAATACCTAGATGTAAATAAAGGTATGTCTTAGCGTCTTAAAGAACAAAAACTACATAAAGAGTGGCCAATAATAATGAATAATCACCTGTGTACTAGGGAACCTCGTACTATGTATACTCGTCCAAAAAAGCTAACCACAATCACAAACACCGCTGCATATTCTTAGCATGGGTAGAAGGTACTGATCATTATTATTGAATTTATATTCAATTACATTACATTAAAGCCGTACGAAAATACCAATAAATCATAGCAAAATATTTACGATACACAGTAGCAACACGAATGACATTACAGATAAAAAAAGTGTTGCAAACATGAAGGTATAGATAAACATGGAGGCCACAGCTGCAACAAAGCCTTGAGTCAAATACCTACATTTCTCTATCTCACTCTCTGTGGTCTGACCTCTCATTTTAGCGTGGATTTAGTATTGCTATCTTCTTATTAAAATCTCCGAGTAAGCTCTTAAAAAGAGCCGACATATTAAGCAAATCAGAAGTTTACACGGTCAATTAATGTGTATTTAAATCAAGAGTTGAAATCCAATCACTTGTTAAAACTCCCAATATTGTAGGTTTCGAACGCTTATAATCATGGTTGGCGAGACAGTGAATTATAATCCCATTTCCTAAGGATTTGGTAATGTGGCAACATTGGCCACCATATGTCAAGTAAATCTTGTCAATATGGCAGTGGTTGGTTGAAAAGAGATGGTATGACCACAGTGAGCGAGATAGCGATACATCATTTGAGCTTCAAGTAGGTATACGGAGTGCGGTCTCCATGTTTATCTATAACTTCATGGTTGCAAATGGTTTGAAAAAATATTTCTACTATCGATTAAAAAACAAAACGATTTTTACCGATTAATAATTATGGAATGTATAATAAATTATATATTTCTTGATTCTTTTTACAAATATACTTATAAAGTAAATAAAATATATTGTTTTCTAATATAATAATAAAAATATTATTTCCTTAAAACAATTTCTGCCTACCATACTTCATTTTATTTTTAATGCTGGCAACATAAGACATTCATCCGCTATTACCATAGCCTATTCAAAATAATTAATCTTTAAAAACTAAATTCTTTCTCCGATACTCTATCAAGAAACGAAAACGACGTAAAATTTTTAAAAATTATATGTTTAATTTCAACGATTCACAACTTTCTGGCCGCTACAGGCCGTATTTGGTATTTCTCCTTTAATATGATTATAACAATACAGTTTGTATAATAAGTATAAAGTTTGTATATATTTTTTTATATTAATAATAAGTTTATATATTCTTTTTCTATACGATTATATTTCTTTCAACAAAATATTATATGAAACACTGAGAAACATCAGAACTATCTATGATTAAAATGGGAATAATTAGATGGAAATAAAAAATATACTTGGGTTATATAAATATACAGTAATTAAAACTATTGGTTGAAGATCATTGAAATTTATAATAATGATTATACTTTATTAACTAATTTGTATGTACTGGTTACAAACGAGAGATATCATTATTCGTAGAGCTCTTCAGAATCACTGTACTTAAGTATATGTAAATAATAGAAAAATAAAAATTAATCACTGAAATGTTTGTACGTGCGTAACTTTCAAACGACTGCTACGGGACCGAATTGGATAAATATTTCTTTTATGCGTTCTTTATAGGCAGAAGAAGGCGTGCATGTGCAAAAAAATAAAGAGTAAAAAAAGATCGCTGGGTCAGCTAGTATATAATAATACAAAACAAATAATTTATTTGGAGATTAGTATTTAGATTACAATCCAATAAATCGCTTACATAAATAAAGCGACATAAAAATTAAAGAAGATTTATTTTTAACATCCTCTCTCTACAAATACTTACTTTTCTTAAAATAACTTCACCAACCTTTCAAGAAAAAAACTTAAAGCTTTACGAATAAAAATATATTTTCTCAATTGATTTGGTTCTAACAGAAAAGAGAGTTTAAAGTAAGCGGAAAATTCGACGGCGTTCAGAAATCATAATTGTAAAATTACAATAACAATCAAGTCAAAAACCAGTTCAACATGAGCTGTGTTCGCTAAACACTGGGTCTGATAATTAATATAATGAGAGAGGTAGGGAGGACATCCTGGATCAGTTTTTACGCACCAACATCCACCGCCATTAGAGAGGGCAGCCAGTAGTGGAACAATTTAATTGATTTATTTATCTCTATCTCTATCTATATCCAATTTAGGCTGGCACCAAAAATTGTTTGGTGAAATTCAGGGAGAATTATCTTCGCTGCCGGATGGACACGGTGGTCGTGTCCATCCGGAGACGATGGTCTTGATTCAATGAATAAGTGCGTGATAGGTTTTTGATCCAGCCAGTTATTTTAATGGATTCTAACTTATTTATATTTTCAATCTCAAAATGCCCTGTGCTCTGTACAATGCTTCATACATGAGCGAGGAAAATTGAACACATTATACAATATTATATTAATTGAAAAAGTATATAAATATTTTTTCTGTAATTTAGTCTATAGTATAATTAGCTTTAACCTGATTGGTTTATATTTTTGTTCTGCGATGCCTTCGACGTTCTTTAACCATGTACCTACTAAGTATTTTACTGACACATTACTGTAATATTAGACTTAAATTCGTTACTAGTGACGGTTATGTAAATTACCACCACTATCCGAGAGTGTATTATCTTCACTGAACTACTTTGAGGATGTTAATAATTTATCACGCAGAATCAATCAGTCAGTATCGCAAGGATTTTACATTTACAGCTAATACGGTAAAAAAAATACATATTAACAAAAGTCTCTATTAAAGTTGATAGCCTGCTCACGCTTAGCCTTGTATATAAAACCTGACATAGTACGTAGCCATTACATAATAATTTCAGTACCTGCCTTTGAAATATTACATACAATATTTGCTTAAGTAAGCGTATAAACTACTATTTCTACGTACAATAACAAACAACCTGGTGCCGAAGCCTTACTAATATCGTATGAAGTTCAAACTAAATCAGTTCCAGGAATCTAATATAATTGCAAAAGGAAACCTTAACTTTAAAGTGTCCCAATGACATTGATAGCATAACACAGGCAATATTTTGTTGATTGTGGTAAACGCAGCTCTTTGTTAGTGGTAAGGTTATATTTCAACCTACATATTAAATGCAAATGTTATTAAATTATGAGTTATATAAGTGAAGGATCGACGGGACTTTGAGCTTGACGCTAAGTGCGATGAGTTGAAAACCCAAACACCCACATCTATCAGTTACTACTAGGTATAAGAATGACACATGCCTGCAATGTGCGAAGATTTTCTCCAATAAAATTGGCTACACAGGCCGTATGAGAGCAAATGACAGAAGGCGATGAAATCGGATAGAAGACTTAATCGTCATAAAAGAGACAGCTACCGCACTGGTAATATGCCCTGTAACGCGGGGGACTACAAGGGATGCATAAAACACCCAGATTCAGAACAACAATTTGTGTATCACAAAGTATTATCACATGTGTACTCGTAGATCGTACCCATTTGGAGCAATGACAAATGATGAGGCGGGCAATTAAACCACTAAGTCATTCGTGCAGTCACACATGATGACTGAGCTCATTATAGCTAAAAAGTCATCTTGACCCCACGACGACGCGGCAATGTTGCCTTCCCTACACAGAAAATAATTATGTTTGTATTGATCCAAATGCTGTTCCGGATCTGTTTGTATTTTGTGTCGGTTGTTATAATCTTATCTTAATATATAAAATCCTTGCGTTACTGACTGACTGACAGACACGCTACAGCCGAAACTATTGGGCGCAGGAAGCTGAAATTTGGCATGTATGTTCCTTGGGGACCGTAGGGGTGCACTAAGAAGGGATTGCCCGAAATTCCCACGGGATCGGCCAAAACGGGTAAATTTAAAAAAAAATGCAGGCGTAGCTGCTGGCGTCCTCTAGTACTAATATATAAAGCTGAAGTGTTTGTTTGTTTGTTTGGTTGAACGCGCTAATCTCTGGAACTACTAGTCTGATTTGACAAATTCTGTCAGTTTTTGATAGCCCATTTATCGAGGAAAGCTATATAAAATTGCGCTATGAGCAACGGAAGCGGAAGTAGCCTTAAATGACGCGGGTGTAACCGCGGGCATCCGACAGTATTCAATAAATCCGACACCACACTAGTATTACCTAAATCTAATAATAGTTTATGTCGTCAGATACAACGTATATTCACTTAAAATTACAACCCTACGTAACCATTGTGTCTAATAACTGTAATTTGCTTCAAACTGTTTTAACGAAAATATGATTATAATAAAATTATAATGGACGCAAACGAAAAGGAAATATTTTACTGAAAGAATAGAAAAAGTAAAAGCGATGTTCTTAGGTAATTAAATATAAGTTGTATCCGCCATCCCCTTTAAATTTTGTGATAGTTGGTTCCATGTATAATTTCAAGACATAAACATATATCTCAATATTAATTATTTTAAAGACAGACCTTAATGTATTCGAATTATCTTAAAAGATAAATGATATTTTTTTATTCATATAGGTAGAGACAACAGTTTAGTTATTGAGCTTATCAAGAATATGGTTTAAGTAATGTTCCTGTTCGCGACAGACATTAAAAACTATGACAGTGAATAGTGTATTCGAAACCGCGAGTGAAAATCGTATAAAATCAGTGTTATCTAATCGAGGGGTACACCGGGTTCGTTTCCCGGACGCGTCAAAGTGTTAAAATAAAGCTAGAATAGTGTAAATAGTTAAATCGTTAATATAAAGTACTACATAGTACATAAACATTAGTCTAAAACTTGTGCTAACTGTCGGGACCTAGATATCGATCATAAATAGTGTTATCAGTTGTAACAGATAAGAACTAATACTTGATAGAACAGCTGTTTGTTTACATACATTAATATTTAACAATCAACATTACTCAGTTATAAGTGCATTCGTAAGAAAGAAGCCTATTCGTGGTGGCTCTCTAATATATGTATGTAATAGTTTGAAATGTAAAGAACGTAAGGATATAGCTAAACTTTCTATCGAGCGCACTGCTGAGATTTCTTGTGTTGAGCTTGAACAACATATAATAGTGTGTGTGTATCGACCACCACAAAGCGACTTCACTCAGTTTGAAAGCATTATAGAGGATGTTTTAAAACACATAATTTCTAGTAGGAAGTCTTTAATCGTATGTGGCGATTTTAATGTCAATTTGTTAGAAAAATCATCAATTTGTACTAGGTTAGTTAGTTTATTTAGTTCATTTAATTTAAATGTTTTGTTCTCTGAACCAACCAGAATATTCTTCAACATGCTTAGATAATGTTTTTTGCAATTGTCTTTATTTAAGTAAGGCTGTTTTTACTGACTTGACATCGGATCACTGTGGGCAAAAGGTTGTAATTCCAATGAATACAACCCCTAAAGTACAAGAAATTACATGTAGGCCAATGACCTCTGCTCGCCTCAAACACTTTAGTAATGATGTTGCTGCCAAGATCGCCAGCATTGACTTAACCATTGATGATTCCGATGAATTATCTAAATGCTTATTTAACACTATTAATGATGAGTACAATAAAAAATTTAAACAGAAGACATTTGCAAGAAGCATTAAAGTAAATTTTTGTGATTGGGCAACAGTAGGTATTTACAAAAGTAGAACTAGGTTGTATGATCTGTATGGTATGAAGAAATACAATTTTAGTCCTGAATTTATTCAATATGTTAGAAATTATTCAAAAGTTTTCAAGAGGACATGTGCTTTAGCCAAATCCTTATATTTAAGCAATAAAATCAAAGAATCCAAGAACAAAATCAAAACTACTTGGAACATTATTAACAATGAGACTGGGCGAGCTAAATTAATAGATAAAAATTATGAATTAAAATGTAATGGTGAAATTATTACTAGGAAAACTGATGTTGCTCAGACTTTTAACAATTTCTTCATAAACATACCAGTGAATACAACCAGTTGCCTAGATTCATGTCCAAGCAAAGCAGAAATGTTGGTTAGGGGCAATGTGAATGAGTGTGATGTGCTTTTTATTTTAAATATATTGACACCAATGACATACTGAAAGTATTCAAGACACTTAACAATAAAAAATCTGTTGACTTATGGGGCATTTCGGTAAAACTTGTTCAACACATTATTTCTAGCTTAGCTCCATATTTAGCTGCAATATTCAACAGACGCGTAGATACAGGGGTATTTCCTGATCTAATGAAACACAGTAAAGTGATACCCTTATTCAAAAAGGGATTCAAGAGCGACCCTAGTAATTTTCGGCCAATTTCTATCTTGCCTGCTATAAGTAAAATTTTTGAAAATATTATTTTGCATCAATTAGAGATCCACCTTTACACAAATAATTTATTTCACAGTGAGCAGTATGGCTTCACTAAGGGTCGCTCCACCGTTGATGCCGGTGTAACTTTGTTAAAGCATATTTTTAATGCTTGGGAGAACTCGAAGGATACCATTGGTGTTTTTTGTGACCTATCAAAGGCCTTTGACTGTGTGGAACATAATACACTTTTACTTAAATTGAAACTTTATGGTATTAGAGATACCGCACTCAATCTTGTTGCCAGCTACCTTAGATATAGAATTCAGTATGTAGATGTTAATGGGAGTAGGTCTCTAGGTTTGCCAGTGGGAATGGGCGTTCCATAGGGCTCTATTCTCGGTCCATTTCTTTTTTTAATGTATATTAATGATTTGCCGTTCTTTGTTCAAAATTTATGTGATATTGTTTTGTTTGCCAACGACGATACGTCACTAATTTTTAAAGTTGATCACAATTCAAGTAACTTTGATACCGTCAATAACACTCTTGCACAAGTATTAGATTGGTTTTCGACAAATAATTTGGTACTAAATTCTAGCAAAACGAAATGTGTTAAATTCTCTTTGCCTGATGTCAAAAGTGTTTCTACTAATATGATTTTAAATAAGGAAACAATTCAACTAGTCGAATCAACCGTATTCTTAGGTCTAACTTTAGATAGTAAGCTTCAGTGGGGCGCCCAAATATCCTGTCTCGCAGTAAAACTTATTTCTGCAGCGTTTGCAGTTAGAAAAGTTAGGGAATTTACAGATATAGATACTGCTAGACTAGTTTACTTTAGTTATTTTCACAGCGTAATGTCTTACGGAATAATGTTATGGGGTACAGCTGCTGATATACCAACTATTTTTGTCATTCAAAAGAGGGCAATACGTGCAATTTATAAGTTTGGTGCTAGAGATTCTTTACGTGATAAATTTAAAGAAGTAGATATATTGACAGTTGCATCGCAATATATATATATGCTAACTTAATGTACATTAAGAAAAACTTAATTCTATACCGCAAAAGTAGTGATTTGCACAAAGTGAACACAAGGAATAAGCATAAACTGGTGGGAACTAACTACCGTCTACATAAAGTTCAGAACTCATTTGCGGGGATTGGTATACGATTTTCAACAAATTGCCTCTTGAAATAATGAATTTACCCATGCACAAATACAAACGGACAATTAGGAACTTTCTTTTACAAAGGGGTTATTACACTATTCAGGAATTTTTAAATGATAAGACACCGTGGGGATAGGCTTAGGATTGTTTAACTCACAATTATTTTATTTACATGTTAAGTGGAGGTGCCTCGTGAACACATGATTTTTGCAGGATTTGGATATTTTTATGATTTGTTGAATGTAGTTTAACATTATTTATCCCTGATCATATCATTGTTCACTTGTCACCTTCACAAAATTATTTCTACATTTGCATTCCTTCACGCGTTTCACTAATTTATGTTAATAATAACGATCTGGAAAATGGAGGTAATTGGCGGTCATGGTCAGTATACCAATAGATTGTTTCTTACTGCTGGTTCGTATACCGTTGTCGTCATGCTCACTAAAATGTCATTTCTTGTGGTGGCGTCGTGTGTCGGGACAGGGATGACCCTGTCCCTCTAATATGGCGAGAGGGATGATGGCTGGCACATGCGTCATACTCGTGAACGGGTGCTACTTGCGATGACTGGTCGATGACGGTCTTGCGGGCTGGTATAAGATTTTAATATTTAACTGCATCATTTCCATCATGGTTCTGATCACTTTCGCGGATTGCCTGCATTATTAGGTATATAATGTAAGTGGATGCTCCTGTTTCACCATGTCTATTCTGAGGAGGCTAACCAAATGAACATCAAAAGTATTATGCTTGAGTATTATTATGTACAGTAAATATATACAAGTGATATAGAAGGTAACAGTTGCAGCACCTTACAAAATGTAAATTATGTGTATTATGCAAAACCTGGCGATGAAAAAGAGTGACCGTGAGTTTTATTGCCCGTTCTTTCTCATGGTTCTACCTATTGCTTTGCGAACGTGGCGGTAAAAGTAAATGTAGAGTCTATAAGTAATTATTTTATAAATTTATTATTTTGACGTTCATAAGCGTCACATTGTGACCCAAATGACTAAAGGATTTTGAATTTGAATTTGAATCATAGTCGTTTTATAGTTTTATACGTGTTTTTTAGCTTCGTATAGGCTTGAAATCATGTCTAGATACTTTATTATTGCTAATTATTACCTTATATAGTTAAAATAAACATAATAATAAACATTTGCATGTTTATCATAAACTTTGTTTATGTACGATAGTGTTTACTTAAGAAAATCTGTATTTTATCTTATGCATCATAGGTTTTCATGTAATAAATTCGAATTGAATAAAGATATTTTCATGGTGTTTGTTTTAATAGATGCCCCATATAGTTTCACACACCGGCCTATAAAAATTACATATATAAATTTAGTATATAATAGTTTTTCAATAGAAAATATAGTGGGCGGGCCCTTGTGTGACGGCATTTTTAGGGAGTTTTTATGGAATAACTTAGTGACGCTAGTAGTTAGGTTTAGTTGTTGTATACCGATAGATAGAACTTTATGAGGCCTATCTAACGATGTATAGAAAAAATATGTATGTATCATAGTACCTAATATAAATATACATTTTTACTGTATAGAAAATTAAAAATAAACAAAGATTCTCTGTGCACGTGTTCGGTGCGATGGTCGTCGTTAAGGTAAAGTTTCGAAGTAACTAAGCGACCATGTATTCAGCCAGTTTGTTGGCGTCCCAACCACAATCTTGTGACCTATGTAACCATCAAGCACCGAACACCTGAACAGCATCGCTCTCAACGTATGAAGATGTTTTATTTCTGAAGCCCCAATACATCGAAGCCATACAGTCCACACATATAGAAGAACACACATTGTCGTAGGAACACGTCAGCGACACACCACCAGCGCACTGTAGCGGACTAGCAAAGGTTCGATTCCTGGCATCCGTTACAGTTCCAAAACTACATATCGTGCGTGTTTATTTTTTAAAGGAACTACTTCGAAACCTAAGTAAGAAGGATATCTCTATAAACGTAGCATGCAGTAAGGCGGAACAATACATTTTAAGTATAAATCGACGTAAAGTAACAGCACCTAAACTGTTTCGTTCGGTGAGTGAGAGTGCCGGAGGCCCTATCCCCTATTCCTTCTCCCTCATCCCACTCCTTATCCTATCCCTTTTCCCAACCCCAGGGGGCGGCAACGCACTTGTGACTCTTGTGGTGTTGCTTGTGTCCATGGGCGGCGGTAATTGCTTACCATCAGGCAATCCGTCTGCTCGTTTGCCGCCTATTACTATAAAAAAAATATATATAAAAACCTATCACAGTAAGTAAAATAAAACTAACTTCAAAACAACACTAAGAAAAATAAAACTTAAATCTAACACACATTGTGTCTTATGTTTGCAGCAACCAGGTCAGCATGGCTGAAGCCTGGCGTGAACTTACAAACGTAAAGTAGCCATACCTACAAATCCACTTTACAAATATATGTATGTATATCTGTAGGTGAACGCCATAAATATATTATATCCTTGCATTTTTTAATACCCCAAATACTAAAAAGGTTGTGATAATTACGAAAGGGATTGACTGCACCACAGTCTGTAAATTGGGTAATAAAATAAGGTACACCATCCACTTTGTTTAAGCGCATTAATGAAAATCTGCGGAAAATATGAGATGAAACGAAAATGCATTATTTTAACCGTTTTAAAAGATAATCCGTTTTGTATGAAAAGTTGATTATAACCAGCAAACGACCGAATATCTCTTAAAACTGGTTTATCTCTTATATACCCCAATTTACTTTAAGTGATTGTAAATTGGGTAGCACGAACGCTCAAACAATTCGTTCGATAAAACATTAAAATTTTCTCTTGAGATCAAATCACAATCACTTAAGAGTAAAGTCGTGGAAATTTTAATATCCGTTTTACCAAACTGTGATCAGAGTGGTCATTCGGCATCACGAATAATGGAGTCTATCATTAACCCAAAGGACCTCTTTAGTTAATGCGACTTTATGAAAATGTTTGCCTTTAGCTTGATAGGTATAACTTTACTGC
The DNA here is from genome assembly GCA_944739405.2 of Euclidia mi. NCBI lineage: Eukaryota > Metazoa > Arthropoda > Insecta > Lepidoptera > Erebidae > Euclidia > Euclidia mi. The sequence goes on from OX123190.2 coordinate 47,590,415, forward strand.
AATAAGCTGGTGTGGATTAATGAAGTTGCCCATAATTGGAATGAATATGCAATTTGAATTTTTAATTTAATAACTTGTATATAAATACTGTTGTATTGTGTTTTACTTTCGTGCTTGTGTTATCATTATAATCCTGGTACCCTTAGAATTTGTTAACAAATTTTGAATAAATAACGGGAATGGTGTCAAACTTTACACAATAATCAATAGGTACATTGTGCAAGATGCTTGCTCGAACAACGTACTGGTTTAAGAGGCTACAAGTGTTACAACATCGTAGCCAATTCAGCAAGTGTTGTGTATTCGATCTCACGGGACAAATATTTGTGTAATTTACGAAAACACGTTGGGAGTCTTCGTTCCCTTATGTTGAGTGTCAGCTGTTTCGTTGTATGTAAGATATTGGACGATACATTGTGATCCGTCTACCTAGTAACTGGAGACCCTACTTCTAGACGATGCGAAGAAATGGGAGTACTGTCATCTTCTGAATTTTAACAAATGGAACTCTATAATCTATTCTTTAAGTGTAAGTCATTTCGAACATTTTTGTATGCTTCTTCAAGTTTTCATGTATTTTGTTAGAATTCTAGATACACCTGTGCGAAAAATGTATTTGTATAAATAAGAGAGCCTATTTATAATAACAAGTACGCACAATTGTATAACTCAAGCAAAATTTTGGAGGAATAAAAAGAACAACGTCGTCAAAGCATTTTTCTTTCTCAACATAAAACATTCAGAAAGTACTTTTCCGATCATGAATATTCATATTTTTCTTACTGTCGCATCTTCGCACATTTTGAAACAAAAATTTGTTAAACAATCGTATAACTGGGAGGACATTTACGGGTTACAAAAGGCGACGAAAGTATAATTAATGTCCTGTAAAAGTTAAAATTCTAAGAAAGTTGTTTGTTTTAATACCGAGATGTCACGAAGTCAGAAGAATTTTTACTATAAGAATGTTGATTTTAATTTCAGGTAGAGTTTTGATGGTATGAAAACCTAATTCGTAGACCTACTGAAATTAAAATTCGTCCACAAATTGTCCCAATCTTAATATTTGTTCTAAGACATTAAAAACGCCTATTGTGATGTTTTAATTCGAATTTTAATTCGAGTTTTAATTCGAATTTGATCTTTCCTAAATTTACGAGCGTAATACGTTTATTTTTTAAACGTTAACAGAATATATCATAGTGAGACGAAATGTCTTAAATTTAACTTTCAATGGTAATTCCTTTCAAAATTATAGGTGATATGTATGGCTCGATTGTAAGTTACTTGTATTTATATTGTAGTGTATTTTAATTGGGTGGCTCGACAATTTTGTAACCTGTGAGCAATTATACCTAAGTATATCATATTTATTTGTAAAATCTCCGCGGGCTTGACATTTTATGAAATGAAATGTCACTTAAAGATTACTCGTCTACGATATTCCTCTAGCATAGCATGAACGACTATAGATAATGCTACTGCTACACCTGCGTTAGCGTTTAGGCAAATGGCAATGGCCAACAACGCGTTAACTAACGCATAAAAAATCGTGTTGACAATTTGTAATTTAAGGCATTAAAACGTTGGCCACATCAACGTAGCGCCTAAATGCGCTTATTGAGGCGTTAAGACGCAGGTGTAGCAGGAGCATAAGAATTTGACAAAGCTAAAAATAAAATTTCTAAATTAATATACCTAATAAGTAGGTGTAGGCGGGTTATCTTCTATAACGATTTGATTACACTCGATTGGCTGCTTTGACTGTTTACACCGCTATTTTTTAATTAGTACAAAAACTTTAACGACAAATTAGCGAAGATATTATTATCATATATGTGACGTCAGAATTTTATACTATCAATAAAGAGCAAAGTTATTATCATTTGTTTATTGTAGAAAATCTCACTTAAATCATAGTCATATTTTACAATCCATTCACTAATTCATTGATAATATTCCATCCTGCTCATTCGCATTCTCTCTGTCGCACTTATGATGTAGGTAGCCATAGAAAATAAAATGAAGAAAAATAATAAATGTAGGTAGTTATTTTTTAATTTTGTTAATTCTACCCTCTCCTTCATACTTCATTCGGGCGTAGGACCGGTAAAATTTATCGTTTAACAAGTAATTAAATACGGAGGTATGTAATTAGAAAGCAAACAAATATCAAAATAAAAGATGGTGTTCTGGACTAAAAGAAAGAGTAATTTTGGCGTATTTATGAAGTTAGAATCATCTGCTATTTACAAATTATTTTATCATCATCATGTCAGCCTAGAGACGTCCACTGTTGGACATAGGCCTTCCTCAAGGTGTGTGGAGAACACAGACCGATTTTGAGCCGCCCGCATCAAATTATTATTTACTTAAGTACGTATTATTTACTAAACTTACAAGTATTTCCATTGTCCTTCGAAATGTCCACCACCGTTGTCAAAAGCATCTAATATGCACTGTTTTAATTGCTTGACACTGACCCGGTCACTTTTGTACACTCACAATACGATGTCCATGGGTTCACAGCTGCACTCGCGATTTTTCCACTCAAAAAGTACGCACGAAGCATAGCTACATACGCCCGTGATATGAACTGATATGATAGGCCATCGCGTCGGGCAAAACGTAGACAAACAATTAACTTTTGCAACGAAATTAGATACGCTCACTTTCGCTAGCAATTTAGTACTGTTTGTCGCATCGTCGGGGCGTGGCGCAGGCGCAGAGGGGCGGGGGGGGGGGGGGAATTTATCAATGGTTCATTTTACTATGATAGTACACGGGTCGATCATAGTAGTAGTATTGCATTTACCAATTATCACGTATTTTTGTGGACAGTTTTAAGACAGTTTTGGGACTTAGTGTTTTTATTTTTCAACTACATAAATAAGATCAGTTAAAGATACTTAGTGCCCTGTTAATTTTTTTGTACTAATTAAAAAATAGCGGTGTATAAAGATACGACTTTCTTAGAATAGTATATAAATCAGCTGTAATCTGTCCTATTTTAGCTAATTAAGTTCAGATAGTGGGTGTTTCACGAATAAAGTCCCTTACTTGGTAACAGGAAAATTATTTTTGTTGAATGATGAAACTAATTTCGTGATTTGCTATATTTGTTACTTAAATTAAGACAATATGATCGTATTTACCTGTTATGCACGTTATTTATTGTTTTAGATACTTTTACTAAAAACTCAGGGCTTAGCTGGCCGTTCGTATTGGATCGGCAAAGTTAAGCAACGCTGGCACAGGTCACCTCTTGGATGGGTGACCACTTGTGGCATATATGTACATCAGAGTGCTACCGTACATCAGAGGGTACATAAAGCAGCCGATCCCGTCAGTTGTCTCAAGAGGAATAGTTAGACCATAGCGGAGGCCTTCCTTCGTGCAGCATAGACACATTCTTACACAAAGGTTTCACACACTCATGCTAAAAATCAGAAAACAAGTATTGTTATTATATCCTGTGACAATTCAAATACGGTCATCTGATCCCTAACTGGGCAGAGCCTGTACTATGGCAATCAGAGAACTGATAAACATGCAGGCAAATTTCTAAATATAATATAAATTGTAAAGTATTATATAAGATCTTTGCTATAAGCAATAAATAACCTATGATCTAATAAACTTGGTCAAAGTAATAACTCTTTTAAAGTATTGTCACGTACCTGTAAATAAAAATGCCTTCTTTACTACAGCCATCGGATAGAAACAGTAGACAACTACTTGTGGCAAAATAGTAAAGGAAATAAAAACAATGTATGTATTTTACTGCGACCACAGCTGTAGCATCCCATCACATACGGGAATTTGTGAAAATCTCAGTAATTGTGACTCATTACATACCTAAATATGTGTGTGTACAAATAAAAACTTTGAAAGTATTCAAAAAAATAAAAAAATGTTCGAGAAAAGGGGAATAAGAAATATAAGTCAGAATATGTGCAGCTGGAGCAAGAAGAAATCCAGTTTACCATTTGCCAACACACAGCACACACAAGCGCTGATTTCTTTTTTTTTCTTTTTTTCTTCGCCAGAGCACACTTTCTGCCAGCTATCCCTAACATGAAAACATTTACATTTTTAACAATAGAGAAAAATAGGAACGAAAATGTGAATCCTCAATTTACAAACATTACTTTTGTGACATCAATAGAATTGTTTCCGTCCAACTGCTGTTTTTATTATTTCTTGTTTTCCTGTACTTTTCGCATTCTGAAAAGTAATTAAAATTGATACCTGTTTTATCTATAAAGTATACAAAATGTTACCCAATTAAAATATATATTTAATATTTCTTTTTTTAATAATAGACATAGAAATATGGCAAATTATGACTCAGTTAAGGAGCACTCTCAGACACACAAAATAATAAATATAACAAATTAACATCGAAATTATATTTTGACCATAAAAGATCATAAATATTAACATTTCAGCCTAGAGACGTCCACTGCTAGACATAGAAGCCCTGCATCCATCGATATACACCATGTATGTTAAAATTCTGTGTTTTCCCGAATAGTATGTACTCAGCCCATGATATAGAAACTCGTTATACCTAAAATTTATTTATTTATTTAAGAAACATGGATGACTTACAGCTAAAATATACATGTAATAACAGAATGGTAAACATAGAGCCAATAACAAGTCATCACGCATAGGAATTGTATAAAGAAGGTACCTAGTGAACATGCGTAGATCAGCTTTAGATGCTAGGTTAATGGTACAACTAACATTCTACTATGGTAGCACGCATAATTATATAAGAAAAAATAAAATAAACAGTAACATATATATCAGAACTATTGAGAATACAATCACACATCTATATTATTAGGTATCTGTAAAGAAAGTAAGGCTTAAGCACCTCCGTATCTGAGACACACTACTACAAAATGGGTCAAAGTTATGCTGTTTATGTAACCTACGAGGGGAGTTCAATGTATTCTCGGTATAGGTATGAAGGAAAAGGCGGAAAATTCTGAATAAATTTTATTTTTCAATATACTCCCCTAACATCTCAATACATTTATTTGTTCGTGAAAGTAACTTTTCAATTCCCTCTGAAAAATATTTTTCTTCATGGCCCGAAAAATGTTCGTTTATTGCTCCCTTCAACTCTTCATCGTCCGAAAAATGCTTTCCATGAAGGTCTTTTTTAAGATAAGGGAATAGATAATAATCACTAGGGGCCAGGTCCGGACTGTAGGGTGGATGATTGATTTCTTCAAATCCGTACTCCCGCACAGCAGCCTGGGCAAGGCGCGCCTTGTGAACCGGCGCGTTGTCGTGAAGCAGCAACACACCTGCGGTTAATTTTCCACGTCTTTTTTCTTTAATTGCCTCCTTTAAATTACGGAGGGTGGTTGCGTATAATGCAGCAGTAATACTTTGACCTTTTTTTGTGTACTCGATTAGCAAAATTCCCTTAGAATCCCAAAACACCGTGGCCATGAGCTTTCCTGCGGACGGAGTGACTTTGAACTTCTTCAGCGGGTCTGATCCTTTTTTGTGCCACTGCATAGACTCTTGCTTGCTCTCAGGGTCATAGTGATGAACCCACGTTTCATCACCAGTAACAATCCGATCGAAAATACTTTGCGGATTTTCACCACAGAGGTCCAAAAACTCCTTACAACAGTCAACTCCCACTTGTTTCTGTAGCGCGGTGAGCATTCGTGGCACCCATCTTGCATTGACATTTGACAAATTCAGGCGCTCATGAAGGATTGTGTGAATGGTACCCACGGATAGCTTACTCATTTCTGCTAATGTTTTCACTCTTACACGGGCATCTTCAAGTACAAGTTTTTCGACTAATTTGACGTTTTCTTCAGTAGCGGCACAAATTGGCCCACCAGCGCGGGGGTCGTCTTCAATGCTCTCTCTACCCCGTTTGAATTCTCTTGACCACTTCTGAATTGTAGATAATGAAGGCGCAAAATCTTGGTAAACAGCCACCATTTCTTCATGGATAATTTTTTGAGATTTTCCTTGTTTTGTGAGGAATTTTATCACTGCACGATGCTCGATTTTTTTCATCATTGTCGAATCAGTCATCATAGTTTTCTTTTCGCAATGATATCTTGAATACTAATGGTGGCAATTAAATGAAATTTTGTATTTATACCCTCAAAGAGTGTTATTAACTAATGAGATAATCAAATTACCCTTATCATTAGTATATCACCTCGATACCGAGAATACATTGAACTCCCCTCGTATTATAGTTTCTACTTGCACGGACAATAAATGAATTTTGTCTGTAATTTGACGTGGCAAAAGGTATGCGTATAGGTGGATTATAACGCGTAATCGAGGGAACATTAAGAGACAATTTGTCTAATAAACTAGGGCTATCAATATCACCATGTAATATTTTAGTCAAAAGTACACAATCGGCAATCTGACGTCGAAAAGTTAAAGGCAACAGATGAAACCTTCTACAGAGGCTATAGTAATCACCTGGCTGATACGGTATCCCCTGATGAAAGGCTAGAAATCGAATAAATTTTCTTTGAATATTTTCTATGCGATCAACGTATTTTTGGTAGCATGGGTTCCAGATCTCAGACGCGTATTCTAGATTGCTCCTAACAAAGGTACAATATAATATTTTTATGTTTTACATTTAGTGAAACATTTCGACAGCCGCATAATAAACCCTAGAGATCTAGATGCTTTAGATACAATTGCATCGATGTGCGATTCAAAAATAAGTTTGGAGTCGTGATACACGCCTAAGTCACGAACAACGCTACATCTCGGTAGTACTTGACCACACAACGTATATGTGGAGGGTATTGTGGTCCGTTTACGAAAGTATGTCATCATTGAGCACTTATCGGGATTAAGATCTAGCATATTATTTTTACAGTATTCCTCTAATCGCTGAAGATCTGTTTGGAGGGCAATAGTGTCCTCTAAAGATAATATTGATGCATAGATCTTCATGTCGTCAGCAAAACAAAGTAGATTTGATGACATGAAGCACAAATCGATGTCATTGACATAAATAGTAAACAAAAGTGGGCCCAATAAAGAACCCTGTTGGCAACCGCTGTGGACAGGGATCCAACTAGAAATATAATTATGTAGAGCTACAGCTTGCGACCTATTCTCCAGATACGAAGCAAACCATCTCAGCAAGTTACCGTGTACACCGATGTTGTACAGTTTTCGCAGTAGGATTAAATGATCGATTCGGTCGAACGCCTTACTATAGTCGGTGTAAATTACATCAACTTGTGCCCCATTATCCATGGTGTTTGTAATAAAATCATTAAGCAAGACGAGGTTCGTAGCAGTAGATTTGCCCTGTAAGAAGCCATGTTGTGATGGGCTGAATGAATTTTTTAGTGTAGCATAGACCTGGTTATATACTATTCTCTCAAAGACTTTACCTATAACACATAGTTTGGAGATTGGCCTGTAGTTGGTTATCTCTGTTTTAACACCTTTTTTATGAATTGGCGTAATAAATGCCGATTTCCAAAGTTTGGGCACTATACAAGATGACAAAGATTTTTTAAATAGAAGTGAAATTGGATAGGCAAGGGAAGAGGCACATCGTACAAGAAATTTAGGGGATATATTATCTGGGTCTGCTGCTTTGCACGTATCTAAATTAGACAGTAATTTACTGACGTTATCGACGTTTATTGTAATATTACATATATCCGCACAACATGATGATTCAGGATTAGAATTTTCGTCATAATCATAATTGTGAACAGTTTCAAGGAAATTAGAGTAAAAATAGGAAGAAAACGCCTCGCAGATTGATTCACCGGTATCTAAGATCCGCTCACTGTAAGTTAAGGTATTAGGGACAGCATTTGAATTGTGACGTTTTTTTACGAATGTCCAAAAATATTTTGGATTTGCTTTTATGGAATCCTCAGTGAGTTCTATGTAACGTGTGTAACACTCTGATTCCATAGCTTTCACACGTTCACGCAAAAGTTTAAAGGTTAATTCATCTGATTTATTGCCGTAGATTTTGATTTTTTTTAAATATTTATATTTTTCTTTTATAGTTTTAATTAGTGCTGAACTATACCAGGTGGGATACAATTTGTCACGCGAAACCTTTTGAGGTATGTATTTAACGTGTAAATCGCAAATTGTACGGTTAAAAATATCAACACATTCGTCAATAGAATTACCCTTAAACGCACAGTCCCAGTCCACTAGACCAATTTGAGTATTAATAACGTCAAAATCACCGTTGTCAAATAAACACTGAACCCGTGGCTTGCACACAAGTGTCAAATACTCAACGAACTCCATACTAAGTAACAATGCCGGGTGGTGAGCGTCAATCGGCACTAATGGAACTAAGCATTCGGTGACATTAATTGAGTTATTACATAAAACTAAGTCAAGCACCTTACCATGCTTATTTAAAACACCATTATATTGGTCTAAGTTGAAAGTACATAACTCATCAATAAATGAATATTCGTCGCGAGTACATATATTAGTTGGCATAAAAGAGGACCCCTCCGAGGGCAACCACTTTATTCCACTCATATTGAAGTCACCCACAACCAAAAATACGTCTGAGATATTATTAGTTACCGTATGATTTAAGTTGGAAAGAAAATTTGTTAATTGTTCGGAAAATGTATAACCTAAGTTTTGTTTACATAAATATATAACACAAATATATAAGTTTATATAGGAACGACTATCTGACTTTCTAAGACGAATGCTAATACAAAGGTCCTCAGCCGTTGAGTGAAATAGTGGTTTAGAGGTAACAGATAATTCTTTACGAGTAGCAATTAACACACCTCCGCCGCGGGTTTGCTGGGTACCGACATAGTCTCAATCACGGCGCCACACAATATAACGTTCGTCAAAAACTTCCGAGTCAGAGATTCCGTCTATTAACCACGTCTCAGTAAGAATAATTACATCATATGAACAACTTACCATTTGACGATAGAAATCACAGGTTTTCGTTCGAAGCCCACGCACATTTTGATAGAATAATTCTAAACTATTTTTCACATTAACTGCCATTGCAAGTAGAAAACCAAAACTGGGTAAAAAATAACATAATAAAATAACAGCAAAGTTTTCCATAACAACTTGTAAATATGCGGGTGACATAAAAATAATAAATAGCAAGCGCTGTATGTCTCAGTATCGTTCACACTCAAACGGCACAATAACGACTCACTAGGTGAGGGACAAAGCAAGCAATAGCGTTTACGTTCACGTGTGACCGAAAAAGATATATTATATAATGTAGTCGTTAGCGCTTTGAAGTAAACGTTAGGAAAAGTAAAATATGAATATGAATATTATAAAAATTTGAATACCCATCAAGCTTATTAGTAAATAAGGGGTGCTGAGAATTGTACAAAAGTTAGTAATAATGTAGATGCGATGTGATTGATTGAATAAATGTGATGAAAGCAAAACACAGTTATTAGATAAGTAAATTCTGATTAGGTAACATATCAAACAATTTTGTTTAAATCCGATTCTTTTCTAATTATTATAATCTTAGAGGATTGATTCTTTAATAGGTGAATTTTACCATGCTTCACCCATATAAATTCGTAGTTTTTGTCTTTAGCTATGACCTTTGCTCTGGTTAACAGTTTCTTGTATTTTACGCTTAGATGGTCGTTGACGTAAATACGCTTTGATGTACCTTCTAGATAGCCGATATCTGAGGATGACAACTGTTTGAAGGCACGGGCAGCGGCGACAAAATCTTCTTTCACGTACCTGTTCAAGAAGCTTACTATAATGAGTTTCTCATTTGAATTGAACATAGGAACTCTGGAGATGTAATTAATCTGTGTTTTTGGACAATTATAGTTGATTTTTCGGCCAATGGCGTCTATAATTGCGTACAGGTTCTCTCCCTTTTTTATCGGTACTCCCTTTATCTCAACATTATTTAATCTGGAACGTTGCTCCATGGCCGTGTAATCAAATTTTATCTTGTTAAAATCATCCTGCAGGCTAACTATAGTTTCCTGTAGCTTTTCGAGCTCGAATACTTTGGATTCCACCGCTGTTAGTCTAGAGCCATATTCTTCCAGCTTACTACCGGTACACTCACACGTCGCCTTAACTTGTGATAGCTCATCCTTGATAGCTTGGACATCATTCACTAGCGTTGGTAAACTAAGTAGCTGGCGCTTCATATCTTTAATCTCGGATAGTATCGTTTCCAAAGAAACTGAATCGTGAGCAGGGGGGGCAGGGGATGAAATCTTGCATGTAGGGCATCTCCACTGCGCCCTTCGATCGGGCCCCAACTTCTTCCAACCGCCTTCGGAAATTCTGGCACATCCGAAATCCATACAGTTGTTGCAGCTAGTGCATTGGACACCGTCAGTAAAATTGATGTGACAAATTGCACAAGTTTTCATTATTGTTATAATAAACAAGTTACTTCGCTTAATAGATATGTATGTATCAAAAAGTTGAGGGTAAGTGTATTTATTTAGAGCGACACGTACTGATCACACGAATGTTCACGAGCAAGTGAACATTCGTGTGATCAGTACGTGTGTTTAATTTACAAAATATTATTTTGTTTTCAAATTTTTATTTTCACCAAAATTATTGTTTAATAGCATAATAATGTGACGGTCGATGCCTAAGGTCAATGCAACAAAGGTTTATAACCTAAAAAGTAGCTTACTCTTCGTTCACGTCACATTTTAGTCCTGTGAAATGTATATTTTAAATAAAATGTTTAATAGAAAATGTATTTTTTTGTATATTTTGTAAAATAAATGTTATAGATGACTTCTGTACCATGGGTTAAGAACATACTTTTCAGGAAAACACTGACCTAAAATACATGGTATATAATATGTACTAATGCCCGCATCCAACCGCTTCCCGCGATCTTAATTAAGCAGATCTTCGCTTCACCGGCCTAGCCCTGCTACGTCATCTAGTGCGTATCAATATCTATTTAGACTTTTTAACTTGGCGACCACATTTTCGAAACGAATAGAGCATTTAAAAAAATACACACATTAAGTAGCCCGATCCAAAAAACAAACCAAGGACTTACTGGAAGACAATCGTAGTCCAAACAAAATTTATGCCAGAGGACATATAAGTCAAAACTCATGTAATTATTTTGTAGCAGTCGTTGACTAAAGGAATATTAAAGGACAATGGCAGATCTCCATACATCAAAATGTCTGAATTTAAATTGAAACGTACAGTAATAAAAAATATATCAAAAAAATCGGCGTAAGTAACAAAGTATATTAACATCTATTCTTTGGTTACCCCAGCCGTGGTCACGGGAGTGATCCCGTGACCACGGCTGGTGTAACCCATGCCGAAACGTCGGGACAAATAGAAAGGTATTTCATCTTTCTTTTCGTTTATTAACACGATTCAGACCCGTTACATAATTTTTAATATGTGTACAAATCGTGGTAGTTTAAAAAAAAAAGTATATAAATGATTCTATTTTCACTCGGGAAACCTGGAAAAAGAAGATATCGGTGTTTTAATTTTTAGTTACGAATGAATGATGTAGGTACGTTTGAATCTTAGACTATATATATTATGTTATAGACGGAGGGATCCCATCACTCAAAGGTCTGACATAGGTCACCGTAGTGGGGACCCATTACCCGTCAAAATTTAATAGAACTTCATTTGAAACTTTGATACTTCGTTCATAGACATTTTGATTTATTCGTATAAAGATTGTGTCACAAAAAAATAGTGTCGTTATAATTTTATCCATACTTTTATTTTACAGACTAGCTTCCATATCCAGCTTAATTACATAAACTTGCAGTACTGCAGGTTTGTGTAATAATTTTTATTAATATTCTATTCTCTTATTTCTATTATTCTCTTCGGTGAAACCAAAGGTTTTGTCTTCATTATTATGGATAAAGTTGTCATGACAAACAACTACCGATAGTATATACTGAGGGACGGTGTGATTGACATATGGCGGGCATGTCACCAGCCCGCGGAATCTCTCAGACATATAGTATCCGGTTGTTCGAGTTTGGCCAATGGCCAGTATTTGCACAGACACAATCAAGTGGCCAAGATAATCCATCAGCAACTTGTCCTTAAATATAATCTCACTGGTTCACCGTAGTACAGATACAGATTGTGCCCGACCCAGTTCTCGAAAAAATGGTCGTACGTTGTTGTCCTGGTATAGGTCTATCATTAAAGACAGAGGTCTATCATTACAGACAGGTTTATTGTAGCCAATAAGCGTGACTTGCATTGATAGACGTTATTACCATATCGCATGACAGCAATCTCGTAAAAGCAGAAAAAGAGAAGGAGTTCAAATATTTGGGCCCAGCTCATGAGATTGTCGATATGTGGGATGTGAACTCGGCGATCATTGTGCCGATAGTTGTGTCAGTAAATGGACTAAGCGCCAAAAGCCTTTACCAACATCTAAAGATGCTCGCACTAGGCAGCAGAAAAACTAATATTTTTAACAACAACAATTTTTGAGTTCGGTGCCAGTTAGAAGTAGGCACACAATTTTATTTTCTTTCTTAGTCACCATGCGGGCTTCTGGTTTAAGTCTTTTAAATTATTTTATTTCTCACTTCTTTTAGACCTAGGTGTATCTATAAGGGCGTAATTAATTTGACCTGCATATGTAATATGATTTTGTAAAGATTTAAGTGTTTTTTCTAACTAAGCCAATGACACTGTCAGTGACTTTTTCTATTTTATCTTAAATAAATGTGATTCATTATGTGTGAAATATTTTATTTAAAATTGACCCTGAAGTTAAATTTTATTTCTAATCTATTAGTTAACTCACTTATTACTGCAGCCTGCTCTCGATTGGTGATTTAATATAATTATGTAACTGAGCATACTGGTCTCGTGCCTCCCTTCAATTTGAGAAGGCCTAATTTAGTTTGGAAGATTTTAGACAAACACTTGACGATCGTGATAATTTTCTAAATAATAAGCATATAACTTCCAAAAGTCTGAAATACATAACGTGGTTTTGTATTCGAAAACCATTACGTGGTAATGATCTCATCATTGATCCTATCATTGCATATATATACATATAATGTTGATTAAAGATTAAATAACTGCATTTTAATAATTATATTTTTCCATAATTATTTTTCCAAACCAGCCCTATAGAGGTCGATCGTATTGATGACTTATTTAATAATCGATACGAATCAATGTCAAACGTCTATTCCTGTCACACCATTATCTATGGCAACAATCAAATAATGAAGTAGGTACCTAGTTCGTAATCAATTGGAATGCTTTTTATCATCATAAAATACTCCGGCTTTAACGAGACAAAGTGGAAATATAAAAAATCGTAGAAAAAAATAACAAACTGTTTTGTTCGTATGAAGTTTAAGATCGCCACAACAAACCCAGACCAAATTCTGCCATTGTCCTTTAATTTTAAACGTCTGTAATATAATAAGATTTTACGCAGACAAATATCCCGCAAATTTCTTTGAAAATATATTTTAAGACCAAAAATGTTATAAGCTATCTCATTACTCCGGAGATTTAAAGCAAAAATTAGGTCATTGACACACACCTTTCATGTTACTCAAAGCAATTTCCCTTTAATAAGGCCGAGTTCCGACGTTCATCGGTAAAACAAAGGTGGTTAGAAACACGAGCATCGTGGAATAGGCTCGTTAACTTTTCAATTTTCCAACGTAAGCTTTAGTAATAGTTGGATGTGACGCCGGTGTGGCCCAACCCTATTATTTTGTGTTATTACGACCGCGGGACACGGACAATTGTTTATGATTTTTTTATGTTAGGGTAGAGATTGCCCGAGTAATGTGTTGTTACGGGTGATTTAGATTTTATAATATTAGAAATTTGCCTGATGTTGCGGCTTTATGAGTTTGCACACATTTTCTCAATTTGCGATTACTTATTCTCTTAGTAACTATGTAGCTTAGAGATATTAAAAAGTTGTTTAAACATTGTAAACATTTGGGGCTAGGTAGATATAATGTCGGTATAGTCTGGTAGATTAGGATATGTAATCGCCGACTAATAAGTACTGGTAGCTCTGCACTTAAATACCTGGTGTTCTATTCAAATTGTTGCTGATGTCCTTTTAGAAATGAATTCAAATCATAACACCTTATATTTATCTATATTTTCATTTTGGTTTCATATTGTTTTACTTGGCAGACCTAAACTACTACTACACTACTGTATGAGTTCCAACGTGGCTGCAGCGCTGCAGATACAGCTAGAAGATTTAATTACGCGTATGCTCATCATCCACCACTAGTGAAGGCACGGTGCGTTTTAATTCTAACTTTTTTTGCCGCAGACGCAAGTTGATTCTTATATCACAATAAGGACTCCGGCATCATATAATTACTTACGACGAATAATGCATTTAATAAGATAATCGAATCGAATAAGTTCTAAGGAGCCAGCGAAATATAACCAAAAATAAATTCATTCAGCCCAAAACAATTACGAATCAACAAGGAGAGTAATCAGTTGCTTGAGCAATCGCTACATACTGAACTTCTGACAAAGTCCATAGCACACCGCCGACGACTGCTAAAATAGAGTCAGTTTCTTTCGTGAATAACTTTTAGACCTCAAGGAAAATAATTTTAATTTTCAGAAAATTATCCAAAAATATAAAATTTCGTCATTTAGGACCCTTTATTTTGACCCTTTTTAGTTTTTTTTTTAATTTAGATTAATTTCTACTTAATAAGCTGGCCAAAAAGTAACATTTTAGAGCTAAAAAGTAAATAGATTTTTTTAAATTCGATCATTTTGATGACAAGGCGGAAAATTTCAAAAAAATCTTTAAAGCTCGATATCTCAGAAACCGTAAATTTTGGACACCTAGTTGACAGGGATCAATTTGTTTCAAATGACCTAAAATATAATCTGCTTCAAGAAATTGGTCGAATTAGCAAACAGCCTGTATAAACGTCATGCATGGCGTTGTTTCTCCCTCCTTAACAAAACGCTGTATTTACGTGTATGTAAACTATTTTAATAATCAAGTCAACAGTAAAATTATCACTGGCAATGGGCGATGCAAAAATTATCCGCGCGCCTCTAGCGGCAAAATTTGGAAGTTGTCGAGTTACGACACTTTTGACAGCTTACAATACAACTTTGCTTCGAGGCTATGGTAGTAATTTTATTGAGAGCTGTCAAAAATAGTAGTAATTTGTGAAAGATTCGTACATGGAGGACTTCTAAATTTCGCCGATAGAGCCGCTAGTTAGAATCTTAGCATCGCCAATAAGGCTTCACTAATTAATAAGAATGAATATTATGATTTGAGTCTTTGTGAAGGCCACATTAGAATCAGATATGTGACTCAACACGCACCTGATCGGATGAATTTAATTCTTAAAGAAGCGAATTCTCTTTGTTCTGCTACATTTAATATATTTTATTATAGAATTGATTGGGTAGGTATTGGCTATATTTAAAATCCAATAGTCTTTTTATAAAAACATGCATTGAACTTAGATATAAAGAACATCCCACAGGTAAAATAAATAATACCAAAGTCTTACAAGAATTCCAATTAAGTTTACTAATTAATTTGAACACTTCAGGTGAAATTTCAGAACTACCTACACTGTAGTTCTTTGTTACTTTTGACACCTACGTGCTATACAATTCTTGTACGTATTGAAACGCAAAAGAAATAGAGTAATATGGGAATACCTACTGTTTAAATTCTCGCTTTTTACTAGGTATTATATTTCGCTAATGCACATTACGTTGCATCTACTATTAACAAACTGTACCGTAAATGCAATGTACAAATATGTGAACGGTACAATGAAGTCTGTACTCGTACCATGCGTGTGAATGAACTACACTATTATAGTTAGTTGAAAAAGAACTTGTTATCTTCTTCTGTATATACATATAAATAGCTTGCGTTATTGACTGACTGGCAGACAACGCACAGCCGGAATTTTGGGTCGTCCTTTCGTACTGCAACCTTTTAAAGCCCCCAAGGATCACACATGACATATTTCAGCTTCTAGCGACCAATAGTTTCGACTATGCGCTGCCTGTCAGTCAGTATCGCAAGCAAATTATATATGTACAGATAGACTCCGCCTGACCGCTACACCGCCGTTTGCTACGATCCAGACATATCTCTTTTCCTTCATTCAATCTCATCCAATTTAATTTTGCTGTATAAACTATAGCAACACGTAGTAGGGCTAATAGTATGAAAATGCAGTGGCGGGTAGCATAGGGCGCGAGCTTTGCTGGCCATTACACACGTTATTTCATTAAGCAACGGATAATGAAATTTCCGACGGTAAAATTGTGCCCGAGGCCTCGAATAAGTGTATGGAGATGAGAGCGCGTAGTGGAAAAGTTTAGATAGTATGATACTGTGTTATATGAAATGCTGAAGATATAAAAAGTGTAAAAGTAAGTTTATTTTTTTGCTGTGTTATTACAGAGATAGATCCATGCTTAAAAGATGGTTTACGGTCAAATGAAAGTGACAAGACAAGTGAAGTAATTACTTGTTCTTATATAAAGTTACTTATACTGACCGACATATATCATCGGAGAACCTAAACTTTTGCAGCTATATACATGAAATTTGGACAGTGGTTTCCCTTAACAATGTACGGTTGTTTTCCACTAAACGTTTTTAATACTCCATGTTATACCTATATCCCATAGTAGGAAACCGAGAGATGAAATTAATTGCAAAATCCACGGATTTTGTAGCTATGGAAATACGTGGAAATAGGTTATTTTTGTGTTACATAACATAAAAAAAGTTTTGCGTTTCGGCTTCTGCTGGTTTCCAGGAATCTTATAAAGATTGTAAGCCTAGCTGATTATTTGTGCCTAGCGCTTGCAAATATTAAAAAGCTACTTTTTGAAGAATTATTTTGTTTTACATAGCTAGTAACACAGTTAGGCAGCGATAGCCTAGTGGAGATACCAACGGACTACCATGCAGGTTTCAAGTGCCAAGTTTTCATACTAGCGATGCTGAAAATATTAATTGTGTACCTATTTCAAAATAAGCGTTCATACTAATTTGCCAATCAGAGTCCTGTTTTCACGTATGGTAACCATACGTGAATACAGGACTCTGATTGGCTAAAAATATTAAAACTATTTTAAGATTCTTGGGTCTGTAGTTAGTACAGAATCCCATCCCTGTAAAGATTAATTTAATTGTGAGTTACAAGTTTTCATACTAGTGATGCTGAAAATATTTAATCTTATAATTTAACAAGTAGTTTATATGCAACGCGACAGTCAATTGAAATATAGATAAAATATTCGGTTCTCTCAGATGGTATTGAAAAGATATATACTTCCACAATTTGACATTACCAAAATTTGCCTCACCAAGCACAGGACTGCACTGTACATAAGTGTATGTAATATAATAAAAGCCGCCATTGAAGAATTATTAATATTATAAATTATATTATAACATTACTTATAATCCATAATCCTAAACCTTAATTTCTATCAATAAACATTCGGCTTAAAATTATTCAATGCAAATCAATGTAACTATTTAATTTTAGATTTGTGGTGTTGGCTATTATGAACGTAAATACTAAGATCTATGTGCCGACTTAATTAGTATGTTATTTAATCCCTACTAATATTATAAATTCGTAAGTGTGTATGTTTGTATGTATGTATGTTCCGTTTTCACGCTATAACGGCTGAACCGATTTTGTTGAAATTTAATATAGACATATATTGGACCATGAAGACGGACATAGGCTACCATTAGTTGCAAAAAATTACCTGGGAGGAATCGAAGGGAGGGCTCAAAGTTTGTAGGGCATAAATCTAACTGTTGGAAGTAAGAACGCATGCGCTATAATAATTGAGTACTGTGCATGTCCTATCTGTCAGATCTGTTGCGTCATACATATTGTCATATTAAAGTAAATATTAAAGTATTCGTACAATAAAAGAGATTTGTGTAACCCCGAATATAAAGCGCGCGAAGCCGCGGGCAATATCTAGTAGTTGATATATTCAAACGCAGGCTCGTTGTGCAGATTACTAGTTACAGTCCATAGAATAGCTTATAAATCGGCGTTTAAAATACATTGGTTATTTTAGAACTAATTGTGTGTCAAATAATATTATTGTTGGCAGAATTAGGGTATGGTTTCGATTTCACGTATTTCATTTGCAATAATAGGCTGTAGTACTCATACCAAGGAAAAATGCAGATACAGCATGCACTAAATTGCTGGGAAAGGACGAAAAAGGGACGACTTGCCAATCTACGAAAAAAGCATATAAAATGACAGAATTAAAAGTACCAATGTGTCTGTAAAGTATTAAATTTACTTTCTTGTAACATACAAATTCAATTTACTGAAAAGACTATAGATGTATAAGTTTCAGTCTACCAGTCTGTATAGTACAGTAACTTCAAATCCCTTGTTTCGAGCCTCAATAAAACAGTAACACGCTTTTATATTTATAATATCAAAAGATATAGCTTTATTCAATAAAGGAGTAGAAAATCTACAGCAGAATTCCATCTATATCGAAGTTCGGTATTCAAAACATCTTATTCACTCTTATAAATCATCCGAACGTGATAGTTTCGGGCCTATCGACATTCTTTTCAGCTTGCCGACTATGATATGTTGAGGACAGCTTCCCGAACCGATATACATACTACCGATTGAATCCTTGATATTTTCTGCTTCCATGTTTACCCGCATATTGAGTATATAACGCGAAATGAAATAAAAATATAGACACAGGAAACTATCTAGCTGTTTGTGTTTGAAAACACAGTGCATACCAAATTTTTGTTATCTGGTAAACATTTCGTAGAATGCTTTCAATTTTGCGAGATATTTTTATCTCGTTGGGTTTTGACGATAAACATTCTCTTGATCTGTAAATATTATGTTACTTGTTACTAATTTAATTATCACTGATCATCATGCTGTCCTACTTACTTTGAATTTAACACTAATTAAGCAAATTCGTCCCCGGACAAAGTCTAAGCTAAACATAAACAAACTAGAATGTGATTTATGCAATATTGACTTTAGTATCGTTTATAAGAATGAGTCACTATCGTATTTTATAAAATTTGTCCAGCAAGCCATTTTAAATAACACAACAGAAATAACAGATAATAAGAAAAACTATAACATAAATCCATGGATTACACCCAGGCTTATCCGATGCATAAGAAACAGAGATAAACTACACCAAAAGACTAAGAAATACCCTAATAACTTAATTCTTTAATTAACTTACAAGAGATACAGAAATTTCTGCAATAATCTCCTCAGAAAAATAAAATCTAATTACGATAAAGAAAAATTGAATAGGGCTGGTAAAAACACTAAATTCATCTGGGAACATATAAAAGACGTCACTTATATTTCAAAACAACATATATCACATTCGAGTTTATTATTAACAAACACCTCACCCCTTTCTTCTGTCAATGACGTCAATGAATACTTTGTTAACGTGGGCGAAAACTTGGCTGAAATCAAAATTAACAAAATTGGCTACCAGACTGCACCGTTGCAGAAATCGAGTAGTTGTACGTCATCTTTTGTACTGTTGGACACTGACGAACAAGAAATAACACAAATAATCACAGGATTAAAGGACAACAGTGCTGTTGGTTGGGATAGTATAAGTAATAAGATTCTTAAACGTTTTATGTACATTTTTATACCCCACTCCCCCCCCCCCCTAAAATACATTTTTCAAAAATGCCTATCCGAGGGTATCTTTCCTAAATGCCTCAAAAAGGCAGTAGTTATTCCGATCTATAAATCTGGAGACAAGGACTTGGTTATCAATTATAGACGAATATCATTACTTTCCTCGGTATCGAAAATACTTGAAAAGATTATTAATAGTCGATTAGTTAACTTCCTCGAAAAGACACATTATCTCTCATCTTCCCAATTTGGCTTCCGAGCCAAATTAGCAACGTCTGATGCCGTACATAGCCTGACTGACTATATTACACAGGAACTTGGAAAAGGCAACTAAACCTTAGGGATCTTTCTTGACCTAGCCAAAGCATTCGATACTGTATGTATTTCTTCACTTCTACACAAATTGGAGTCCCTTGGTGTAAGAGGAACGCAGCTTAAACTTTTTGCGGACTACTTAAATGATCGGCATCAGTGTATAAAGATAGATAAATTTACGAGCAATTATCAAAAAAACACTAAATTTGGTTAGCCCCAAGGAAGTATGTTGGGCCCCACACTGTTCCTAATGTATATTAACGACTTGTGTAACATTCCGTTAGATCACGGCAAATTAATATCCTACGCTGACGATACCGCTCTTGTATTTTCCGCCACAACTGTCAATGAACTTTATGAGAAAGCGCAGTCAGGCTTTAAGGAAAGGAGTAAACAACTGGCTGCATCGAAACTTACATTAAATGCGGACAAAACAAAATATATTCATTTTGTCATGCGCAAGAGTAAACAAATGGTTACTAAACCTCAACTATAAGCACTCGAATGCACAAAGTCATCTGTAAACACAGTATCAGTAGGTAACTGTCTTACTATCATCCATACTAACAACATAAAATATCTCGGGATCACTATTGACGAAACACTTTCCTTCCGTGACCATATTACAAACTTAGTAAATCGAGTCCGGAAATTAATTTATGTATTTAAAAAACTAGGGACATTCGCGGACTCAAAATTAATCACACAAGTGTATCTGGCCCTATGTCAATCTATAATCCAATATTGTATAACTTCTTGGGGTGGTGCTCTGAAAACAATCCTATTGCCTCTTGAGCGAGCACAAAGAACAATCTTAAAGGTAGCAAACTCTCGCCCCTTTCTTTTTCCCACAACCCTGTTATATAATTCCTGTCAAGTGCTAACTGTTCGCCAACTCTTCATCATGCACATAGTTTTAAAACAACATGCTATGCTACCCTAAGATACACACAATACTAACAAGAGGCGGAAAGATTTTGTTTGCATCTCACATCCGATCTCAAAATTTATTTTTACAAATAGATTTTACACATTTATGGGTCCATTTTTATACAACAAATTAAATAGAGTCGTAAGTTTATATACCTTAAACTATTATAACTGTAAAAAAGCACTCTCTAATTTCTCTAATTATTTACGAGATATGTCATATGAACAGACAGAAGAGTTACCTACAATATTAAAATAGAAATGAGAACATAATTTTGTACATTTATTTGTATTTTAGCTAAAGTTATTTTAACGTAGTTTTACCATAAATACCTAAGATAATTTCACTTAATCGCCTGAAGCACAGGTTTTCAACCGAGTACAGGCAAAAATGTTTTATCCCTTAAATTTACTTATAAGATCTGAATTGTAAATGTATTTGCACTTATTGGAAATAAAACAATTTATTTATTTATTTAATCAAATATGTTTATATGCGAGCATCCGATTAGAAGCCAAATATGCAACAAACTTACTTAGTACTTAATAAATAACTTATTTAACTAAAAAGCTCTTAAATTTCGATGTACAAAACACATCGTGTATTAAGTGTACCACACTCCAACTAGTGACCACATCATTTAAAAGCACCACAACTTAAAAGCCTGACATTAACTACATCACTCACTCTCCCATGGGCATCATAATATATCAGTTAGGGTTACCAACAGTCTAGACTTGTATCGCTGTATCAATATGTTCATATTTTTTGTAATTTTAAGTGCTCGTACGTAGCTCTTTTTTGCCAGACAGTAACAATTTATTAGCTGGCGGAATAGTGACAATAATAAAAATATTTGTTATATCATTGCAATTATCGTAGAAATACTGAAGAAATAGTACACATTAAAACTCCACGGTATAAGTCTATGTTTCAGGTATTATAAGTCCTATAAAAGTGGGTTTTAAATTTACTCAGTAAATTATACCAGACTTTGCCCATGGACTCACCCGCGTGTGAGTTTTGGGATTTTCCAAAATCGTCTATAAGTGTTTCTCAACCCTCCCAAGGGACATACAAGCCAAATTTTAGACCCTTGCATCCAATGGTTACGGTTGTGCGTTGCCAGTCAAACCATAACTGAAGAGTTTTATATGTATTGTTGATAGTACCTACGTCTGAGAAATGAAAGTCACCATACAAACAGTGGCGTAATTGATGTCCATTCTATCGAACTACTCTATCGACTCAAAGCGACATTAAAGCAATATCAGCAACTAAACTAATTACGACGGGTGTACGAATGGCAATGCGTCGTAGAGACCGAGCTTTTAGGCGATATAAAAAGGACCGTTGTGATGAGAACTGGGAGCTATTTAGATCTGCGAGAAATCGGTGTAATCAGATGGTGCGTAACGCCAAACGCCGACATATTCTCGATAACATAAATTTTTCATCACCTGCTAATACCTGGAGGTTCCTTAGAACACTAGGCATTGGCAAATAGCAGCACGTCGATAATTGTGGGACTCTTGATCTGGATGATATCAACCGACATTTCACCTCTACCATTTCGCTGGATCACCAGATCATGAGTCTCACGCTCAGTTACTTAGCGGGGTTGCCTCAACCCAATATTGAATCATTCCAGTTTTCTCCAGAGTCTTCAGGCGAGATCAAAAAGTCAATCCTCTCCATAACATCTAATGCTGTGGGATGTGACAATATCAGCCGTCGCATGCTAACAACAATCTTGGATCACATCCTACCTGCGATATCCCACATCATTAACTTTTCCCTTGCTTCCGGTACCTTCCCTTCCTTATGGCGTAAAGCCTACATAATTCCCCTGCCCAAAATCCAAAACCCTACTGTTCCTAACCACTTCCGTCCAATTTCCATCCCACCTTTTCTATCCAAAGTGCTAGAGGCCTGTGTTCACAAACAATTGGCTCGGTTTGTTCACAATAACCGATTGTTGAGCCCTTTACAGTCTGGCTTCAGGCCTGGCCATAACACTACCTCCGCCCTCCTTAAAGTGACTGGCGATATTCGAGAGGCCATAGGAAGCACTAAGATCACCGTGCTGGTGTTGATTGACTTTTCAAATGCCTTCAATACTGTCAGTCACGATATCCTTTTATATATCCTCTCTCATCTTAGGGTCTCGCCTGTAGCTTTGAATTGGTTCTCAACTTATCTTCGAGGGCGTCAGCAGTCTGTCCGCCTCGATGATTCATCGTCAGGGTGGTCGGACACTACATCTGGCGTTCCTCAAGGCGGCATTATTTCTCCCTTGTTGTTTTCTATTTTTATAAATCTCCTGACTCAAAATCTTCAGTGTGCTTATCATTTGTATGCCGACGACTTGCAGATCTATTCACACGTAAATGTGGAATGCGTAGCAGAAGCCATAGATAAGATAAATAGCGATTTGGCAGCTATACTAACTTGGTCGGACAAGTTTGGCTTAGCTGTCAATCCTAGTAAGACTCAAGCTATTGTTTTAGGTAGTCAAAGGATTTTAAAGAGACTGGACTTCACATCTTTACCAGCTATTACATTTAGTGGTACTACTGTCAATCTGCACACATCAGTTAAAAATCTTGGGCTGCATATAGATAGCACGCTAAATTGGCAAACCCAAGTAAACCATGTGAGTCAGAAAGTCACCGGTACTCTACGCGCTCTCTACCGCCTAAAAATCTTTCTCCCTCCCGAGACTAAAACAATGCTTGTGCAAACTTTGATTTTCCCTCTGATCGACTATGGTGATGTATGTTACTTTGACCTGAATGCAGATCTCCTAAACAAACTTGACCGTCTTCTGAATAACTGCATTCGATTCATTTTCAATCTTCGCAAGTATGACCATGTGTCCACTTATCGTTCTCAATTGAGATGGCTCCCCATTCGTCAACGTCGTAGTTTGCGTGCTCTCACAACTCTTTATACCATGTTTACGACTCCTACTCCCCCTGAGTATTTAACGCCCCTCTTCCAGTATTTATCTTCTAATCATGCTCGTAACCTTCGCTCTTCTAATAACCTTCTCCTCATGGTTCCAACTCACAGCTCTAATTTTCTTCACTCTTCTTTTTCTGTTCAATCAATCCTTCTCTGGAATGCCCTTCCTCTTGAGATCAGGATGGCCAGGACCAAGTGCACCTTCAAGTTCAAAGTTAAAGAACTCTTATTGGCTGAAGCAGCAAGAGTGTCATAATTCATTTATATTTCATTTTGGCTTATAGTACCTATGTATGTAGATATATATTAATATATATGTATGTATAATATATTATATGTAGATGTACTAGTATGTAGCAATAATATGTATTAATTGAAATTAAGTTTATATATCTTAATTGATATCTATGTATGTATCTTATATATTTATGTGTTTTAATTTTATATGTTTATGTATGTATTTAATTTTATAATCTATATATATATATTTATGTAACTTCAAATAATGTTCTCCTCATTATATTATTTATATACCACCTACTTTTTTTCTCTCTGCACCACTCAAAGGTAGACTGGGAGATAATGCCCACGGCATTAAGTCCGCCTGTAAACGCTCTGTATATAAAGGTTTAAATAAATAAACTTTTCGTAGCAATGTTTTGATTAAACGATTTTAAACTTTCGCGGTTAGTATAAATTTTACACGGTTATTTAGCGGGTCTTACTCGCGATAAGTACAATATTTAAGCCATAAATTATAAGTAGCATTCAATTATAATAGTACATATTATACTCGATGAATACTGTATTAATAACCCTGTATAATGTTTTGATTTTTGGGCCATTCGATTTTTTTAACGTAAAAAATTTAAGATTCAAGTACTTAGTTTTATCGTAAAACTACATCTTCTACGACGATACTAGAACAGTATACAGCCTAGAAGAAATGCATGCATGCAATGAATGCATTTCTGTTCATGTACCCATCTCAGCGCGGTAAAAAACTAACGCTAAAGAAAGCTGGTAACCCTAAGCACAACAAATGAAAATAACTGCCTGGTGCATGAAAAGCTAGGCAATGAGATAAACCTTTCTATAATGCACTGCACAATACAAAGCTAGAGCTTAAGGCGCTGTTATACCTCAGAAACCGTGAAACACCTAATTTTTCGTCGCACAACTAGCCATAACGGTACATACTACAAACTTGCAAAAAATAGAGCTTATAGTCAAAACTCTGAACAAAAGACTTTTGAAAGAATTTTTCATGTATGTAAAATAGAATCACGGTAAAAAAATCACAAAAACAAGGCAGAAAATAATCTTTCGTCTCACTGTTTGCAATATTTTGATCGTGAACTGTCATATTTTATTTGATAATATTGTAGGAAATCTAATGAACTAAAGAATTACCCTATTTATTTTCATATTATACGTGTATATTTTGTAAAATTAAATAAAATCTGCCAAACGTCTATGATTTTGACGCTCGGTTGATTCCATCAATATCAAACGCTTCGGCAATTTAAACCTTATTAGCATAAGCGGTGTACTGAGTGTCAGTTGCTAGTTTATGCCCCGCCCAGACTTCATCATTCGGCTATGAGCCCTGTGAGAGATAGGTCATGTCGCTTGCGTCTCCGCTGCACGAAATTTTACGTAAACATGTTTGTTAATAATAAGCCGATTTGAGTTCGTAATTTCATGTTTTAAGTTATAGACTGAATACTTTGAATCAAATAGGCTTTTCTTGTGACTATGGGCACATATAATTAGGACCTTAGTTTATATTCTTGTTGCGTTTAAAGTGTTATTGCTTCTGTGCTTATAAATATATAATTAGAAGAATAAAATATGGACAATTAGAGAAATAAAGTTCTACGAAGAATTTGTACAAGAAAGCATCGTAATAAAATATAAATTCATCCATGGCCAAGTGATTATGAAATATGAAAAATTTTTACACAAATTATTTTCATAAGAGTCTTTTATGACTTACTATGTTATACATTAGCGATTATGCACAATATAGTTATATTAATTATTCTCACAATACATAGCTGCCACAGTTTTCAGTGTTTGAAAGAGTAATAACATAAAATCGAATCATTTTATGTATAGGTCGGTTCACGAAAGATGACCACTGCGCAGAAATAATTTTTTAGGTCTCCGTGGAGGTGCGGGGTGAGGCGCGGATGGAATGCCAATGGCGTGGCTCCGTTCCTAACGCATTCCCTAAATGCGTCAAGAATGGAGCCACGCCATTGGTGCATGAATTTACATATGCGCGACGGCCGCCATTTCTGGTCAACTTTCGTGAACCGACCTATACCTATATTACAAATTCATTAGCTTGTCAGAGCGCCTGGAGCGCTAAGATGCCGCCACGGTGAACAATAAACAGTGCTAATATGGCGCTCCGCAGTCCGCACATAAGCGGTAACGAATGTTGTATTATTGTGTTGTGAACATAAACCTATTTAGGTACATCGGGTAAAACTTTGATTATTCATGAACTATTAAGGTAAGTTTCAGTACATCTAATATCTTTTATAAGTAAGTAGGTGACTTCTCTGTTTGCTATAACACAAGTTATAGTATTTTTTTAAATAATAAAATCTAACTAATTATATTTATTGCAATTACAGTGAAGTTAAAGTTACAGTTTAGCAACGTCTTACACACATTTGACTGCAGTAATTCCTAACACGATTTGTTCAAGATTGTGATAAGCAAAAAATACACGAGGGATAGCAGTGACTGGTTCGAATTGCGTAAGAATATGTTGACAGATTCAAATTTTGGTATAGTGGTAAAAAGAAGAGATAACAGCAGTAAAGCCAACTTAGTAAAAATTATTTTGTACAAATAAAATATTTGCAATGAAAAAAGCAGTTGCGCATGGAGTCTAAAATGAACCACTGGCTTTGCAACAACTGGCGAAGCAAGAAAATGTAACAATCGAGCCTTGTGGATTATCCGTTTATTGGTGATTCTCGTCGAGCTCAAGGGATGGCATTGCAAAATCACGGAGAGGAAAATGTTTCATCAGTGCTTGAAGTTTCTACAATACCAAGCCTTACAAGGAAAGTAAATGCAAATGTGCCTCTAGAACAACAGCAAATAATAAGTATTGAAGCCTCATCACCTCACACACTGCCTTTAACTTTCGATGAGAATAAAGAAAACCTGCCGGGTTGCAGCAGACAGCTAACTTTTGATGAGCTGTAAACTCTGTATTTCGTTCATTCATTCATTCATTCATCATCAGCCTTTAACAGTCCACTGCTGGACTAGGCCTCTCCTTTCAAAGGAGGAATTGGCCTACTATACCACGCTGGCCAAACGGGTTAGCACAGGGTTTGTATCAAGTTTTCCTTCTCTTACAGTGCTGTTCTCTGCATAATATGCTCCCTCTGTCGGCTCTTACGACACCCATGGGATGATATGGGGTCGTGACATTCGGTATTCTTAATCCGTCACCACACGGACAATGTGTTTTGTTAGTAAATGATAAATAAATATATTTTAATATTTATTTTCTTTGAAACAACACATATTTTAAGCGAAAGTATTTTTTTATATTTTTCCATACAATGAGGAGAGCCAACGAAAAAGCAGTAACTTAAATTTTAATTCTATAATTTGGGTTGGGTTTCGAAACAAGTCGCCTGAATTTGAGGGTATTGGTGGTGTAGGGGGCTTAAGGGAGTTAGTTTTAATCCCCTAAAAGTAATTTTGGCTGCCGGAGTTGCGTTTAAATATTTTTAAACAATTTCCAACTTAGTAGTAGTTTTTATACCTTGAAAGACGTGAAACGAAACGCAAACCCGCCATCTTGGAATGATCATATTGACAGCTAATGTCAAATTTATGTTAGGTTCTCTTTTGACTCTTAATCCGAAAATATGAACCCTGCGAAGCAGGGCTCCGTCAACCTTAGTTTATTAAACTAGTGTGAAGAATGTGGAAGTTGGCAGTGCCATACACACTGATGTTTGGAGATATTTTTTTTTCAGAGGAAACCAAGTATTTCCGGCAAGTGAAAATTTTGAGGGCGGATTCCGAGACCTCCCTTCCTCCCCCTCAACCACTCACAACCCCTTAAAACGGCGACGTATTTCGAAACCTTTACCATAATAATTATGCCTATAATAACAATAAAACATCCATAAATAAATAAAATAAACCAACTTTTACTAAACTTCAATTATTTCGTAACTCGCTTTAGTTGAGATACGGCTTTTGCGCTTAGTAGGGCAGTATTGTGGTTTTTAGGGTACCGTAGCCAAAAATTGTAAAAGCCCTTTATATTTTGTAGGATAGTATTATATAGGTTGTTTTTTATACCTATATTGTAGGAACCCTTATAGATTCGCCATGTCTGTCTGTCTGTCCGCCCGTATGTAACAGCCAATTTATTGCAAAACAGATTTGAAAACTGGCAGGAATGGAATTAGATGTAGGTATTCTATGAACTGCTTTACCATTTTTATACAAAAATAAAACAAAAATAATTAAGCCCTGCATATATGGAACTGACTTAATTATTTTTATCATCTTACGGCACGTATTTATCTACTTTCGTCAACAATAATTTCGTCAAAAAAAATTAATACCTATAACGTCTAATGTAAACCAGTTTTGCTCATGGCTCCACTAAGAACAAAAATTGCGCTATGCCTATATTGTACAAACAGATTGATTTATGTAATATAAATTTTAATATCAGTATCTCAATTCAATATGCTTAAACGTTTTGCTTGCGATTTTGAAATATTGGAATACGGATGTCGCCAGAATACGGCCACACACGACGAGAATGAAGGGGGGCGCCCCGCAGTAGACGGAGCTAAGCGCCCTTCACCTCCCCTGCTTCACCCCCTCATTTACCAAAACAGTCGCTTAGTACAGCGCCTTAATTATAAATCATTCGGACCGCGTACAGTTAAACACCTCACTAAATTTAAATTTTATTATAATTTGCGCTTTTGAACCGCTCCCCGTTTAAAACAGGGACTTTTTGGTGACTCCATAAGCGTCGTACTCGTATAGAAAATCTAGTGTACGTTCTCCGCTAATATGCATTTGCATAGCTTCCCTATTTATGGCATATTCCACTTCGCCCGTTTGAAAAGATTAAATGTGTGAGGAGGGAGGTACTGATGTACCTACTTAAAATTCAGATTTGCCTTTTATACATACTGGTATAGTTCGTTAAGAAAAGTATTGAGATGAATTATTGTAACAAATATCACACATTTTCATTGTACTGCAATGATTGCATTGCTTATCTTTTGTAATGCGTACAAAAATATAGAATGAAAACTAATGCATAAACTTTATTCAGGGTGTACAAATTACTGCTTATTTTGCTTTCATAAAAATATTAAGTTAACAACTACATCTCAAAACTGAACATATTTCTAGCACAAAACATTTATTTACACTGTTGTACAACTCAAATTCATTTACATCTTTTTCATAACAATAAAATAAAAGAAGACAAATACGATGTTCTAAAGTCCTGTATTATTTGCATTACCTTTGATTGGTCTTTTATGAGGAAATGTGCTTTTGTGAAACATTTTAGAAAGGTCTGTCTGTCAGATATAATACCGAGTCGAATAAATTACTATGTACTGTAATAAAAGAACGAGTAGGAAAGTGAAAATAAAGAATTTTAATCTCATTTAGGACTCTGCCGCTAATCGCTAACAGACATTTGTTCTCCTTTGAACTCCACTGTGAAAAATAATAGAATTAATTTATTATGAATAAATTCTATTTAATTTTTTATGAATAAATTTAAATAAAAGGAAAACACTCGCTCGAACCTTTGCTTTGTAACTTCCACTGTTTCGAATCTTGGGAGATGAGTTTTATTTTTTGACGATAAAACGTGATAAATCCGAAATACTATTTTAATTTAATTATAGTTAGTGATAGTCTAATAACACAAGGTTCCAATACAGATTTTTAATCCCCGCGCTCGCGACTTGATGCGACGCATTAGCAGTGTCGATAAAGAACTAAGAGCAAAGAAACAACATATTAAAATAATTGTTGCTATTTATGTCCATAGACATATAGTCAGGTTTTCCATTACAACATTTTTAATTGCTTGTCACCTCGGATTTCAGCCGTATGAATTAGTGTATTTGTTACGAATATCATTATCATGACAAATTGCAACTTACATATGTACATCAACTCAGGACACAAAGTTTTGGACAAAATTCATATTTGAGGAAAGCTGCTGGCAAAGGCCAGTGTCAAGCATAGTTTCATTCACCTTTTCGTAGACAAAATCAATTTATTCTTATAATGCCAAATGGTTGTGACATAGAAAAAGAGGAGGGCAATGAAGTTGTTCATTAGGATTAAGTAGGATTGTTGCTGATGTTTGCTGGCGCTGAAAAATTATGTACCAAACCGAACATCAGATCCGATATAGAGACCTAACTATCATTAAGGGTTATTTTTCTTTGCATATTCTGCTGATCATGGAATTTGCGCGCAATCATAGCGACTGCTACGCTGAAGGTCGCGGGTTCGATTCCCGCTCAAGTCAAACATTTGTGTGCGTGAACATGGATGTTTGTCTTGGTCTGGGTGTTTCTATGTATAATATGTATGTATTTACAAAAAAAAAGTATATATGTATGTTTATAACCAAAAATATAATAATCGTGAGTACAACTACAGGTACTAAAACACAGTAAAATATTTTCTTGTCTGCCAAATCCGTCTTCATCCATACTCACTATACAATCTAAAAGTGGACTCCGATAGTAGGTATAATAAATAGGCGTTATTATATATTTCTTTGTATGCTAAGGGTTCACACAAAAAGATATATCCAATTGATAGAAAACCTTTCATTTGATAGCGATATACTTTTTCTCGCACAGGGTCTAAAATTAAATATGTGTAAGTATGTCGTACCTATTTGTCGTTGTCATGGGAACCTCTTTGTAGAGTACTTCGAAAACGTATTATTCGGTATAATCATTTGTCTGATCATAAATGTATTATCTCGTATAGTTGTTGTGTTCCCTTTACACACGAGTTATATTTTTTATGATAAACTAGATTTACATAACTTGCCGTGTGGTTGACGGCTTAGAATACAAGTGTCACCACCCCCTATCTTCCCGTGGGTGTCGTAAGAGGCGACTAAGGGATAACAAGATGCAAATACCATCTTTGCGTAGAGACGGAAAACTCGACATCAAACCCTATACGACTGCCTCGTTGGTCTCGCGGCATAAATGTGTGCGTGGGATCGGGAGGTCCCGGGTTCGATTCCTGGGTCGGGCAGTGTTATTGGGTTTTTCTGTCACGAAATTCTCAGTAACAGCACGGAGTCTGGAAATGTGCCCGGTACGGCAATAGGCTCGCCCCTTATTACGCGGGACTAAAGTATATCTGGCGAAAAGTGGGTGTAGAAATACACCTCTGCCTACCCCTTCGGGGATAAAAGGCGTGACGGTAAGTATGTATGTATGTATGTACATATCTTTGTTGATATAGAACTACGTTGGAAAGCCTATATCAAACTGCATTGAACTTGCGATATTGATTGACTGCAACTCACTGGCGGATATTATAGCACCGATTACATATTACTGCCATCATGTGTCAAGATCCATAGGCAGAGAGTTTCATTTTAATATTAAATTTTTACACTGCTCTTCAAGTTAATTGAATTAAACCCTAAAATTAAACAATAAGTTTAACGTAAGTTTCGCTACCAAGGGTGTTAAGATAATGGGCTCAAAGATGTTTTCAGCTGCAAAACGGATCTCGGCTAACACCTAAAGACTTATAAACATATTTATTTCTGAACTTTGATTGTTTACAACACTTATACAACTCAAACCCCTATTTTAGATGATGCCAACTATTTCTAGCTAAATGACTTGAGAAGAAAAGCCGAAACAAAGACAGAGACATTGCTTTTTTCCTGCTATTCCATTATTATTTCGTGTTCCTTTAAAGTAAAGTCCAGACAAAATGGGCTTAGTATGCGAGTGGAATGCAATATGTTTTATTATACCAAAAAGTTCAATACCTACAAGCCAAAGAAAGATATACCTAATTCTTGTAACAGCCCAATCTTACCTGTCCGTAGGGCACAGATAATATAATACTATACTAGGTAGAGGTAAACTTTATAGTGCAAGGCAACTCATTTTCATAATACAAAATATTCATCGTATAAAGAACAATATAGCACTTTTATAGCCACTAACTTAAGCGAAAATAAATAAATATGAAACTGTTACAACCCATTTTAAGGGCATACGGGCAAGGACGGATATTCGTAAAAATGTGTAAATATCACACTTTAACATTAAGCAGACGAAGATAAAACCTTTTCAACCTTATTATTTTATATTTTTTATTCTAGAGTTATTACTTCATATATTTTAGACTAAACGTCTTTGAATCTTATATTAAGCCGCGTCAAAATATGAAATATTCACTTGGCAGATTACTTTTCGAAAGAAATTAAGTACTCTGAATATTCGTTACGACACCTCAGGCTCTATGTACAAAAAATGTTTACAAATAATTATACTTTGCTGTTGTGTCGATGTTTCAAATCTTAATATATCAGTAAGTATAGTTTTTTGATGATTGAAGAATTATTGGATTGTTTATTAATTACAATCGAATAATCATTCAATCATGTTTCTTCATATATATGCTTAGTTTTTTTTATTACAATGCATTTAGATAGCTGTGATATTTTTATTTTACGTGCCATTGGAGAGACTTATGTCCATCAGTGGATTACGACAGGCTGATTGTTGATGATGATGATATTTGCATTTTACCATAACTTCGTATACAAACTTTTTTACTTTTAAACCTACTTTTTGTTTAAATTTTTCAAACTTAATCAGAAAGAGAAATAACACAATCTTCAAGTATTAGATATAATGGGTCGTGAGATACCGTCAACTTAAAGACGATGGCGGCTGCACAGCAGAGGCATAAATTCCAGATGGCGCCCTTTTGGTACAGAACTGTAACAAATGTTCATAGTTGTAAATTTTGATGATGAAGATGACGAGTTTAATAACAAAGATTGATATTTATCACAAACATATTTATTTTATAAAAGTATAATTTTTATTATAAAATAAACAATTTCTTGCCGATCCTCTTATCGATAATTTAAGTGACAAGTCTTACTTTAGTTTAAAAGTTGACTCCCAACGGGTGAGGCCCCAATAACCTACAAAGACAATATCTATCTCCACTAAACAGACGAGCTATAGCTACATTGACACAACATTTATAAACTTCTCTAAGAATTCACTTAATACCTTCCAGACATTGGTTTCAAAACAGTCTGATTGTTTTCGTATTTATTCAAAACAATTAACAATACCGGTGTTTTGGATTTCAACCTGGCTAAATCAAATCTAATTTCGGGCCAAATTACTTTCTCGTTAAATCCATGCCTCGGGCAGAGATCAAATCACCGTATTAATTTAATTAACTTTGTGTCTATTTA
The DNA here is from genome assembly GCA_944739405.2 of Euclidia mi. Classification (NCBI taxonomy): domain Eukaryota; kingdom Metazoa; phylum Arthropoda; class Insecta; order Lepidoptera; family Erebidae; genus Euclidia; species Euclidia mi. Next base: position 47,623,887 of record OX123190.2, read on the forward strand.
CATTACGTAGATGTTGATGTAATAGTATTGTGAATGTCTGACAATGTTAATAATACTGAGTGCCATGTACGACTTAGTTGAAATCAAAAATTTACGTGTAAATAATAATCGATGTGAATCCAATATTGGAAATCGATATATAATATTTGTACACCAATAATTGTTTTACCATATTGTCGCTTCCGTCCATTTTGTTTTAAAATGAAAATATGTTAGAACCTGCATGTAGTATTTGTTTAAAGCATAACATTTCATCAATTGGCAGATTTTCAAATGTTTGTCTAATACAAAATATTTGTTAAAATAAAATCTCCGTCCCAGGACGACTGAAATGATTTTATCTGTGTTTATTTTTAAACAAATAAATAAAATGGTTGTACCAGTACATTTCTAACGTTAAATAACTTCTCTCAAATTCTCTTCTGGCCGTTTGGGGTGGAAACGCTAGGCTCAAGGGCCTAGCGTTTCCACCCCAAACGGCTCAAACACGTAATTACTCACTAAATTACTGTATTTGCGCCGTTTGAGGGTTTCCGCAGTTGCAGCAGCATGGCCTCCCGTGCTTGGAACATGTGTCGTCGTGTACCAAACCATTTGGTTCAAGTACAGCTGGTACGCCAGACGCGACAAGAGCACGACGAATTATGTCATTCAGGTGGGCGTGACGGGGGTTCTGCCAGCGCTTCTGCTGCAAGATAGCCCATGGTGTCCGAGGCTATAGACGTCTTCTCCACAATGACATCGATACGGAGCACCTAAACGAAGACAAGTGGCGATACGGAACGTCTCATCGTCCAACATGGTTCCAGTATTGGACGATGGTAGTGTCTGAAGCCACAGACCCGATTTCCATTCTCCCACAGCCAGCAAGCGAGCACGTTCTGCAACATTAAAAGATGCATCTAAAAGACTTTTCGTTTCCAAGTCGGTTAATTAAAAATCTTTTATGTTTTAAATAAATAGATTGACTTGGCAATTGCACTAAACAATCTAATTTATGTATGAAGAAGTATATAGGTACCCATATATTATGTAGTCTAGCTAGATATCCCTTAGAGTTTTGATGATGGTTCAGTGAGTGACAAAATTAAGAAACTTTGACTCGTTATAATTCTTAAACAACTAATTTAAATTTAATGAAATTTGAAACATACGATGTTTAAACAATGCTTGCTTGGTTCTTGCGTGCATAAAATCAGGCTTCTAGTTTTATCCACAACGAAGTTATACGGGGTAGGAAATGGCCTGAACTGCTTCGAGAAAAAGTAAATTATACCTTTTAAACATACCTGAAAAATAGTATTTTTACTCAGGACTGCTACTAGCAATACTGATTAATATTCATATAAGCTGTCTAGTACAAAATGCATGATATATTATTTTTACATTATTTGCATCAGTACATATTCAGTATGAGAGAGAGATTAAGTTTGTATTATAAGTACAAATATGTTTACAATATGCACTCAGAATATATTATAATAAGTACAATGTAATATTTACATGCTTGTATATTTTTAACTTTAATGCATACCTATTTGTCGGCATTGTTACTAGTAATATTACTTCGCAATCGCGATGTCATGGGAACTTTAGAGTTCCTCAAGGTACTATCCCCCTTAATACACATAACATAATGGTCCCTTTAGTGAAACGAACGGAGGTAAGAGGTTTTGGTAATGCAGTAAATAGAATTCTTAAAATCAGTTTAAACTTTTAGCTATTAATTATTAGACGCTTTGATAAAATAATTCCTTGTTATTTAATGTTTGTTGACAGTTCTTAATCACATAGCTACTTTTAGTAGATACAGGTCATTTGAAGTATTTATGTGAACACGGCTGATAAAAATAAAACTCGGATCAAGAAGAGGAATTTACATTCGCAAGATTCGTCAACAAACATCGCACAGCGTTTATATTACAAATCATGAAATAAATCGAAGTTTATAGATACTGAAACTATCTTCTGATCGACTTTCAGTCGCAATTCTCAACTCATTTCATTCCGTGCTTCACTGAAACGCACCCTTAGTTCCGAGTTAGCGGGATCTTTCCAACCATAAGAGTAATAAGGATTTGGTTTTGGATACGCAATTAAGGGGCGAAACTTTAAATAACCAACAATTTTATAGGTTATGTCCGATAAAGGAATTCTGTACGTCGGATGTTTACTAGTTTATGAGCAGTTTTATTGGATTCAAGTGTTCGGTTAGCGTCTGTTGTATAAGGTCATAAAACGTGGGTCATATAATTTGGGACATATCTGAACCGTATTTTGTGAGTTCGGTCAATGAGTGACTGGTCATGTGAATTAATTTACGACCTGCGGTGATATCAGTGGTATTAAATTGCTTGTAAGTTTGATAAAATCTATTGTTCGGTTTATTGGCTTGCAAAAGATAAGTTACTTATGTATGTGTCAAAATTTATTAAACATTATATAGCATACTAGCTGATCCCGCGGGTGCACCCGCATTATTTGGGATACTGCTCCGCAGTCACTGAGTTCTCCCAGTTATCCTGGCCATCTGGTAAGGTCACGATAAACTTAAAGTAGCGTACGTATTATAACGGTGGAATGGCGGGCGAAATCTAGGGAACAATATGGAAGTAAAGAGGTAAATGGTGTATTACTAAAACACGCCAGTTACTAAAGAAAATTTCATAAAATATTGACAAATACCAAATTACAATGTAGTTACACGTAAATTTTACTCTGGTGGCATTTGTTTCTCCTCTCTTTAATAAGTAGGTCATACATTATTATCAAAGCAAATGAGTAAGTACACAATTAATTACAACATAAAAAGACATATTTTTTACAAAACAAAATTTAAACAACTTTAATAAGCATTCGGGGAAATGGGCCTCGTTAGCCTTGGTTGGCAACCTGTCTAGGAGAAGGAAAACTCCGAATTTAAACCAACTTTCAGGGAGCATACCCGAAACAAAACCCCGATCTAAGGTGTGAACCGACCCGTGCCGAGGGATTCGTGGCCAGAGGGCAAGCTGGTCGTAAACGGAGGGTGCCTGTGTTGGTGGTCACAGGGCACAGCTGATATTCCGCCTTACCCCCGTAAAGGGCTCTGCGGGGATGGACCGTCTAGATCCCTAAATCTCGTGGGAACGCTATGGGAACAAAAACTTATTCTTCTCCATACGGCGGCGACGCGGTTCGCAACCCGTCACGTCTCGTTTCCCGCGAGGGCGAAAAGCGGCCTACGGAAAGCAGGTTTGCGACATTGAATGTTGGTGGAGGAATGAACGGCAAATTGGATGAAGTATGTCAGATGATGGATGATAGAAAGATTGATGTTCTTTGTGTGAATGAAACAAAAAGAAAAGGGTGTGACACCACCAAGCATGGTGCATATACGGCGTATTGGTCTGGGGTAGATAGTACCACCAGAGCCTGTAAGGGAGTTGGTGTAGTACTGTCTGCGAGAATGAATGAGTGCGTAAAAGAATTTGAATGTGTAAATGCTAGGCTATTGTAGATGAGAATGAAAGTAGGACTTACTCGACTCTTTATTGTGGGGGTGTACGCCCCGGTCAATATAGTTACGGTTATGTCACAACATGAGCAAGAAGAAAGGCAGGAGTTTTGGGAGAGTTTAAGAGAGATTTTGAGGAACCGCAAGGATAATGAAAGATTGATCTTGTTAGGGGATTTCAATGGATGGGTGGGAGTAAAGCGAGATGGATTTGAAAGGGTGTTAGGTGCATTTGGTGATGAGAGTGTGAACGAAAATGGAAAAGCACTGCTTGAGATTTGTTTGGAGTGGAGCCTTTGTGTGACAAACACCATGTTTGATCATAAAAGGATACATATGTATACGCGAGAGGCGAAAAATGTTAGAAGAAGTATGATTGATTTTGTGATAGTAGATGAACGATTGAGAAAGAATGTGTTGGATACAAGAGTATATCGAGGGATCGGCATCCACACAGACCACTTCTTGGTGTTGAGTCGGATAAGTGGGCTCTTTAAAGGATGGCGACACCGAGAGCATAATGAAAATAGGGTCTTGGAAAGAATAAAAGTTGAAAATCTTCAAGAGAAAGATGTGAAAGATGAGTATAAACGAAGATTGATAGCAAGATTTGAGAGATTCGATGGCATAAATGATATGGAAGAATTATGGCAGGCCTTTAAAGAAGAGGTAGTATGTGTAGCGTCTGAAGTATGTGGTATGATCAAGAGAAGGAAAATACGAAAGGTTAAGAATACATGGTGGGACAAGGATGTACAATCAGCAGTGTCAGAGAAGAAGAAAGCTTGGTCAGATTGGTTGGCTGCCAGAGCAAATGAAAGAATGGGAAAAGCAACGAGTGTAGACATAGATGAAGCAAAAAAGGAGTTTGTTAGGTCAAAAAGAATAGTGAGAGAAATGGTTAAAAGGAAAAAAGAGGAAAAGAAAGATGAGTTTGATAGCAGATTATCTGACGATTTCCAGAGGAACATTAAGTTTTTCTGGAAATCCGTTCGTGCAGTTCGAGGAAGAACTCAATCCTCAAAACACACATCCATCAGAGACGAGAATGGAAGTATAGTAAATGGTGAATTGTGCGTGCTGAAGAGATGGAAAGAGTATTTTGAAAGTTTATTCGAAAGAACGGCGATAGAGACACCGATAGCTGAAGTGAATTGTAATGATAGCAATGATGAAAGCATTATTGGCGTGGATGAGATCGTGAAGGCACTGGGAAGTATGAAAGTAGGTAAGGCTGCAGGATATGATAGGATTACAGTCGAAATGCTGAAGGCTGGACAGGGCATCATAGTTGGTCAGTTGCAGCGGTTATATAACTTGTGTTGGAACACCGGCCGAGTACCTAATGACTGGACCACAGCTGTAGTTGTGCCTCTTTATAAAGGAAAAGGCTCGCAACAAGACTGCAAAAACTATAGAGGCATTAGCCTTCTCAGCATTGTTGGCAAATTGTATGCAAAGGTACTTATTGAAAGAATTATGGAAGTGACCGACAAGAAAATATGGGATGTACAAGCGGGATTCCGAAAGGGTATGGGATGCACGGATCAGGTTTTTTTCTTGCGAAGCATAGCCGGAAAATTTTTGGCCAAAGGTCAAAAGGTCTATTGCGCATTCGTGGATTTGGAAAAGGCTTACGATAAAGTGGTGAGGAATGAAATGTGGTCGGTGCTGTCAATGAATGGGGTGGACAGCAGCCTCATTCGAGCTCTGAAATCCCTTTATGAGGATTCTAGAGCTTGTGTGAGGATAAACGGGGCATACACTGACTGGTTTACCATCGATAAAGGTGTTAGACAGGGATGTGTAGCGTCGCCGTGGCTGTTTAACCTCTTCATGGACAGTTGTTTGCAAGATTTAAAACATAGCGACTGCGGATTAAGGATGAATGGGTTACTCGTCAAATGCCTCCTTTATGCTGATGATCAGGTTATACTTGCATCTTCAACGGAGGAGTTGCAGGAGATGGTAACAATCATGCATCGTGCGTTAGAAAGGAAAGGAATGAAAGTGAATGTAAGTAAAACGAAAGTTATGGTTTTTGAAAAGGAGGAATGCGTTACGGCTTGTAATGTTTTGATCGATGGACAGCGAGTGGAACAAGTGAATGAGTTTGTTTACTTAGGTACGTTGTTTACAAGAGATGGTAAGAATGAAGCAGATATTGAAAGGAGAGTTAATGCAGGTAAATATGTAAATGGAGCTCTGAAGGCGTTTATGAACAGTCAAAACGTGTCCAAAAAGGCACGTTTGGCTGAACATAGAGGTGTGTTAGTGCCTACCCTTATGTATGGTAGTGAAAGTTGGGTATGGCAGAAGAGATTTGAAAGTAGAATAAATGCTGTAGAAATGAGAGCACTAAGAAGTATATGTGGTGTGTCTTTGACCGACAGAGTAAAGAATTGTGTGATACGAGAGTGGTGTGGGGTAAAAGAAGATGTAGTGACAAGCATTGAGAAAGGCATGTTAAGATGGTTTGGGCACATGGAGAGGATGGATGACGATAGACTGACAAAGAAGATATATCAGGCTAGTGTTAATGGGACAGGACAAAGGGGAAGACCTAGGAGAACGTTCTCTGACCAGATTGGAGACATCCTGAAAAAAGGACAAGTCAGAAGTACCCTTAACAGAAGAGCATGCATGAGAAACTTGATGGGAGTGAGTGAAGCAAGAGAAGTATGTCAGGATCGTTGCAAATGGCGTTCCGTAGTCTCTGCCTACCCCTCCGGGAAACAGGCGTGAGTCTATGTATGTATGTATGTATGTATGTATGTAATAAGCATAATTAATTCGTATTAGTTTTATTAATGTTTACTTAAAACGTTTCACTCACGTCTGTAATTAAAAATTAACTAGCACATAGTCCTAAGTTTGCAGACTTAACTTTTGACTTTTCTTTGCAGTTAAATTGTTCATCTAAATTGAATTATATTATTTTATTATATTTGTGAACACGCCCTTTGTTAGCGAAATTTATAAGCGGACAGCTGGTAACTAGCAATTCACCAATAAGTAGAAATAAATTGGATTATATAAATAAACTATTATTTTATGTAAAACTTGATCTAGGCATTAATCTATATCAAGACATGCGAGTTTCATAACTCATGTTGCGCAGTCGAAATAAGCATCTTCCACCGTGATTGCAGTGACTGTACCACCAGGTTTTGACCGAATATTATTAGCTTTTGCGCAGAGCGGCTAACTGTCTGACCTCCGCAATCCAAAGGGATAGCTATATTCCATATTATAGACTAGTGTCAGTTAATTCATAGGTACTGGGAGTCAGTACCTATGAATTAACTGACACTAGTCTGTCCTATTCCTTTATCTGTAATAGCTGTCAAAAATCTTCATGACAGCCGGGACCGATGGCTTAACGCGCTCGCCGAGTGATAATTTACAATTCAATACGCACATAACTGTGTAACACATAAAAGTCATTAATGCATGCCGTGGTTTCAAACCCGATACCCTCTGCATAGCAGTCTGTTAGTATCTCCACTAGGTTACATACATACATATGTACATAGACTCACGCCTGTTTCCCGGAGGGGTAGGCAGAGACTACGGAACGCCATTTGCAACGATCCTGACATATCTCTCTTGCTTCATTCATTCCCATCAAATTCCTCATGCATGCTCTTCTGTTCAGGGTACTTCAAACCTCTCCTGTTTTTAGGACGTCTCCAATCTGGTCAGAGAACGCCCGCCTAGGTCGTCCCCTTCGTCCTGTCCTATTCACACTTGCCTTGTATATCTGCTTGGTCACTCTTTCGTCATCCATCCTCTCCACGTGCCCAAACCACCTTAGCATACCTTTCTCGATGCTTGTCACTACATATTCTTTTCTCCACAACACTCTCCTATCACACAATTCTTTACTCTGTCAGTCAACGAGACACCACACATACTTCTCAGTGCTCCCATTTCTACAGAATTTATTCTACTTTCATGACTCTTCTGCCATACCCAACTTTCACTACCACACATAAGCGTAGGTACCAACACCCCTCTACGCACTCGTTTTGGCTATTCATAAACACCTTCAGGCTACAGTGACTAATTATAGTTAAAGGATACTATTACCAAGATTTAACTTTAAATACAGATATGAGACTAATAAATAATTATTATCTTCATCAAATTACCTTCTATTGCTCTGCAATAATCGCTTCACTGTCACAGTAACCGAGTAATAAAAAAATTGCCTGCGTCAAGTTTCTTAAGAGTGTGCTCGTAGAATTAATATTAAGTGGCGGATAATACCTCGACCGAGTGTGGAGGCACGCAACGGCGTTGATGTCGGCTAAGTTTAAAAGCTCACAGATTATGAATATATTTATATAAAATTGATTCTCTTCAAGTTTATCCGGATAAAGGTGCTGAAGAGTTTGTTTGTTTGTTTGTTCTGTTAAACGCGCTAATCTCAGGAACTACTGGTCCGATTTGAAAAATTATTTCAGTGTTAGAAAGCCCATATATCTAGGAAGGCTATAAGCTATATAACATCACGCTGAGCAACGAGAGCAGAGCAGTAGCCTTAAACAACGCGGGTGTAACCGCGAGCATCCTCTAGTTAAAATAAAATCTAGAACTTGCGTGCTAAAAGCATAAAAAACAATTCTCACCGTGCGACTAAATTACTAGGTAAGCGACTAGAAATACAGATTAGGTGACTTCAATATTGCCGGCCTTCATTTCGATAATCACGATCTATTTATTTATGAAAATAATCTCCTTCATTCGGGAAACTTAATAGGTTATGTTAGGTTTACTTGTGACCCTGTACCCAAAAATAGGAGCCCTGCAAAGCAAGGCTCCGTTAACTTGGCTTAAAAGACTGAAGCGTCTTATTTTATTTTGTTTTTAAGAATCCAATGTGATAGTTACCTCCACAGATACAATATGGAGCTATTGGCTACCGTTTTGGTGTTTGAGCTTTTCTAATACAGTCCACTCTTCAACAAATTACACACCGCATGAATTAGTTTTTGGTAAACTCTGTCGCATACCTAGTAATATTTCTGATCATATCGCTCCATTGTACAACATTGACAATTATTCGTTACAGTTAACATACCGATTGCAGTTAGCACAAGCCGATGCAAAGAAAAATCATTTAGGTGGTAAGCAAAAATGAAAATAAATGTACGGGTAATTTGTAAATCCAATCACGTATCAAAGAGATGACTTAGTTTTGTTAAAAAAACAAGTAGAAAATTGGATGTTTTATTTGAAGGTCCCTATAGAGTGATTGAAGACTTAGGTTGTAATGTACGAATACATAAAAATAATAAAGAAGAGTTAGTACATAAGAATAGAACTAGACCTTGCTATAACTAAATGTTTACCTTGTTAGCTTATAAGTTTAAAATATAATCAATATTTCTAATTGGTATGTTTCATAAAAAAAAATAAGACAAATATAAGATAAGCTTTTTTTTTCTTTGTAAAGGGAAGATGAAGTGTTATGTTCCTTTAGAATGATTTACCTATTAAGTATGCTCTCTTATAACGATATTGTATGAAATGCTTAATGCGCATTATATTGTAACTCATTCAATAAACTAATCTTGAATAATGACTACTACTATGAACTAATCTATCTTGAATGTTGGAACATTAACGGGGAAGACTAAAGAACTTGCTTCACTCTTCAAGCGTAGAAAGGTAGATTTCGCATGTCTTCAAGAAACAAGATGGACTGGTGCAAAAGCCCGTAACATCGGAGAGGGTTATAAACTTATGTATGTAGGAGCTAAGCATGGGAGAAACGGTGTAGCAATCGCTGTCAGTGCCGAACATCTCGATAACATCTTAGAGGTAAATCGAATTAACGATAGGCTAATGTCTCTAAAAGCTCTTGTTGAAGGAGAAGTTTTAAATGTAATTTCAGCTTATGCTCCTCAGGCGGGATGTAGCAGAGCCGATAAAGACGCATTTTGGACAACTCTAGAAGACCATCTACAACAAATACCCTCAAAAGAAATGATACTGCTGGAAGGGGACTTAAATGGTCACATAGGGGATAAAAACAATGCTTTTAAAAGAGTGCACGGAGGTCACGGATATGGCACTATAAACGAAGGAGGGAAAGTTATTCTTTCTACAGCTGCAGCATTCGATCTTGCTATAACTAATTCTTTCTTTGCCAAAAAGCCAGAACACATAATTACATACAAAAGCGGACGAACATCATCGCAGATCGACTATTTATTAGTAAATCGAGCTCACATTGGTCGGGTAACAAATTGCAAGGTCATCCCGGGTGAATGCGCTGTTACTCAACATCGTATCGTTGTAATGGATATGCTTTTTAAGAAAACATCTAAAACGAAAACATCTCAGACGCCAGAAATAACCAAATGGTGGAACCTAAAAGGAGACAACATTCCCAAATTCTGCAACCACTTACACAACTTAAAAGTGGATACTGATTCGGACGTTGACACTGTATGGAATTATCTCAGCAAATCCATTCTAAAAGCCGCTTATATTACTCTTGGTCGTACAAAGGGTGGTACAATAAATTACAGAGAGTCTTGGTGGTGGACAGAAGCAGAGAAAAATGCAATTCAAAGAAAGAAAGATGCCTTTAGGACCTGGCAGTCTACCCAAACTTCTGAAGACCAGGCAGAATATAAAAGAGTTAAGAAGGACACCAAAAAAATTATAGCAGTGGAACGCGCAAATTCCCAAAAAACGATGTACGAGCAATTAGAGACCAAAGAAGGTCAAAAATGTATTTACAAGCTCGCAAAGCAACGTTGTCAGAGCACAAAGGATCCCGCTAGATGTAAAACTGTTAAAGGCCCAAATGGTGAGCTGCTGTACAAAGATAAAGATGTCCTATCAGCCTGGCATCAGTATTATCGACAGCTACTCAACCCTACTCAAGCTGCTCCCCAGCTCGAAAACACCGGTAGGAACATGGGACTTATACCTCCAATACATCCCAGTGAGGTCACAATGGCGCTAAAAAAGATGGCCAACAACAAAGCCATAGGGCCTGACGGTATTCTAGTCGAAGCTTGGAAGTGCCTTCGCGAACAAGGAGTCGTACTGCTTACCGACCTCTTCAACTGTGTGTTGCTCTCCTCCAAAATGCCAGAGGCATGGAGATTGAGCACCATAGTTCCAATTTATAAGGGAAAGGGCAGCAAATACGAATGTAATAACTATCGCGGAATCAAGCTGTTAAGCCATACCATGAAGCTATTTGAAAGAGTGATTGACAGTCGCTTAAGATCAGAATGTTCGCTGTCCAAAAATCACTATGGCTTTGTACCGGGCTTATCTACTACCGATCCTATGTTTGCTCTAAACACGATCGCTGAAGAGTACAGAGCGAAACTTCGACCATTGTATGTCGCATTCTTGGACATGGAAAAGGCATTTGATCGTGTACCAAGGGATACGATTTGGTGGAGTCTTCGCATGAAGAACGTCCCCGAACATTATATTAATATCATAGCCGACATGTACAGGGGTGCGAGATCAATGGTACGAACAGTAGTGGGTCAGACTAAACCAATAGCGGTTGCAGAAGGTGTGCATCAAGGCTCAGTACTGAGTCCCTTCCTGTTTTGTTTGGTATTAGACGCACTCACTGAAGCAGCACAGTCTTCAGCCTCGTGGACTTTCATCTACGCAGACGACGTTGCTATCTGCACCGAGAGCCGCGCAGAGTTGCAAGAGGCGCTTCTGTCGTGGAAACATCAGTAACAGGCCGGTGGCCTAGTGTTGAGTGTTGCAAAGACCCAGTACATGTCTTTTAATGACCCAGATCCAGATAACAATAGTCCGATTCCTATCGACGGCCAACTTGTAACCATGTGCGATGAATACAAGTATCTTGGTTATATGATGCACAGATCTGGGCATTTAGAATGCAATATCCAGCACAGAATAGCCGCAGCGTGGCTTAAGTGGCGAGAAGTGACTGGTGTTACCTGCGATAAGAGGATGCCTGTCAAACTCAAGGGTTTGATCTATAAGACCATAATAAGGCCAGTTTTTTTGTATGGCAGCGAAACATGGGCTGTAACCCAAAAGAGCGTGCATACCATCCAAGTTGCTGAAATGAAGATGCTAAGATGGATATGCGGCGTAACCAGGCTCGATAAAATCCGCAACGAGTACGTGCGAGGAAGCCTTGGTGTACGCGACATCGCCGAAAAAATGCAGGAAAGTAGGCTGAGATGGTATGGTCATGTGAAAAGGAGGCCACCAGACTACGTCGGCAATTTGGCACTACAGCTCGATCTCCCTGGTCGGAGACCTAGAGGACGACCCAAAACAAGGTGGCGAGATGTAGTGCTCAGGGACAAGAGGGAATGCAAGGTCACTGATGATGATGTCATGGATAGAGCGAAGTGGATGCGTAACGTGAAGAAAGCTGACCCCACCACCATGTGGGATTTATACCTAGGAAGAGAGAGATTCAATAAACTAATCTCGTACGTAAAAGACCATCTTTTAATTTATCAGAGGACCCAATATCACATGGCATTTGATTTAATTAAATGCATATTGCTTTGTTTTTTCGGAATACATTGATCCATTTAATTACCTACCCTTAAATAATAAAATTTCTTGCCTAATAGTGTTTCTTCAAAAAGTAATTTCATTAGAAAATTTTGATAAAAATGTGAGTTAATAATAGTACTCTGCTCATTATAGTATTTTTAATGTGGTTTTTCTATTACGAAACACTTATTAAACATAAAATGCTGGTCAGTATAAATAAATAATTTGCCAAATATTGAAAAAATGCAGGACGTAACGTTGGCACTCAAACAAATATTAGTTCGCCCAAATATTATGAAGCTTCTCATTTTGTATTATAAGTAATTCAAATTAATGTTTATAAGTTGCTATTCTGTTGATTTCTCATCACTTGCAGTCAGTCGCTCACTTAGTAATTCTATAACCCAAATTAATTATTTTTGTCACTCAAAACTTAACAGTCACTCGTTTAAATACTACCCCATTAAATAGAACATTAGAGATAATTTCTTCAAAATTTTTACTTAGTAGTACCCTGTACAGTATGCAGCAATTCCCACGTGTTTAGATAGCGTATGATGTCTTTCAAGATTTATTTAAATCTAACTTTGGCTAAATACAAAAGAAAATCAGGTGTTTAAAATTAAGGGAAAGGTCTCACTGCCATGTTAGTCTTTTCATCAAGTAAAATTAATATAAATTAATTTTGAAAGCAACAACGAGCTTTGTGTAATACATATATACTGGATATTTTTAATTTCATCATGGTTTTTACTTTTATGTTCGCCCGAAAAGTATGAAGACACAGGAGTTAAATTACAATGGCGTATGTAATACATCCTAAACGTGTGAACAAATCTTTGAAAACTTTAGAGTTGATGGAATACCTAATAGATATTTCATATGATTTCATTTCAGCTACACATTTTAAAAATAGTTTAAGAGTGCAATAAAACGCATTTCCTAAGCACAGCCGTTAAGAACCGCCGATAGTAAGAACAGTCACGCCGCCAGTAAGAAGCCGCGCTCCACAATCAAAAGGTCAACACAAATATTTCACAGGAGCACGCAAAAGCAGGTGAATAATTCTACCTTATAAACGCAAATTACCTTATTCTAAACAAACAGCGCAAGCAGTTATCGTTTCCCATTGTTCAAGACTTAAAAAGCAGTACATGTGTATTTACGTTCAAGAATGAAACTCAAAATACGTAGAAGCAACATTTACATCAAATATTGGCGGCACAACACAAATATTATCATTATTTCATGTTGGCGAGTTTAGTCTTCACGCCTTCGATGCACAAAGAGAGTCAGTTTTATTTGAGTTTATGTTACTAGGTTATGCCACCGGCGCTGCTTATGGCTCCTTGTTTTATTTCAGCTATTTTTGCAACATGCTGGTAAATAAGCTAATAGTTTTCCATGCTCAATAAAAATTATATCAAACCTATGACCTGACTGCCTCGTTGGTCTCGCGGCAAAAATGTGCGCGTGGGATTGGGAGGTCTCGGGATCGATCCCCAGGTCGGGCAAAATATTAATAATAAATTAATAATAAATTACACTTTATTGCACAACAAAATAAAATTTTACAGTACAAGTGGCTTAAAACTACAAGTAATGTACAATGGGCGGCCTTATCGCTTAGTGCGATCTCTTACAGGCAACCTTAGGATAGACAGGAATGATGTTAAGCAGTTATACATGCTGGCGATGGTGTAGTTAAATACTATGAATCAGTATTGAAGATTTAAATAAAATACATACATACTTACAATTACATATTCCATAAAAATACTTAAACATACATAGAATAAATATATACCTACATACATTCGTACAATATACATATATACATAATAATATGACAGACATTGTAGATTGTATATTGATAGTAAATTGAAATAGAACCCGCATACAAGCAATTAAATTGCGTTACGTATTCAGATAGTGTTTTTTTTAACGAATTTTTAAATATATTCAGTGATGGTGCTCTTCTAATTTGTAATGGCAAAGCATTCCACAGGCGCACTGCCTGAACGGTAAAGGATTTTCCAAAATAATTTGTGGAATGGCTTGGCATCTCCAACGTCAGATCTTCAGACGACCTCAAGGACCTTATATGTGTGTCATGAAGGAACTTGAAACGTTCTTTGAGATAGGAGGGCGTACTAGGATTAAATAGAACATTATACAGTAATGTGAGTATTCCTGCGAAGACGAATTGGGAGCCACTTGAGTTTGTTACGAAAATCTGAGACGTGATCATATTTGCGCAGTCCAAATATAAATCTAATGCAAAAGTTTTGGAGACGCTCAAGTTTATCTAGCTGCTCCTCTGTAGGGTCAAGATAGCTGACGTCAGCATAGTCAATTATGGAAAGAAGCAAGGATTGAGCGAGCGCGATTTTTATGGCAGTTGGAAGGAAGTTGCGTAACCTACGCAACGAACCTGCGGATGCAAAAAGCTTGCGACTCGTTTCTTGCATTTGAGATTTCCAGGACATACTTTCGTCCAAGAAGATCCCCAAACTTTTCACAGTTTTAATAAAAACGAGGTTTTTGCCATCGAAATTTATTTGTGGCAGATTGGACCAACTGATTTTTGAGACTAATTTGGGGCTGCCTATAATAATTAACTGGGTTTTGTCAGCATTTATGCTGAGTCCGTATTTCTTAGTCCAGTCGCAGATTCTGACCAGGTCCGCCTTAATAAAAGTACAAGCTTCTGCCAGCTTATTTAAAGGAGCTTGCGTATAGATTTGTAAATCGTCTGCGTAAAGGTGGTAAGAAGAAAGTAATTGGTTTGAGATAGTATTGATAAATATTGCGAAGAACAGAGGAGAAAGCACGCCACCCTGTGGCACACCGGCATCAGTGTGAGACCAAGTAGAAAAAGAGTCTTCGATGCTTATACGTTGCCAGCGACCAAACAGGTAACTATGAAACCAGTCAATTGCCGATGGAGATACGTTAAGAGAGCGTAGAATGCCAAGTATGATGTGAAAATCCACGGTGTTGAAAGCGTTACTAAAATCAAGTAACGACAAGACCTTTAGATTTCCACTATCCATACCTAGTCTAATGTCATCAGTTACGTGAACCAGTGCAGTGGTAGTACTGTGGCCAGGGCGGAAACCGGACTGATATGTGTTTAGGAGGGAATTCGTATGTAGGAAGGAACTAAGTTGTGTGTGGACTAAGCGTTCTAGTACTTTCGACAAGAAGAGAAGTAGGGATATAGGTCGGTAATCTGAAAAGGAACAGGGCTTAGGTTTCTTGGGCAAAGGGATTATTGTTGCATCTTTTCAATCGGATGGAAAAATGCCACGGTTGATGGAATGGTTGAAGATGTGACATAAAACTGGAAGGATTTCTTCAAGGATGGGAAGGATTATTTTACGGCTAATACTATCACTACTGACTGCATTAGACGTAACAGCCAGCACGTTTTTCTTAACATCACATGCGGTAAATTGCGAGAAGATAAAGGGAGAATAATCCAGAGTTGGCAAAGATGAAAGATATTGTAAGGTGGTACTTTTCATATTTCCATCAAATTTGGACGAAGTAGAGAAATGTATATTAAGAGAATCGAGGTTAATATTATTTGGAATATATTGATGGCGTGTCTTGCCAACTCCCAGACTTTTAAGAAATTGACAGACTTTTGCTGGATCACCGTTTTCAACGGATTTATGAATATATTGGCGTTGCGCATTCCTACACACCTTGTTGCAGAGATTTCTGGCCGCCACGTACTTTTCATGGTTTAGAGGAGTAGGCCGTGTTTCAACTTAGCTTTGGCAACAGATTTTTTGGCCATGATTTTCCTGATATCATCTGTTAGCCAAGGTGCCGGTAAGTGTTTCAATTTTATGCTACGTTTTGGCGCATGCACATCATATATATTTATGAGTTTAGTGGTGAGTTCATGGACCTTACTATTGACACACTCTGAGTCATACAGAGGGCTCCAGTCTATATTAGAGGCATCCTTACGCAGTTTTTCATGATCCATGCCACTAAAATTGCGCTGCAAGACTATTTTGGGCTTAATTTTGGGTGTGCGTATTTTATAGGAAACGAAGATCAGGTCATGATAGGAAAACCCATCCGCTGTACATTGACCATGCTTATAAACCAGATTGGAGGAAGATACCAGAAAATAGATCTAGAAGAGAAGGGGTGAAATTGGGGAAGTGATGAGTTGCATTTAAGTTTAAGATAGATAGATTGCAAGACTCTATGGTGTGCCGGAATAAGGTAGCACGAGAATCCTGTTTGTAAATGTGAATCCTGTTATAATTGTGTGGCTATATAAAGGAGTTAAATTTTCTAAGATAAGCTCAAATGATGAAAAATAGTTAACACGATTTGAGGGAGAATAGAATACGCCTTAAAATAATTTAGTGTGGTGAAGTTCTAATTCAAGGAATAGATGCTCGCCTGCATTCAACAGTATAAGTAATATTATTGGGATTTTCCGTTAGGAAATTCTCAGTAGCAGCACGGAGTCTCATAATGTGCCCGGTGCGGCAATAGGCTCGCCTCCTATTACGTGGGTAAAATAAATCTGGTGAAAAGTGGGTGTAGCAATATTCCTCTGCGTACCCCTTCGGGGATATAGGCGTGAGACTATGTATGTATGTATGTATGTATGTATGTATGTATATATGTACCTATGACCTATATACGACCGACCGTATAACGCTTAAGAAGATTCGCTATACCTATCAAGAAGTTTCTATCTTGAAGCTTGTTCCTTTTAATGTTAAATTATCAATGATATTACAGATGTGAAATTATAATCATTACCATACGAGATCTGAATGACAACAGCTGTTTTCATTCAAACCTCGCAAATATGACACAAGTTTATGTACCAAACAACTATTTTCTTCCGTAAACCCCAAAGGTAATGATTAATTTTTGGAAATCTTTTACGTTCATTGTTATACTTAAACACACCTCAGGATTCATGAAAACACAACCTACAATTCTAAGTAAAGGATATTTCCATTTTCATCCATTCGCTACTTTTCTATGGCAGTTTTTAGAAGCCTGTGTATTTTATTTGGTTTAGCAGTTTCTGAGAACCTTGGTACTATAACCTCGTTACTAGAATTGTGGAACACCAAAATTGATTCCACAAAATTAAACCAGCGTACTTGGGGACGGCTTCATCAAACGTGCCTATAGATGGTCGTAGGTCGAGTAGCATTCGCAGTACCGCTAATTGGGTCACATCACATCGTTCAGATTGAAATCAAACAGAGCTTGATATAGAGTGCCTGAATGTGTAACGTGTCAGAACCTAAGTCTTTGTGGCTCAAAACTGCGATGGACTATCTATAAAGCGAATTGAAAACTTTTCAGCTGAATTCAGCGCTTAAATTTTGTTGCAGCACGTTATTTTCATCGGAATTAACCAATTTCATTCATTTTTATTTTTGCAATTTGCAAGAACTACTTGTTTTTTTATCTAACTAGGAAATAAATATGCAAGCATTACATTAAATTAATTTCAAAACGATAAAAGTTTATGTAGTTAGTAGAAAAGTAATATTTATCTTTTCTTCCAAAATCAATCAATCAATCAATCAATTTATTTAAATAAGTAGGTAAATACACAATACATTATATTATACATGCATCACCATCTAGTCCCAAACTAAGCAGAGCTTGTGCTATGGGTACTAGACAATGGTTTGACATACATATTTTTTTATTTAAATACATACCTTACATACATACAATATACAAATTTTGTTAGTAAATAAAAAAAATATAGTTATATACTATGTTAAAATTGCTTCACTTGCGGCCACGATAATGTTGTGCGTTCTGGTGGCAATTGTCCGCGGAAGCGACGGAACACCACACCTTTCGGCCAAAAGTCCTCCTTCATAACAACAGTCAGAAAGCACGTCGGGATGCGCACCACAAACGCCTTGAAGTTGACGTTGCGTCGCGACTCCAGCAGCTGTACTCTCGGCATGTAGTTCGACTTTTGGCGCACGTACTCCGCGATGTCCTCCGCCTTAGTGGTGTAGTGCAGGCGAGAGATGTACACGGGTGTGTTCGGCGCGGCAGCGCGCAGAGTTGCACCAGGTTCCACAGGAGCCGTGCCGCAACAGTTCTTGACGGTCTTCTGACGACGCTTCCTCCGCTGCACCGTCACAAAACCATCATCTGCTACGTCAGCTTGTTTTTTCGCCTTTTCCGGCTTGGGCTTCGTAGCTACAGGGGTGCTCACAGTTTCCTGCTGAACTTTTATTGAGTTAGGTCGCGCGGCGATACACGGAGGAGTCGCGGAGTCGGTGGCATGGCTGCGGGGCACTTGTGTAGCGCACTCAGCAGTCACAATATTACGCGGCGACAGAACTGCTGACGCGAAGCTTGCGACCGATGTATTAACGCATGCACCTCGGCGCGTGTTGATGTTACTACGCGCCGGTGACCCACTTAAATCGACAACCTTACGTAGGTCTAACTCCGTGAGCAAGAGTACGACGGTATCTTGAGATGTCTCCAACTTTTTGTGTACATCCGCTAAACTTGCCTTAAGAAAAACTATGTCCTTCAAAAGGCTTGTAACATCGACGTGGTCGATAGTGACAGGAGGTAACTTGTTTAAGTCCCTCGCCACAAACGTCGGCACGTCGTCAGGATCGGTCTCTATGAGCAGCGTGATGATGTCTTGTAGGCTTTTCTTTGTCCCGTCACGCCTGCGGGACACCATCTGGTCACATTTGTTTAGCGACCTATACACAAGCAGCTTGGCAGCCGCAATGTCCTCCTCGCTGAAGTTCGTTGCACAGATCTGGATAGCCAACACTTCGTCCACGACATCCAGCTTCTGCTGCAGGAACGCCAGCAGCTCGTTCACCACAAGTTTATCACTCATGGCGATAAAAATTGCGAGCGTCGGCTCGCGCCGCGCGAAACAATAATATAAAATTTATTTACGCGACACACGTCCGCCTTAGGGCCGGAACATATCTGACGGAAGATCCGTCGCGTTTTATCGGTCGCGTAACGCCAATACATACAAATGTATAGAAAAACGTTCAACCTTTCACACCTGACCGATAATCCGTTAGTACGTCGAGCGTACTGACGGATTTTCCGTCGACGTCGCGCGCACCACGCACCACGTGAATTTTGACCTTTGAGTAAGGAATATAAATGGAGAGGGCAAATAGTAGGTACATATAGAAAAATTACATTATTCACATATATTATTATATTTTATATTTATAGACTCACGGCTGTATCCCCGGAGGGGTAGGCAGAGGTGTAATATTACACCCACATTTCGCCATGATTTTTTTTATACACATATATACGAAATCGACATAAAGCCACCAAACATAGTGTTGTCTCGTTTTGTCTTAGGGATATCTCTGTCAGAAAAAAGAGATAGCCATAGTTTACTGAATAAATTAATCATGACGATATTTTATTAGAAATGTCATTCGTGCCACTATCGCCATATTTTTCGCCAAGGTTTGTGGTACATCTGCTGTGAAATCGTTGTCTATCGAACATAATAATTTTGTTTTTGTGCATAAATATGACTAAAAACCGATATTGGCTCTCAGAGAATATTTTGTTACATATTTCATACAAGGGTCGTCTTTCGCTTTGCCATTTTCGCCCACATTTGCATTATGGAATAAACTAATCTGGCAAAAGATTTAAACTAACAAAGGTAACTTACTACAAAAATGTATTATTCTCCTCTAACCGGCTCCAAATCGTTATCGATTACATTCCGGAGAACAACCCAAATGGCAACCATTTTATTTGTTCAACGTTTCGTAAGTGTGCACGCTAATTTCGTAGGTGTGCACGCTAAATTCGTAGGTATTGGACATACCAAATCCATGTCATTCCCAGATCGGTGATTTTAAGATCGTAAGATTCCAGGGCCGCCAGAACTTACTAATTTTTTCAGAAACGAAATGTGTAGAATAATGTAGTGTTAGTATCTGCTATGAGTGTACGCATATTTGCTAGCTTGGATCGAGGGCCAATTTTTGGGTATGAGGTGCTAAAGGTCCACGGGAACAATTTCCATACATGCCTATATAGAAAACATTTTGTGTCTTGCTCTGCAACTGTAGTCTGTATTCTATATCATTTGTATAAGTTTTGTGAAAAACCGTAACCAAATCGTATTATCGTCTTTTATTTTTGAACCTCCATACCTAAATAGGATATATATTTAAATAACGCTTGTTGGCTACTATAAAAAATCTTCGAAGTCCGACATATTTTTAATAGTACTCGAATTGCAAAATAAATAACTACAAGACTTCAGTGACTACATAACATCAGGGAACACGAAAAATGATTAGGTAAAAGAATATGACAGTAAAATATTGAGCTGCCCTGAGTACGGCCCTGTACGAACA
Source organism: Euclidia mi (assembly GCA_944739405.2). NCBI lineage: Eukaryota > Metazoa > Arthropoda > Insecta > Lepidoptera > Erebidae > Euclidia > Euclidia mi. Next base: position 47,644,323 of record OX123190.2, read on the forward strand.
AACTTATATGTGTGCATAATAGCCACGCTTTCAGCGAATGTGTGCAGATACGCTCGACGCATTTTCCGTCAGATGTGTACCGATTCATTTGACGGAATAGACGCGACCGAAGATACGTTCGACGCATCTTTGGTCAGGTATGTTCCACCCCTTAGAGCGCAGTCAGACTAGACTGTGATTGTTTATTTTTCTATGATTGTTTATTCCCAAAGCCACCGCCTACTATGACGATATTATTGAAAATCATAAAACTTAAAGGCTTATTGTACATCCGTGATGCAAACACTCGCTACTTACTGTCGTCACATGCCAGCATAGCCCTCTCGGTCTCATTAGTAACTTTGAAATGCTTGTCACTCACTAACATCTAAATCTTAGTTAATGACTTGCTGATTTAGCCAATAAATACAGTTTTATTCTATTTTCAATGAATAGCATAAAGATAATTTTGTCAAATACCCACATAGCGTGTCTTACTTAGCCGATATGAAATTACAATACAAAGTAAATAAGTTTGAATTGATTTTATGTCTAGCACTAAATTACAAACGACAGCTTACAAAATTCATCAAGCACCGTGCCCAAAAGCTTGGAAATTGCGTTAAAACAATTACTTGGTATTGGTACTACGGTAAATGAATTGGTAACTAGCGTGCGCAGGGAAGGTGTCGTTTTTCGATGAACGCGTGACGTAATTAGGTGCCTGTGTTGATAATTAAACTGTATGTAGTATGTCGCACAACAAAGCGGGCGCCGCCTAAGTTTGTCCATTACCGGACTACTGCTGACATTGTCGGCAGGAGCATGTCAGTTGCTTTGCTTTTTTAGTTGCATAGGTACTGTTATGAGAATGTTTACAATATTCCACACGGGACGACACTTTGTGTGATCTATTAAATAATGCTGTTTTTAGTCTGAGTGTTTCTTGTTTATTGATTGTTTGTAAAGTATCCGGTCAGTCCAAACGTCGCCTTCAACACATACCTACATATATATAAAAGCAATATGAGACAGAGTTATAGCTATTGGGTAATGGTCTGACACAAAAATGTTTGTCGACTAAAGAAATAAAAATTTACTTCATGTTATAAATATTCTCATGCAAACTGTAAAAAGTAATTTTGTGAAGGAGGGAACTAAATATATTACAATCTACAAAGGCAGGTCACAGTTACGAGTCCCCCCCGTGGGATCGCCACCTTGTCGTGGTGGGGGGCTCAGTAACCGTGGGTTTGAGGTACACCCACGGTGAAGCTAAGCGGGATCCCGGGAGGGGACGCTCCACGTGGGCTTGGGTGAGGCCTGCGTAGGATGCGTCCAAAGTGCGGGTGCGGGGGACAGTTCTGTCTGTCCCTCGCAGTTGGGTGCGGTCGCGGGAGGAGAGGCGTGTCTGTGTTGCGTTGCCGCGCGCCCTATCTCCCGCGACCAAATGGGGGCGCACCATTGTTGCGTCGCGGTCGGGCCGCAGAGGAAGAGGAGATGCGGTGTTGCATTGCCGTCCTCCTTGTCCTCTGCGGCCGCTGGCTGTTTTGGCGGCGGAGCCCAACACCTTCATCCGCCGCCAAGGGGTGATATCTATTATTTGTTTCTTCAAACTGTTGCAGTAGAAACCATATAAAGGTAATTCAAATATATGAAATTTACAAATTCAAAAGAGTTGGATGACTCAAGTAGAGCCATAACTCAACTTTAGATACAACTGCTCTCCACGCAGTTTCACATAAAGTACTTACACAAACAAAAATATTTGTGCGACAAAAAGAAAGCGATAACATAAATCACCGAGAACGGACAAACTTCAAACTGATAGTTGGAAAACGCTCACACACGAAAAGGACATATCGGCTTATCGTACCAACTGAAACTGCACTACCAGCTATTTGTCAAACTTTCGCCGCCAACGAAAACTTGAGCCCTCGAAAAACCAGTCCCAAAAGACCTGCCATTTCCTCAATACGAGCACTGGAGAAACCAACGCTATATACAAAATAGAGAAGTGCGGGGGCTCAGCCAAATTGGGTGCTTCACGCGACAGATTGAGAATATCATCTCATGTATAATTCTCACACGAGTTTGAATCGGAAGCGTACCAACTTTGAACATATTGCATCGCTGTTGCACTCTATGAAAGAGTGTACAGAATAAATGAATATTTTACGGTGAACCGATTGGATTTCTGTGAACGCCTGTTTATCACACCGGAGCGCGAATTGTTTTCGTATCAATTACTTTGGTGGTACCTATCGCGATAAAAATGTGATTTATTTTTATATCGCTCTCTTAACTATTTCTGAAAGGAAAGTTTCTGATTGTAACCCTACTTTTCTACTAAGTTCATATATCTACGCGAAGAAATACAACATTACAATAGAACACGTCAAATTTTCCTCAACTGACGACACAGAATAGCAATAAATATAAAAAGGTTGCTTTGGTGAATGTTGACATATGAGTTCTCTACTAATGTTATGATTTGTAAAATTTACTATCTAAATAATGTATTGATACTTCGTCTTCCGCAAATATCAAGCTCAAGGAAATTTTGCTTCACAATTCGAATTACAATAAATATGTAAAAATGTAGTCTAGACACGGAATCATCATTACTCCTGTCACAAAAGCGAGATAGGCATCTCGTATTCATGATTATTTTAATCTAAACTACATTTTAAATCTAGCTATGGAATGTGACCGTATTATATTCTCAGAGAAGTAGGCAGAAGTGTATTTTGACCTGTTATTTCGCTAATACTAAGTCATGTAACTCGTCATTAATAGATACTTCATATAGCTTACTAGTTTCATCCTTGAAGACAAGACCTTGTTTTTATTGGCATTTTTATTTCTTCTTGTACTAAAATACTAAAAAGACTTTCTTTTTAGTATTTTAGTACAAGATGACATAACGATATATTATTATGATCGTTATACAATGTACCACAGAGCCAATATTGCTTAAGTTCTCTTGTATAAATCTTTTTAACGACTTGAGTTATTTATAAAAAGGCGTTAAGCCCTTAAATAATGTCCATCTACTGTAGTCATTATTCAGACAAAGTTAAATAGAACGTCATGGTCTGATTGAACACTGTGTTATTCTCTTGGCCTCAGTAAATATCGTTTTGAAGAGACAAATTGCATTATATTACTCAGAACAATGATAAGATCAAAAATTCTTAATAAGTGAATAGATAGAACAGCATGAAACTAATTGCACCCTCGAAAGCCCCGATAGTGTCATCACATTGACGCTTTAGCACACTATCACCTATATATATTATTGCAACATTGGCAATGAAATTAATATGGTTTTCTTGATGGCAAGCGGTCACGGTATGACCAAGAGTCATTGTACTATAGATATAAAGGTCACTACGACCCCTGTTAACAGGGCAGTGGTTCTTTAAGGGCTTGTCCAGACACGCGGGGACCGCATGGGTGTGAATTGTGCAATATGGAACCGAGAATTTGTTTTGTGTGGTCAGACAGAATGGAAAATATTAGATACTTAATATTTTGTTGGGGAGTTTACCAGCATATAACCAACGGACCCAACACCCAGACTTGAAAGCCTTGAAACAACACATTGTGTAATCCATAAGTCGTTAAGTCTGGGTGTGCATTGTCCGTTGATTGTAAATCTATGTTTGTAAAGTTCCCCACGACACAGGATTTATTACCAGTGCAGGAGTAATCATGTTAAAAAAAAATGAGGAACGCAAAATTTTTAAACTTTTAAACCGATAACAGGCACGTTCCTACTCTACGCACGCCACTGCGCTCTATGTTTAGCTTCAGGCACATGTAGATATTTCTACACCTCGCATGAAATGATAATAGTTTTCACACAAACACGAATCTTTATTAATATTTACTGCGATATAATGAACAATGACAAACTAAACTGAAAAGCGAAATCTGTATATATAAAATCCTTGCGTTACTGACTGACTGACAGACAAGCTACAGCCGAAACTACTCGGCACAAGAAGCTGAAATTTAGCATGTATGTTCCTTGGAGACCTCAGAGGTGCACTAAGACGGGATTTCCCGAAAATCGAAAAACGGGAAATTCGAAAATATGTGCGTGCGAAGCCGCTGGCGTCGACTAGTTTTAAATAACCCGCAAGCACAAAAATCCGATATTTCTTATTAAAATTCAGCACAGTGTAGTAACATCCGCAAAATAATTTTCCATTCAAACAGCCATCTGTGTCGGCCACATTCAAAAGCGTACCTACAGAGACCTGAAAAATAACAGATATATTTGTTTCGGAAAATTTCATGCATAAAGTTGCCTTTAAAATGTTGAAACGCATTCATAGTAAGCTGAATGCGAGGGTTACATCAATGACGTCACATTTAGTTTTTTTTTTTATTGCCCAGAGGGCGAACTTTAAGTTTTCTAATTATTTGAGGTCCACTCGGATGAAGTGGACAGTACATTTTAATTCGTGGTCACCGCAACTGGTTCGCAAGGGTCAGCCAATGAATATAAAATTGCAAAACGATGAGAGGGTTAAGTAGGTATAAATAATAAGTGATGTCGACACAACTATTTATCGATCTGTGAACGTTTCCGGGTCACTGGTTTTTCTCACGCAGCAGGTAAGTGAACTGGATTTATTTCTGTACGGGAAAGCATTGATCCATTACTACCTCAATGCGGGAAAGTTATCTTTCCGTAAAAATAAGTCCGTGTGGTGACGGATTAAGAATACGGAATGTGACCACCCCATATAATCCCATGGGTGTCGTAAGAGCCGACAGAGGGAGCATATTATTATGCAGAGAACAGCACTGTAAGAGATGGAAAACTTGATACAAACCCTATACCAACCCGTTTGACCAGCGTGGTACAGTAGGCCAATTCCTCCTTTCAAAGGAGAGGCCTAGTCCAGCAGGGGACTGTTAAAGGCTGGTGATGATGTGATAATATGAGCTGTAGGATGCGTGGGATTATTCCTGTACGTTGATTAAGCAAAAATTTTCTGGTTCGTATTATTTAGTTATCAGGTTATGTTATTCTAACATTTAGGTTATTTTATTTAGATTTTGAACTACATATTTAGAATTTATATATATACTTAGCATTTTCCAGTTTATCATTATATAACATTTCTAGTTCTTTTAAATTATTATTCGTTTATTATTAGGTCATTCCACTTACTACATTTACATTTGCATAGTTGTTCCACTAATTTTATTAAAATTTTTACTGTGCTGTAAGATGAAGATAACTCGTGATGATGGGCTGTAAAGTAACGTTTTCTTTAATTTTGTGTATTCATATACCGTCACTTCTGTAACATACATTTCCACCATAGTTCTGAACATGGTCACGAGTTGCCTACATTATAAAACGTAAGTGTATGCTCCTGTTACACAATATTCACATTGGAAGGCTAACTAAAGCACTTAATTTAGTAACTGCATTAATTGCTTAAGTATTATCTCTGTAACAAACTACTATTTACAAGTAAGTAAGTACAATGTGATATTTTCTTTTCTTTTCTTTCTTTCTAATATTGGCGATTCAAAAGAGTGGCCACGAGTGCTATTGCCCGTTTTTTCTCGTGGTTCTGCCTATTGCTTTGCGAACGAGGCAGTAAATGTAAATATAGAAGCATTATAAGTAATGTAATTTTAAAATTGACGTTCATAAGCGTCACTTTGTGACTTAGATGAATAAATGATTTTGACTTTGACTTTGATATGGATATGAGTAAAATACATATTTATCATGTTGGGTTGTCTTTTACTAACATCAGCGGTATAAAATAGTTGCCTACTTGAATAGCAGAACTCTTTCTGTTCCGTGCAATAAATACTGACAACCTCGGGCAACGGGCAGTATTCATAAAAATGTAGTCCCGATGTTAAGGTTTCAATAATCTATATACCGCTGCACTGCGCAATATACCGCTTGTGAATCAATCCTAAACACAAAACTATTGGCAATTCACACTTGAACCCTAAAAATTAGTACTGAAACTAACATCATTGATCAGAACGTATAAATTCACACACACACACACGCACGCACGCATGCACGCACGCACCCACGCACGCACGCACGCACGCACGCCCGCAAGCACGCACGCACGCACGTACGCAAGCACGCACGCAAGCAAGCACGCACGCACGCATGCACGCACGTACGCACGCACGCACGCACGCACGTACGCACGCACGCACGCACGCACGCACGCACGCACACACACACACACACACACACACACACACACATGTCGGATATTTTGTGACGATAAAATGACGGGTATCACGTGAAAAATCGTACAAAAAACTCAATACAACACTTTCTACCTAAGTCCACATCTTCATATATCTAAAAATCTTTCGATTCGCATGACTACTCTGGCATAGGTCCAAAACTCGCTAATGGAATTCCATACGTCTGTGGCGGACCACTTCCCAGTACCAAGTACAATTGGATGTAAAAATTATGCACCGTTTCGCTGCAATATCGTTTTACTAAGAAGCCTCTTGACGTGAGCATACCAATAACTTTGATGCATCGAGTGTAAGTATTGGTGTACTTTTATGCTTCTAAAATAAACGGGAAAAAATTGTGTTTCTGCTTTGGTAAGTGAGATATAGGTAGATGTGGATCTTATTTCTTGAGATAATTTTTCCAGATCAACGCACAGACAAGGTTTGGCATACAGCAACAGTGAGTGCCTATTTCAGATCTAAAGGTTTATACTCTAAGCACATTACAAAAATGCCCTTGCAGTATCAACGGTTGCAGTATTTAGTGTATACGGCAAAAGTTTTTGGTGCAGTTTAGTTATAAATCCAGGTTTTATTTCTTAAAATAAACTAATATTTTCAGTTCTACGCACAGGCAGCGTACAACATCAATTTAACATCCGATTCAAAATTAAATATCAGATTCTTTGCTTTCCCTAGAAATAATACGTTACCGAAGTACTAAATAATCGTAATATAGGAGATAGTTCAAGCAGATCTCCTTGCTACCTGCTTGAGTGTATACTCTTAAGTCGTAATTTTTTAATTGCTCTTGTGTTAGATTATAGAACTATCTTGTATTCGGATTCTTCAGGCATTAAGCCTATAAAATAAATTATGGTGGACCATAGACAGTTATACATGTGATTTTAGATTGTCTTTGTGATTGTTTCTGTCTTTCGTGATATCTACCACGGTAACCCTAACAAAGTTAGGTGGTAGATATCGCGACAGACAAGTTAAAACGAGTTTGAAAATTACCACGAAAGTTTAAATTCCAATATATTATAGATGTATTAGAATCCTCACATAATCCTCAATGACACTGGTAATATAATTATTATCATAGAAATAGATATTATTATCACCAGCCCGGTATATAATTATACTGCCCAAGGCTTTGGCACGGGCCTCTTGTCTCTATACGGGCTGGCAGACAGGTAACAATTATATTATAAATTTTTGTAAAATCAATATTGAAATGCGAAAAAGATTTAAGTTGGATTAATGATTATTTTTTACAGCTCACTTATAGTATTCGTTAGATATCACTTAAGGTTTTAAGTACAACACGCGGTTCAAAATTCGTCTCTAAATGTCACGGAAAAAGTTTAATATAAAACACGTCTACCAAAAAATGTATACAACACAATTTCTCCACATAATCTCACTAGACATCTGACTTATATTAAAACGCCGCGCGGCCCGTAAAGCAAGTTTATAAAAGCAGAAATTGTAAAAATAAACTGTACATAAAGAGGGTACCTATTAAGATGCAGCATCCCTGTATCAGGGATCCTCGTTAAATTTTCAATCTGCCGCGAGATGTTGGCTAATGACAGCAAGAGTCATTACACGTCGCTATCTACCGTCCGACGACTAGTCAATGTGGAGCGTAAAAAAACTAGGATTGGACTACGGATGAAAGATCAATACGGCGATGTGCAGTTTGCTAATGGATGGGCATATTATGACATTGTGGAATATTGTGACGGAATTCACTGAAGCTTATTTAACAGATCTTAATCGTGTTAACTATAAATAATGTTTATAATATACACCGCTATTTTTTAATTAGTACAAAAAATTTAACAGGGCACTAAGTATCTTTAACTGATCATAATTATGTAGTTGAAAAATAAAAACACTAAGTCCCAAAACTGTCTCAAAACTGTCCACAAAAATACGTGATAATTGGTAAATGCAATACTAATACTATGACCGACCCGTGTACTATCATACCATTGATAAATTAAACCCCCCCCCCCGCCCCTCTGCGCCTGCGCCACGCCCCGACGATGCGAGAAACAGTACTAAATTACTAGCGAAAGTCAGCGTATCTAATTTCGTTGCAAAACTAAATTGTTTGTCTACGTTTGCCCGACACGATGGCCTATCATATCAGTTCATATCACGGGAGTATGTAGCTATGCTTCGTGCGTACTTTTTGAGTGGAAAAATCGCGAGTGCAGCTGTGTACCCATGGACATCGTATTGTGAGTGTACAAAAGTGACCGGGTCAGTGTCAAACAATTAAAACAGTGCATATTGGATGCTTTTGACTATGGTGGTGGACATTTCGAAGGACAATGGAAATACTTGTAAGTTTAGTAAATAATACGTACTTAAGTAAATAATAATTTGATGCAGGCGCCTCAAAATCGGTCTGTGTTCTCCACACACCTTGAGGAAGGCCTATGTCCAACAGTGGACGTCTCTAGGCTGACATGATGATGATAAAATAATTTGTTAATAGCAGATGATTCTAACTTCATAAATACGCCAAAATTACTCTTTTCTTTTAGTCCAGAACACCATCTTTTATTTTGATATTTGTTTGCTTTCTAATTACATACCTCCGTATTTAATTACTTGTTAAACGATAAATTTTACCGGTCCTACGCCCGAATGAAGTATGAAGGAGAGGGTAGAATTAACAAAATTAAAAAATAACTACCTACATTTATTATTTTTCTTCATTTTATTTTCTATTGCTACCTACATCATAAGTGCGACAGAGAGAATGCGAATGAGTAGGATGGAATATTATCAATGAATTAGTGAATGGATTGTAAAATATGACTATGATTTAAGTGAGATTTTCTACAATAAACAAATGATAATAACTTTACTCTTTATTGATATTATGAAATTCTTACGTCACATATATGATAATAATATCTTCGCTAATCTGTCCTTAAAGTTTTTGTACTAATTAAAAAATAGCGGTGTATAATAATTATACTGCATATTTTTCTTCGTCGCATAATTTGTTTCGTAGTCGCTTACACTCCCGACGACCGGTTGGCGCAGCGGCAGTGTAAGCGACTGCTACGCCGGAGGTCGCGGGTTCGATTCCCGCTCAAGTCAAAAATTTGTGTGCATGAACATGGATGTTTGTCTTGGTCTGGGTGTTTCTATGTATAATATGTATGTATTTACAAAAAAAGTATATATGTATGTTTATCCATTATCTATTGTTTGGAACTAGATGGTGATGTGTGTATGTGGTAGAATATATATTATTATTCTTCGAAATTGGTCGCGGATAATAAGATTTTTGTGTTTGATTTCTGTAGGTCATTGAGATGTGGGATTGCCAGGACGAGTTATATTGACACTTTGTAGGACAAGTGCCTTTGTGATTTTATTTTGGGTCTTTAAATATGTAGACGACCGAGCTTTGCGCCTTGTTCTTTTATTTGATAAATCGTGTTTTCTAAAAATGAATCCTGGCTAGATCGATTTGTCACCACCAAAACCCCTTGCATACTAATTTCCATGAAAATCGTTTTAGCCGTTTCCGAGATTCAGATTACAAACACATTTAATATACAAGAATTGCTCGCTTAAAGGTTAAGATTAGAGCGCACATCCCTAGTCTCATAATTGGTGCATTATTTTATATTATAAAGCATACACTACAGCATTGAAGCAACTAGATAGGCACTAAGGCCTTTTTTAATTAAATGTATGTTATTTTAAGCCGTGCAATACAGGTGTTGACGGCGCACGCAAATCTATACAATATTGTAATATTCTGGACTCTTGATGGCTTCCCTCACTCCTTCCGTACGTTGAACTTTCTCTCACCAAATAGCTATTGTTTGAAAGTTCGTTATTATAATTTATTGCAAGTGACATTTGTGATCTTCGAGTTATTGACAGCCTATTTCAAGCGCATTAATGCAATAATATAAAAGTTAAAAAAAGTCTTTCAGTCTAGTAACTCAAGACATCAAAATGTTCTTCAATATTGCTTTGTATTGAAATTTTTATATTAATAAAATCTTGATGAAATTTATTTCCAATACATAAATCCCAGCACGTCTTTACAGCCTTTACTCCTTTTTTTTTGTTGTCGGTTTGGAAAATCCTCATTGAGTCCCTCCGCCCTGGGGGAAGGGCGAAGACGACTGTCAGACTCTTACTGACTAAAAACCATACATGAGGAACACCCTCATGTACCCGTGTGTCGGAGGGTCGGGTATCACCGAAGCATTCCTCGCAACCCCCCGACGCGACGGGTATTTGCGCGTCTCTTCCCGCGACCGCGCCGGTCTGCGAGGGACAGAAGAATTGTCCCTCGCACCCGCGCCTTTAGATGCATCCTGCGCAGGCCTCTTTCAAGCCCACGCGGAGCGTCCACTCCCGGGATCTCGCTTAGCTTCACCGTGGGTGACCTAACCACGGTTACTGAGCCCCCCCCCACCACGACAAGGTGGAGATCCCACGTGGGGGACAACCTTTATTCCTAACAAGATACCTTGCACCTGTTTGCCGATTGCCGTACTTGAACATTCAAGAAACATGCAAACCAACTTTAATCATAATATTTTATGCTCGGTGTACATCGCTGGCAACGCAATAATATTGAGTCAAAGTGAATATTTTGTTTACATCCAAACACACAAATGTAAAAATAAAATCGTAAAGGAGTTCCCTTGAGAGGCAAACATTGGGTATGTGAAGCATCAGACTCGACTAAATCTCGACTTACTTCAGCAAATACTTTGAGTTAAAAATTGTTTAAACTGCGTTCTTTGAGTTCTTATTGACATAGATTTGTATTGCAAATTGTGAAGATGCCGACGGCTATAAATATACTCATACACTCAATTAGTAATTTTATTCATGATTGTGACTAATGGGTAAATCTGTTATAGTTATAGTAAAATTGTCCCAAATACTTTCCATGATTTTCGAGTCTTTAATATTGTATCATCATCATCCTAGCGCTGTCCCGGTTGCGCTCCAAAACCCACGCCTTGGAGCCCGGGGTCCGCTTTCCGGCTATGTCTCCTCCACTTCGCACGGTCTTCAGCATCCCTGGTGGTTAGTTGGTTGGCACGCATATCATCCCTTACGACGTCAAGCCAGCATTTCTTTGGCCTTCCCCGTTTACCGGGGCCCGGTGGAGGTAGCATGGCAAGACATTTGTTACCCACGTAAGATGCCGGTTGACGTAAGAGATTGTATTAGTCAAGGTATATTATATAAAAGATGTCAACATCGCCATTATCTCAGCGTAGAGACGTCCACTACAGGACATAGGCCTCCCCAAAGTAATCCATATAGCATATTAATATTTACTAGCATATTTTAGATATGCAAGTAAAAACATTTGACACAGCTAATATAGGCTAGATATAGTATATTTTAAAGAAACGATTTTTGTCGGTGCAGCAGATCTTACAAAGCATCGAAAATAGCAGTATCTATTTTTCTATCAATTTCTAAAATCAGTCTCTTTACTGTTCAAGGTGCACAGTTGTCAGATAACCACATAACATTCAAAGATAAATGTTATGTACCGTACACACTGAGCCGTTGTAAAAGTGTTTTACTGTCAGATGCAGACCACAGCAACAAAATGAAAACTTGGTTGCGATACTTGTTTATGAAGAACGTTCGAGCGCTTTTGAAAAATATTGACGACCGAACTTTTAGCGTCTGACGTTGGCGCCGCGTGAAACTTCCAAGAACCATTCTTATCTCAGGAGTTGAGGTAAAACCAATTTGTCCACTGTTATCACAGAAACTATCTCAAACTATGGATATTTTCCAAACGGGTGCGTCGACCCGTAGTTCGGACGCTTGAAGTGACGGACGATATTTGAATGCCGAGATTTCTAGTTTATTTGTTTACTAAGAAATACTTCGGAACTTCAAAGTTTCAAAGTCATGTTTTGGATGAAAATAATATTTTTTCTGAGTGGCATTGTGATTTTGTACGGAGATACGTACTGCGCCAGAATGATGACTTCCTTCCAGTCCTTTATTAATTGATAAAGTTGAATAATTCCTTTAATAGCATACTATATTATTAATCGCCTTTTATATTTGATGGTGGTCTAGACTCCGGATGTTCTACAAATGTTAGACTGTGCGATAAATATAGGTAGTGATTATACATTTACCTTATATAGTATTATAAGGTATAGGTTCGTTCTAATAAAACCAATATTGTGAAGTGTGTATGTTTCTTTAGAATGATTCACCTATTAAGTATGCTCTCTTATAACGATATTGTATGAAATGCTTACTATGCAGTTTACTTAATAATGCGCATTATATTGTAACTCATTGAATACTTTCGTACGTACAAGACCATCTTTAATTTATCAGAGGACCCCCAATATTACATGGCGACCCTGCCTCTTGGGGTCTGCCAAGGGGCTATATTTTAGTTTTCCAGTATTTTTTTAGCATTTTCAGTAAACATCAACAATGTGTCGCTCAACTGTTGAGAAAGAGGAAGTGTTCTTGAACCAGAATTCGGCCGGCGGACAAAATGACGCTTTACTCAAGGACATTGGTGGACACATGGAGCGACTGAGTCTGGTCACAATGATTATACTCGCTGTGATAGCTGTTCTGGTAGTGTAGTTTGGAATAAAATTATATAGAAATTGCCATCGTCAATGGATACGTGAAGAAATGAGTCTTAGCACGTTCCAGCGTATCAGAGCTTCAATGAAAGGACGAGTGGATAACGGCTCCAGCAACGATCGTGAGTGATAACCATTTGTGTTCAGTGTTTAAAAAGTCACTAAGTGTCATATTTAATTACGCTAATAACTAATGCACTCTATAATCGTACACAAGTACTCAGTCAATATGATACCGAGCGCGTCAATCTGCAACGTTGGACATTCTATAATTATAATGTTTCGTAGCTATTCTACTTAAAACTGTATTGTTTTATAACTTAGAAATGTAAGTTAAAGCGTATGTAAATTTTTGCAATTTTTATTATAGAACATGAGTATGATGATGATGATGATAATTTAATAGAAAATTATGACTCTTTGGTAAACATACGCAAATATTTGATTAAGAAAGATCAAAGTAGATTTAAAGGTAAAGTGATTGATACTAAATTAAGTGAAGCTAAATGTTTTTCGATCATTGCCAAAATATTTTCTTATTGTTAGAAAATAGTAAGGACGTTAAATTCGCGTCGGCAGTAGAGGTTTTTCAGAATATACGAAAGGTATACGACGAAATAAATAATTTGTGTATTTTTTCTAAGCCAGATATTACATGCAAGATGGAATTTGACTTTAAGATAGCGTGTAATTTGTTGCCAGTTATGGACGGCAAGCAGGAGACTACCTAACGGTTAATAGATTGTGTCGAAATGTATGCGGATACGTTAGATGACAAAGGTGTGTTGTGTGTTAATTACATTCATTCTCAAAAGCAGATTGACAGAAAAAGCTAAGCTGCGTATTGCCCGCTCCTATACGACTATTGAGGATTTAATTAAAGATTTGCGAAAGCATCTTGTGCCTAAAAAATCTTATATGGCCATACAGACACAGTTACAGAATATACGACAAGGTTCTAGCTCAATTGACAGTTTTGGTACCGAAATTGAAAAACTGTTTACAGAATTAACTATTGCCCAAACATGCGACAATCCAAGCATGTATGATGGGTTGAAAGCTTAAAATGAAATGTCTGCTATAAAACACTTTTCAGAAGGTCTGCGCAGCTCTAGGCTTGGGACGATTATCTCGGCCCGAAACTACAGCAGTTTAGCGGAGGCCATCCAAGCAGCAAAGGACGAGGAAATATCATCGCACTAACCACAAGCAGGTAACATCATGCATGCATTTAAAAACTGACGTGGTTCCCTCTTTATTAGGCAAACCCAAGGACGTTCTTATCAGAGAGATAATTTTTATAACCATGGTCAATTTCATAACAATTACAATCGCAATCAATTGTCTAATCAAAACAACAATAGTGGACAACATTGGCGTTCCTCAAATGCCCTATCTGACCCCAGACGAACATCTTCAAATTATAGAGGTTATCAGCGAGGTCATAAAAATACTAGGTATTTCAGAAATCGTGGTAGTGGTATATTTTCGGCGCAACAAACAGATAATATTCCACAAAATGTTACCGAAACAAATACCAATGTAGACCCACAGCCTAGCCAGTTTTTTCGATCTTAACCATTTTATTTTATCTTGTCATGGTAGTGCAAAGTATGTTGTTTTTAGCATTAATAATATTAAATACTATTGGCTTGTGGATACAGGCGCCTCAATGTCAATTATTAAAAAGGAAGCGTTGCCCAATAATATCAATATACGGAAGGATAATACCTTAATAAATGGAATAGGTGGTCAACGTCGTTTTCAAGGTATCGTTGATCTAACTTTAAATCATACTCGTAGTTCTATATCGTTTTGTCACACTTTTATTGTTTTTGATTTGTTACCATTAAAATGTGACGGAATTTTAGGCTTAGACTTTTTAAATAAATGTTATGCAAATAGAAACCTAAATACAAATATTTTGACAATAAATACTAATGGTAATGAAATGAAATGAAATGAAATGAATATTTATTTTTTTTGAAATGAAATGAAATGAAATGAAATGAAATGAATATTTATTTCGTTTAAACTTTTTTAAAGTGCTTACGAAAAGTCAAATTAAAATTGTTCAGTTTTTACATCATTTATATTTTTGTGTTGAATTAGAGCAGCTCAATCCCAAGCATTTTTATCGCCTATATAATCAGTAATTTTATAATATGCTTTTAAACACAGTGTAGTTTTAACAATAATTTTGAATTTATTTATAGATAAATTTCTTATATTAAGAGGAAGCTTGTTATAAAAGCGTATACACTGCCCCATAAAAGAGCTACTTATTTTGTGGAGGCGGGTGCTATGAACTATAAGATTATTCTTATGTCTAGTATTAACAGTGTGTAGATCACTTTTTTTACTAAATGTGTCAATGTTCTTATGGACATATAACAGATTCTCGTATATATATTGCGAAGCAACAGTTAGAATGCCTATCTCACTGAACTTTTCTCTTAGAGAAACACGAGGACCGAGGTTGTAAATACCCCTTATTGCTCTTTTCTGCAGAACGAATATTGTGTCAAGGTCTGCAGCATTCCCCCAAAGAAGAATCCCATATGACATAATACTATGAAAGTAGCTGAAATAGACCATTCTAGCTGTTTCTATATCTGTGAGGCGTCTAATTGTCTTAACCGCATAAGCTGCAGAACTAAGTTTGCCCGAAAGTCTTTCTATATGCGGACCGCATTGAAGTTTGGAATCAAGCATAATACCTAGAAATAAGGTTGTCCCGACGGGCTCAATTCTGGTTTCCTTCAGTTATACATTGGTTTCCATCTGTTTAACATTGGGCATGGAGAATTTTAAGAGTTTAGTTTTCTTATCATTGAGTAATAAATTATTAACATTAAACCAATTAACAACTTTAGAGAGTGCGTTGTTTACTTCGTCAAAATTACTCTGTTGTCTTTTAATATTAAAAATTAAAGAGGTGTCATCCGCGAACAACACAATCTCATGATCGTTCTTTACGTAATAGGGTAAATCGTTGATATAGATCAAAAATAGAAATGGTCCGAGTATTGAACCCTGCGGGACGCCCATTTTTAAGGCGGAACCTGGCGATGTCTTATCATTAATCTGAACTTTCTGGATTCTGTTGCCCAAATAAGAAACCAGGAGATTAAGAGCTTTGTTCCTAATGCCATAATGATATAATTTCCTGACCAGAGTATCATGATGTACACAATCAAAGGCTTTGGACAAGTCGCAAAAAATTCCTAAAGCATCTTGCGACTTCTCCCAAGCTGTAAATATACTTTTGAGTAACTCTACTCCTGCGTCAGTAGTTGAACATGACAAAGGTAGACATAACAATTTAGATTTTGTTGAAGAATGTGACAGATTAAATAATTCACTTACTATTCCAGCTCGATCAGATTCAATTCATTACATATTTGTAAGCGAACTTAATAATAGTGATGTCATTATTTGTGGGAAACAGTTAACAAATGAAGTGATTTTAGCTAGCACTATAGGTACAATTCGTATTAGTAGAGTACCTGTGAGAAAATTAAATGTGTGTGATAAAGAAATAATTTTGCCTTCCTTCAAACTTGATGTGCAACCCTTAAGTAATTATAGTATTTGTCAGTTTAGTAATTCTAATCTAAATGTTGAGCGAGTGAAAACACTGCTAAATGAATTAAAATTAGACTATTTAAATTCTGATGAAAAAGAGTCTATAGAGGCAATTTGTGCCAAATATTCTGATGTTTTTTACCTTAATGGCAACAAATTGACTACTACAAATATTTATGAGCAAGGCATAATGCTTAAACCAAATACTGGTTCGAGTTATGTTAAGCCATATAGAATACCGCAAACTTTAAAGCCAGAAATAGCAAAACAAGTTAGTAAAATGTTGGAAGATGATATCATAGAGGAGTGTAATAGTGAATGGTCAATTCCAGTCTAATTAGTGCCAAAGAAAAGTAGAGAAGGAGATAGGAAATGGCGATTAATTATAGATTACAGGAAACTTAACGAATCGATTTGTGATGACAAGTTCCCCTTACCAAACATTAATGAGATTTTGGATTCTATGTCTGGCGCTATTTATTTCACACATCTTGACCTTCACCAGGTTATTATCAAGTGACCTTGAAGCCTGAGAGTCGTAAATTTACAGCTTTTACAACTAACTCTGGTCATTACCAAATGAAGAGATTACCAATGGGTCTCAAGACAAGTCCAAGTGCCTTCAGCCGAATGATGTCAATAGCAATGTCAGGTTTAACTTATGACAAATATCTGGTTTATCAAGATGACCTTATAGCTATGGGAAGAAGTCTTAATATACATAATCAAAATTTAGTTACGGTTATGGAAAGATTGCGAAAAGTAAATTTAAAATTGAACCCGCAGAAATGTGATTTTTTAAAAAAGCAGGTCTTACATTTAGGTCATATTGTTTCAGACAAAGGTATATTACCAGACCCAGAGAAAATTAGAGTCTTACAAAATTATCCAGTCCCAAAAAAATCAGACGAAATTAAGCGCTTCGTAGCGTTCTGTAATTATCATAGAAAAATTATCAAATCATTTTCAGAAATAACCATGACATTAAATAAATTATGTAGAAAAAACGAACCCTTTTACTTGGACTGCCGATTGTCATAATGCATTTGAATATTTAAAAAAGGCTTTAATTTGTCCACCCATTCTACAGTACCCTGATTTTTCTAACGAATTTGTAGTTCAAACGGATGCTTCGGGTGCAGTACTATGCAACAAAGATTTGAGACCAGTAGCGTACGCAAGTCGGCCCATAAATAAAGCAGAAAGGAATTACCCAACTATTTAAAAAGAACTTTTAGCAATAGTGTGGGCTGTCAAATATTTTAGTTTAGTTTTTGTATGGTACAAAATTTACAATAATGACGTATCACAAAACTCTAGTATACTTATTTGGCATGAAAGATCGATGGATCTTTCATGCCATGCCATGAAATTTTAATAACCTACTTGATGAAGTAGGTTATTAAAATTTCGCTTAGTTTTGGAAGAATATGATTTTCAAATAGTATATTATGTCAAAGGTAAAGAAAATGTCATAGCAGATGCCTTATCTAGAGCGTGTTTGACATCAGACGATCTTAAAAATATGCATGAACAGTGTATGTTTGTGATGACGAGAGCGCAAAAGAAAAGTTGAATGAAAGAAATGATAGAATGAAAGATGATGAAAATATGGTTCTTAGGAAATCCACTGACAAATGGCCTGATCAACCACGAGTTGTGGACATACTAAGAAAACCTTGTGATTCTGTGGAAATGGATTTTATTGATAGTAGTGAATTACGAATTTTGCGAGAGAAGAATATGATTGATAAAGGATATAAATGTTTTATTTTCGTGGCAAATCGAATGACGATATATGTTAATCTCAATTTCAAGGCGCATTTTTTGCGAGACGAATTTGTACAAGAATTGAGTTATTTTTGTAAACTAATACATGTTGAGGAAGTTTACGTGTTTAAAAATAAAGATAATGTTGATTTTATTGAGAATATTTGTAAAGAGATAAAGTCACTTATACATTGGTCCGGACCTCGAATATGTATATTACAAGGAGTAAAGAGAATAGTAAACGATGAGGAAAAGACTATCATAATGAATGATTTTCACTTATTACCGACTAACGGACATGCAGGAGTGCGAAAAATGATAAATACTAGTAAAAAAAAGTAATATTGGCCAAATATTGAAAAGGATGTCCAACAATTTGTTAAAAAGTGCACAAAATGCCAAAAATCAAAGTATTTACGATACATTAAAGAGCCACTATGCAAGAGGTTTGTAAAATTCTAAATATTATAAAGCTATCCTCAACAGCATATCACCACCAATCTATTGGAGCTCTTGAAAATACGCACAAAATATTGGCCGCATTTTTAAGAATCTAATGTGATAGTTACACAGATGCATGGAGCTATTGGCTACCGTTTTGGTGTTTCAGCTTTAATAATACAGTCCACTTTTCAACAAATTTCACCCCGCATGAATTAGTATTTGGTAAACTCTGTCGCATACCTAGTAATATTTCTGATAACATCGATTCATTGTGCAACATTGACAATTATCCGTTACAATTAAAATACCGATTGCAGTTAGCACAAGCCGATGCAAAGAAAAATCTTTTAGGTGGTAAGCAAAAACGAAAAGAAATGTACGATAAATTTGTAAATCCAATCACGTATCAAAGAGATGGCTTAGTTTTGTTGAAAAATGAAACCGGTAGAAAATTAGATGTTTTATTTGAAGGTCCCTATAGAGTGATTGAAGACTTAGGTTGTAATGTAAGAATACTTAAAAATAATAAAGAAGAGTTAGTACATAAGAATAGAACTAGACCTTACTATAACTAAATGTTTAGCTTGTTAGCTTGTAAGTTTCAAATATAATCAATATTTCTAATTGGTAGGTATGTTAAAAAAAAATAAGACAAATATAAGATAAGCTTATTTTTTTTCTTTGTAAAGGGAAGATGGAGTGTGTATGTTCCTTTAGAATGATTTACCTATTAAGTATGCTCTCTTATAACGATATTGTATGAAATGCTTACTATACAGTTTACTTAATAATGCGCATTATATTGTAACTCATTGAATACTTTCGTACGTACAAGACCATCTTTAATTTATCAGAGGACCCCACATATCACAATTGGACAATGATGCTGTTTTACTTATACTTTCTAAGGATAAAATAAGATCAAAGCATTAGCATGATGAAGCGTTAGTAGGCTGGTTACATTTGACGCAGAATCTACAACCGTTGGAGTAGTCGTGTCAAGAAGAGCCAGTCATAATTTCGTTCGTTTCAGCGGAGAAGCTCATATCCAGTTGGCAAAGTTAAGATAAAAGTAACTCTTTATGTTTGTGGGAAATTCAATTCAATAATTTGCATATAGAACTATAAATGGCTATACGGTTTAACTGGGCACCAACACGCTACTTCGCGCTTGTGAGTTCTGACTATTTCGCATAGAATGAAAAACAGAATGAAATATATCATCCAAGTTCAATACAGCACGACTCTGACGATTGATATTTACAGGAAATATTGAATTTTATTTAAATCACCAAATATTGATCTCGTCGACGAGTTGAAATATGACATCAATTCGTCACGTTTAACTGAAAACAAAGCCAAGCTTTGATATGGACACAAAACGTCAGTTCCCAGTGGGTTTACACAATTATTGGATTCGAGGAATCGGATATAATCGATAGGAAACCTCCTCTACAGATGTGGTTGACTCAGGTCCAAATTGAGGTGTTACATAGGCGTTTATTCTGTACCTATTATTACGCTATTTACATTAATGTGTTTAGCAATTATATACCTATGGTAAGCTATTGATAATCATCATACAGACTTTTGCAGTCCACTGCGAGACATATTTCTCTCTTAATTTGAGTCACAATAGCATTTGAAGCCAAGAGGAAGATTTGGCCTGCTATACGCTTTTACAAAGATCGGTACGGAAGATCGTAAGGTGTAGTAACCTGTATAGGCACCTTGGCTAACTGTACTTTGTTATTATACTGATGACCAGCCCTGCCATTTTTTTTTTTATAAATACATCATGCGGGATTATTTTATAACCATTTAGCTAAAATACCGATTTTTTTAGGTTAGTAAAGCTTTTGTTTTCAAATCACTCAAATTGTAATAAAACATTGAACGAATTTGAAGTTTCATCAAATTGTTTTCTTTTAAATATATATTTTTTAATCCTAAGTAGTTGGCAGTGGAAAGAGTAACTAAAATACACAGACTTCAGCTTTCGTATGGTAATAACCATAACCATAAACATCAATATATTAGTACCTAGGCTGTCCGTGTGGAGACGGATTAAGAATACGGATTGCACCACCCCATATCATCCCATGGGTGTCGTAAGAGCCGACAGAGGGAGCATATATTGCATAGAACAGCACTGTAAGAGAAGGAAAACTTGATACAAACCCTATATCAACCCGTTTGGCCAGCGTGGTATAGTAGGCCAATTCCTCCTTTCAAACGAGAGGCCTAGTCCAGCAGTGGACTGTTAAAGGCTGATGATGATGACCTAGGCAATTAAATACAGCCAACAAAATTGTTACCTACCTTTTATGAAAAGAAATATTTCATACCACAACAATTTTTAGATACCTATAAAGTTCCGAATGTCCAATTATTCCTATCGTAGGTTACGATAGGAATAATTGGACATTAAGAACTTTCTTTGGCTTTCTCTGAGGAGGGAGTATTAATTTCTTGTTTGCAGGCGCTCCAGTACTTAGAGCACATTGTTTTTCCGAAATATTGATGATATTTTATTTTCTTTATCTATTGGCTTTAATTTATATTAAGCCAGTTACATCCCACTACAGTTCAAAGGCCTACTAAGTTCCATATATTCAGCCTCATGAGACCAGTTCTTATTAAGGGAGTCAAGTTGCTACCGCCATTAAATTATAATTATTTGTGTCACAGTGCCGTACAGTGAAGTCTTCTAGCCACTAATCCAGGCGTTGGCGAAGTTAATTTAGGGAGGAGCTCTATTTATACCAGCATAAAACCCACTCCAGGGAGTATTGAAAATATCAACATGTTTACGTAAACGCAGCCCACATTATGATACTAAAATTGCCAATAACTTTTTAGTTACTAAAACAACATTGACCACTCTTTTGCCAAAAGTGAAAATAAAAATCCATAGCACCCAAAGTAATATCCTCCTGATAATACAGGATCAGACAAACCAGAAACTCTTATGGTAGTCATTGAGAAAAGCGCAGGAGGCAGTTGTCTCCAATTACTGACAAATAATAAGTTAATCACACTCGGGACCGCAGACATAACGACCTCTACGAGGCACGCGGCAAACGATCATTAATCAATTATTGGACCGTAGTCCCAAAAATCGCCTTTAGGAGTGGGTGTCGTAAGTGAAACACGTTCCCAAGCGAGTACAAAATTTATTGAATCAACCAGACCTTATATACTGCCCGCGGAGAATCTTGATAGCGCGATTCAGAAATACACAAATATGGTACAACGCCATCTACCGAGCGGCATGTCAAACTTTTCATGGACAGAATGGACATAACAATAAACAAAGATCTGATTACAAAAATACAAATAGATAACCGCCCACCATGAGAAAACTTTATCAAACAAATAACTGATGGACGTTATCAGAGCTAATGGACTGTATGTACTTTATCTTAACAAACCTAACTAAATCTGCTTAAACTACAAATACACGATATAAAACAGTTTAAACACAAAATAATGCAAATGCAAATCAATATCGACAATTTAAATAATGTAATTACTCAGTTATCGGTAGAATAATTAACTTAGAGACCGGTCTCTTTATTATGGATCCCTTACAGCGCAAAGAAACAACCCTCGTGACCTTGTCCGAGCCCGTGTGTTTTTCAACAATGAGGCCATAAAGCCACCTTGCCGGAGGTAAATCGTCTTCCATTACCAGCACCACACTTCCTACGTCTGGTTCGGGAGTTTGGTGTGACCACTTGTATCTGTGGTGGAACTGCACCAGATATTCACAGGACCACCTGCGCCAAAAATCCTGAACCATGCGTTGTGTCAAATGCCATCTCTTCAGCGAGCTAATGTTGGAATTCTCGAAGTTGGCTTCTGGTACGAGCAGCAAAGGCTCACCTACTAAGAAATGCCCTGGAGTTAGAGGGGACGGGTCGTCAGGACTGTTGCTCAGTGCAGAGATTGGCCTAGAATTGAGACAAGCCTCAATTTGTGCAAGAACTGTCATCATCTCTTCAAACGTAAGAGTGCTAGTACCTATCACCCGCTTTAGATGTTTCGTGGACTTCACTCCAGCTTCCCAAAGCCCTCCAAAATTTGGAGAGTGCGGTGGAATGAAGTGCCACTCAGTCCCGTTGGTTGCCAACCAGTCAGCGATGTCAGATGCTACACCAGACCTTTCGTGGCAGAAAAGAGTTTTTAGCTCTTTATTAGCCCCCACAAAAGTAGTACCGTTATCACTCCAGAGTTCTCCGCTATGACCACGACGGGATACAAAGCGCTTAAAGGATGCTAAAAAGGCTTGTGACGTCATGTGACTCACCATTTCTAGATGTATGGCCCGAGTAGCCATGCATACAAAAAGGCAGATATATCCTTTAGTGGAGTGATAACCGCGCCCTCTTGTGAGTCTAACGCTGATAGGACCTGCATAGTCCACGCCACTTCGGTAGAAAGGTCGGCAAGCATTAACTCTGGCGGATGGTAACTGCCCCATTAGCGGTGGAATACCACGTGCAGAATATCTAATGCAACGTACACATTTCCGTACATAACCTCTAACTGCATTCCGAGCATTAACGATCCAATATTGGCTTCGCAAATAATTTAACAATAGCTGTGGTCCACCGTGCAGCGTACGTTCATGAGCATCGCCTATCAACAGTGTCGTAAAATGAGACTTGTAAGGTATGATAATAGGGTGTCTCATATCGTCATGAAGATGAGCACGCTGTAGTCTACCGCCTACTCTTAGGACATGGTTGTGATCTAGATAAGGACTGAGAGGGGTAAGTTTACTTTTTCTTTCAACTTGGCCAGTTTTTTGTAGAGTTTCTATGTCCTCCTTAAAATATTCTCTTTGACAAAGTTTAACACAAGTATAAAGTGCTTCGTTAATTTCTGAAAAGCTTATAAGACCACCTCTATCTTTACTTTTATTTTTTAATTTTAAAAATCTTCTACAAATGGCTATGACTCTAATTAATCTTTTAAGTGATGAAAATTTTGTTATTATACTATTATCTTTATTCTCATTAATTACGACATTAAATACTAACTTTGATTTCCTCTCTTCTAAATTAGTTTCTCCTCTACTTGATTTGTTATAATTTATATTTTTATTTGTTAACTATGTAGGACCTTCTTTCCTCAACTCAAAGTCAACAAATTCTGACGAGTTCATACCTCGAGACGCACAGTCTGCAGGATTATCCTTAGACTTGATATGAGACCATTGGGTATTCTCCATTGTTGAGAGAATTTCCGAAACTCTGTTGCCCACGAACGTATTCCAACGGCTAGGGTGGCTACTCAGCCAGGCGAGAACCACTGAGGAGTCAGTCCAGGCATGAACATTTTCTTTAGCTACACCCAAGGCGCCCGAAACTTCTGAAATAAGTTTTGAGAGCAGCACCGCGCCGCATAATTCCAAGCGTGGTATGGAAACCACCTTGACTGGAGCTACCTTGGTTTTAGATGCCAATAAACTGACATGAAATATTCCATTGGAATCTACACACCTTAAATAAACTACAGCTGCATAGGCCATACTGGATGCGTCACAGAACCCTTGCAACTCAATAGTGTCATTATGACTTGAATTTACCCACCTCGGCAAATGGAAAGCACTAAGGTTGTGAAGACTATTCCTATAACTAAGCCAATCCTTGAGTATACTGTCGGGGAGCTCATCATCCCAACCAATACCAGATAGCCACACACGCTGAATAAGCACCTTGGCTTTGGTTATAACCGGAGCGATCCAACCAAGAGGATCAAATAATCGAGCGATGTCCGACATGAGCCTACGCTTAGTCACGGGTGTTTCCAGTTGGGGAAGATGGACAGTGTATTTAAAACGATCCGAATTTCGATCCCAGGTCAATCCCAAAATTTTCATAATATTATTTTCTACATTAAACTCTACATCTTCCTTTATCTCCACTGTCCCCTTCGTTATCCCTTTTACTAGTTCTATGTTACTAGTTGACCACTTCTGGAGCTGGAAACCTCCGCGACTGAGTAACTCATTCATTTGGCGATAGACTTCTTCGCCTTCAGAGACGCTTTCGCAAACGGTCAACAAATCGTCGACATAAAAATCGCTGAGCACACGGCTAGCCGCTAAAGGAAAGTCCTTTCCCTCGTCACGAGCTACTTGTTGTAGGGAGCGCACCGCGAGGTATGGAGCCGACGATGTACCAAAAGTGACTCGTGTTAATCGCAGGTGCTGTAATTCAGACTCAGGATTGTCACGCCACAAAATACGTTGATAATCGACATTATCCTTGGAAATTCTCACCTGGCGATACATTTTGTTGATGTCGGCGACCAAACTTTTTGGATAGCAGCGCCATCGCATAATAGTTTGTCGCAAATCAGGTTGCAACGTAGGACCCACCATTAAGTCTTCATTTAACGAAATTCCGTTACAACCCGAACATGAAGCGTCAAAAACTACCCTGAGCTTCGTAGTGGTTTTGTCGTTTCTCACTACTGCGTGATGCGGTAAATAGACAGCATTGGTATCTCTCTCCGACTCAGGAACAACCTCTGCATGTCCCAGTTGCAGGTATTCTTTAATGACACTACTGTATTGCGTCCTGAGTGAAGGGTTTTTCAAAAGCTTTCGTTCCAGCATGTGAAATCTTTTTTGAGCTATGATTTCAGACCTACCATACTTAGATTTGGGATCAGCGTGCTTAAAAGGCAGCTTGACTATGTATCGACCAGTATCATCTCTGCGAGTTGTCGCTGAGTAAAGTTCTTCGCAACTTTGTTCCTCTTCAGTTAAACTAACCTTGCGAACTGAAGACTGGTCGGACTTTAGCTCCCAAAATCTTTGTAATAGCTCATTCACATCTGTATTTGCAATGGCATGGCAACATACGGCCCTTGGTGTCAACGATACATTCTGGATTTTATCGGCTACGTTACCAGATAAAATCCAGCCCAGCCAAGTGTTTTGTGCGACGGGTGTGCCCGGCAGACCCTTCACTAAACCTTCCAACAGCACTTCACCGACTATACGAGTACTCAAAAGTAAGTCAATCTTACCAGGAGTATCGAATGTCGGATCTGCAAGCGCAAAGGATGAAAATGTTGACAGTACTTGCACAATCTTTCTTTCAGGGAGGCGTGCTGTTAATCTGCTCAAAACATAAGCATCGACCTCTGAAACAAAAGTGGGATCTAAGCGTGATTGAAGTTTAAATCTGACTATTCACCGAGAGGGTATCGACGATCCCTCATCATCGCCTAGTCGAAGATTGTCAGTGCGAGCAGGTGTCTTCCTAAGGCCGAGCAACTGCACTGCGGACTCTGTAATGAAAGAGACCTGCGAACCCTGATCCATCAGAGCTCGTAAAACTACAGCAGTGCCAGTCTTAGACTCGACGTTTACCAAGGCTGTCGCTAACAAACCTTGGCTGCGAACATCTGCAAAGCAACAGACATTAGTGGTACACTTGCTTTGATAAGAAGAAGTAGAAGCAGTAGTCGCCACGCCTACAACATTCTTATCTGCTGAACTATCAGGTTCAGTAGCCTTAGATATCGTTTTGGGATGTAGCAATGTGTGATGTTTCTTCTTACAGATTTGGCATTTGGTTGACTGGCGGCAAAAGTAAACTGAGTGATTTTCACATAGACAATTGAAACATAAGTTATTTGCTCGGACAAACTCACGACGGTCGTCACAATCTTTCTTTGCGAATTCTTTACAATGACACAACTTGTGGTTTTCAGAACATAAGACACAAGTTTGTGAAGAGACATGAAACGATTTGGCAGTGTTATTACGATTATTTGATGTGACAATTGGTTTATTTGGCTTATTATCTATATTCTCTAACGAACGGAATCTAGACTCTAAAAACTGCTTAAACTCTTGAAAGGCAGGCAAATCATCTGATGAACTAATTTCTCTTTCCCACAATTTTCGTGACTCAACATCTAACTTCGCGCTAATTATAAATATTATCATTACATCCCAAGAGCTCACATCAATTCCCAGCGTAAGCAAACTATGAAGACAGTCAACTGTGGTGTCCAAGAGATTTTTTATCGATGCCGACGACTCCTTTACTTGTGGTTGATTAACAAAGCGCTTTAACATGCAATTTGATAAGAATTTCTTGTTATCATAACGCCTTGTTAAAACTGACCAGCATTCTACTGCCTCTACATCTTTCTGATCATAACACAGGTCAATTTCTTTCATTTCCAATAGAAAATAAAGGTATACCATCATCCTTCTTTTTCAGAACTAAAAGGGATTATCACAATGAAAATATTAAGATATTTTTAAACTGTCTCAAGGAACTTTCGTGGTCTGAATGCCTATCTCAATATGATACTAATTTAGCTTTTAACATTTTTCATGATGATTTATTGTACTTTTTTAATTTATGCTTTCCAATTGTTCGTCTAAAAGTATGTAATAAAGTAAAAAGTACTTCCTGGGTCACAAAAGGGATACGGAAAGCTACTGAAACTAAACGTAAATTAAGATTTACATGCTATAGATCTGGAAATCAATCGAATAAAGCAAAATATTATCAATATAATAAAAATTTTAGAAAATGTATTACTACCGCTCAAAAATTGTGTAATGGAAAATTCGTGCGTAAGGCTTCAAATACTTGTAAAGCGTCTTGGAAAGTAATAAATGAAAGTACACGACCAAATTATACAACAAGGGTTATTCCACAATTATTACATAATCAATTGAATATACAGAATCCAGAGACAATTGCAAATATATTCAATGACTACTTTATAGGTATGACCAATATAACCGACAGTTATAATGAGTGTAAAAATAAGACTAAAAATACTGCCGTTCAAACAAATGATTTAAGCATGTTTTTATATCCAACTGACGTGGAAGAGGTTCAAAAATTAATTTCTTCGCTCAAAGATACCCCTTCTGTGGGCTATGACCACTTTCCCACAAACATGTTTAAATCTTGTAGCAAAATAATTGCTCCAGTTTTGGTACATATTATTAATTTGTCTCTTGTTCAAGGTACATTCCTCGATAGACTAAAAAAAACTGTGATAAAACCCCTTCACAAAAAAGGTGATAAAATGATGTCAGCAACTATCGCCCAATTGCATTAATTCCTTGCATAGCCAAATTATTCGAAAAGGTTATGTATAATAGGTTGTTATCTTTCATAAACAAATATAAACTACTCTGTCCAGAACAACATGGGTTCCTAAAAGGCAAATCCACCACTTTAGCCGCATTTAAACTTGTAAACAAAATAATAAGTCATGTAAACGCTAAATCACCTGTCACTGCAATCTTCTTTGACATGAGCAAGGCGTTCGACTTTGTATCGCATGAGTTATTACTGCAAAAATGTGAACGATATGGCATACGCGGATCTGTCCATGACTGGCTTAAAAGCTACCTAAGCAACAGGACACAATTTGTAGAAGTTACCAATTTTAATTCAAAAAATGAAGAGCTATGTTTTAAATCTAGGGTAAGATATAACAAGGTAGGTGTGCCTCAGGGAAGCATACTCGGCCCGCTTCTCTTCTTCTTGTATATCAATGACCTTCCGCGAGCAACAACACATGAATGCGTTTTATATGCCGACGATATATCAATAATAGTGCCTTTTAACCCTAATAATGATTATAATGAACAGCTTAATAGAACTATTAGGGACATTATAAGCTGGTTAAGTTGCAATAAACTTCATGTAAATATCAGTAAAACAAGATACATCCAATTTCGAAATAAAGGAGGAAAAAACATAATTTAAACCTTACTTATGATACCAAAACTCTATCCGAGGTTAATACTATTTCTTTCCTAGGTGTTATCTTGGACGATTATTGCAACTGGAAAGCCCACGTAGATAAGACATGTAGTAAAATCAATAGATTTGTTTATGCTCTATGGAGATTAACAAAAATCTCAAACAAACAAACAGCACTTCTAGCATATCATGCCTTTGTTGCATCTAACCTCCGATATGGCATCGTACTTTGGGGCAACTCAGTCAATATAAATAGATTGTTCATAGCGCAGAAACAGTGTGTGAGAGCAATTTTTTATGTAACGCCTTGGACAACTTGTAAGCCTCTCTTTCAAAAGCTCTCAATTTTAACTGTGCCCTGTCTTTACATTTTCGAGTTATGTGTTTTTGTAAAAAATAACTCAAGTTTATTTACTGCCAAAAGAGATATCTGCAATTTTAATACGCGGTATCCTAATAAACTTACTCTTCCTGCAATATAAACAGACGTATGCAGCCGTAACAGCTACTCTATGGCGGTACGCATTTACAATCATCTACCGCAACATTTACATGATTTACCTCATAATAAGTTTAAGAACGAATTGTTTCGATGGTTAATGTCAAAATGTTTTTATTCGGTAAATGAATATTTAAATTGTAAAAATTCAACCAACTTTTCAAATATTTGCATGCTGTAAAATTTTGACGGCAAATATGCTGATCTAAACTTGTAACAACATCTCTGTATACCACATTTTCGCAAATAAATGTTTTTGTATTTTTGTATTCTTTATAATTAGACGCGGTAACAGGAGTGTGTCGCAGCAATTGTTCTGCTTCGCCAACAAGATGAGCCTTTAAATAGTGAAGCTTTTGGACATCGTCAATTGCGTCGTTTTTATCAATGAGAGATAAAAATAAGTCACGGAAATTGCTCCACTCAGTATATTGTCCCGAAAATGTGGGTAAACTAATTTTAGGCAATTTTACATTGTAACTTTTTGTTTCTGTTTGTTTACTAGTGCTAGGCTTAATTTTTAATTCTAAGACAAGAAAAATATGCATTTTTCATGTCTGTTACTGTAGCTGATTCTATTATTTTTCTGTGTGTTTGTATAAATTGATCCCATTGATTTTCCAATGTTTCCAATCTTGTATCAATGTATGATTGTGTTTATCTATCCTTAGGTGATTTTTTGAAATTATTTCTACCTTTTTCTATTATGCTTCTACTATCTAATTGTAACTTTACTAAAGATTCCATGATTGAAAATTGCTATTCCAGCTACAAACTAAACTAATTACAAACTAAGATCAAACAAAACCAAACGTCTATGATTCTAATAAACCAAGCAAAGCAAACAAGTTACAAAATTACGCAATATATTCTAAGTCAATGATGATACTTAAAATTTTACAAGTGTTTTAGATTATATCAACTTAGAAAAAAATCGGGCATAGATTCGTCGTCTGAACACTTTTTACTTAAATTTTCTAAGTCTACACTACTCACTACAAATTTATTCTAAGTTACAAACTATCTCTAATTTTTACAAGTCCCAAACACTTTGAAATTTTTCTTCACTAGATACCACAACTTTATAAATAGCTGACCCGAGTTAGGTTGTGGGCGGAGGCCGAAGGGTTTTTAAAAAGAAAACACTAGGTGTGTTCGGCTTGAAGAGCAGACTAAGACTGGTTTATTTATTAATAAAAAGCTTACAGCTAAATTATAATAACAATGGATGTCTTATATTACAGATAGCGGTCTTACTGAGAACCGCTTCCAATAATTCTTATCTTAATAACAGAGGGCCGTTATGTACGGACTGGTTATGTCTATATAACTCCTCCCCCCTTAAGATGGAGGCGCACCGTAGGCTGCGACTGAAGCTGAAGATTTTCAGGTTCTGGTTGCTTGACTGCGAGTTGCGCCGATCTAGGTTTCCACCAATATTTGTAGATTGCTGTACCGGCGCCAGCTAGGAAGGCTATGATGTAAAGTGTAATAGATGACCAACTGGGTGTATTAGAGATGACCGCTGCGTTTTCCTCGGGAAACTGGATATTTTCCGCTTGATGTAGGGCGTTTTTCAGGTTGTCTAATTCTATGTTTTCCAGATTGATCTTTATAGGTACGACTTTTAGGGTGTGATGAGCTCGTGGTAGTGGTATTGTTTCTTTGATATTGACGTATTTCTGATGCGTTTCTAGGGTTTTGTCTAGTACTTTGATTTTGCAGTTGCTGTTCGTGGTTATGAGGAAAACTCCTTGGCTTCGTTGATATTGAACGTCGTTTCCGCAGATGGTTTTGATGGCTTCTTCTTGTTTTATAACTACGATCCAACTGTTGTCTTGTATTTGTCGTACTATGTGGTCCTGGTAGGTTGCTGTTGCGTATGTGCAGTTATGTGGTTCCTGATGCTGTATGAGTTGTGCTATGCAGTCTGTGGAGTGCAGCAGGGTTTGCCATTCGAGATGTCTGCAGATGACCTCGTCGTCCGCTATCTTGATGCAGGGCTCATGGGGGTATGCAAACTCGTCATTTCCCAAGATAAGGTAAGGATTTTTGGTGATAAGGATTGTGTTGTTGTTGTTCGGGATGGAATATAGGTGTAATAGGTTATAGGGTTGCTCTGCGACTATTGGTATTTCCAGTATGAAATTAATTGTCTCATTAGTACTATATGCCTATGTTATAGCTTTTTCCCACAAGTAGATGTTTTTAATGTTTGGGGCGAAAGCTAATTGACCTTCTATTTCATTTTGTATTTGGTTTAACTCATCGACTAGATAAGCTGGGTCGATTATACTAGGGTGCATCCTTTCAAGGTGTGAAAATGTTAATGCATTTTCCAATGTTTCTAATCTATCGTAAAGCTGCTGAAGCGAACTCTTAATGTTATTAAATATGCTTGATGTGAGGAAGTTTGTTTCTAATTCAGTTTCTTTATATGAATATCTATCTATGGCTCTGTATATTTCCATTTGATTATTTTTAATGTGACTTAAGCTTGTTTCATACTCGTGCATAAATTCTTGCATAATGCTTATTGTCTTTTTCTGATTGACGTTGTTGCTATTTAATGATGATTGAATGTTTTTAATCTCATTTTCAAACTTGATTGCATCGTTTTGATCGAGGTTACCGGTGATTGATTTTATAACTGAACCTAATCCGTTTATTAAGCCACGCCTTTGTCTGTAACTAGACTTATAACCTATGGTTTCTAAACCTAAATATACTAATCTACTTTCTATCGTATCGATAAGATACTCTATTTGCTTAATATTAACACTATTTTCTAGGGTGCTATTTTGTTTTAACTTTAGAGTGAAATAGTTACTACATATGTCTACGTAAATGTCTTTGAATAAAGTTGTATTATATATTACGGCTAGGTGATAGGTGTCTATTTGGCTTTGTGCTTTAGCTTCTGTTAATACTAATATTCCATTATGGTTGTCTATTGGCTGTATGATTGCTGTGGCTGCGGTGAGCCGGAGCACTGTGACGAGGGCGATGGCGTACCTGAAACATTTTCAGGACGCCTTAGTAACCGGAAGTGGACTCTAATTGATTTAGCGTTAACGTGTTTTCCTATGATTTCAGCTATTTGTTCGGGGTGTATTCTTATTATTGTATACGGACCTAGGTATTTAGGTTCGAGCTTATTGCTTCTAGCTGTTTTTGCTACTTGCTTGTAAACTATGTCGCCTACTTTGAACTGTGCTGTTTCTGTGTTTTTATTTGCTCTATCTATTGCATGTTGCTTTTCGCTTGATAATTTGCTGTTAATGAGCTTCTGTGTGCTTTCCATTGTTTGCTTATGCTTTAAAACGTACTCTTGATAAAATTCTTGAGGGCAATGTAATTCTAATGGGTTTCTACTATCAGTGTGACCGTATAATAATTCAAAGGGCGTAAAGCCGGTTGCCGAATGAATGGTATTATTGTAAGCTATGACGGCGTATTTCATGAGGTTAATGGGTTCATCTTTATCGGTTATTCTTTGTATTCTTATCATTTCAGCTAGAGTAGAGTGTAACCTTTCTATCGGTGAGTTTGAATTGGGGTTGTATGGTGTAGTGAAATGAATGTGTATATTGTGCATTGCGCATATCTCGGTAATTACTTCGTTATCGAATTTAGTGTCGAAGTCCGTTGTTATCTTTTTCGGTACTCCTATTACTGAGAATATACTGAGTAATGCCTCGGCGATATGTATGCTGGTTGAAGCGGATAATGGGATTGCCTGTGCATATTTTGTGAAATTATCTATGATAGTTAAAAAGGTTGTGCCGCCACTGCTGTATAGGTCCATGAACATATGTTCCATTGGCTTGTGTGGTGTATCTGTTAATGATAGGGGTAATTTTAAAGGGTTGCGTTCATACTTGCTTTTTAGGCATTTTTCGCATTTATTGATGAATTTTTGTATAGATGATAACATGTTTGGCCAGTGATAGTTTCGGTGTATGTGTTTATATGTTTCCTGAATACCTCTGTGTATGGTTTTTCCCTCGTGATATTTCCTTATTAAATCTAGTTGTTCGGAAATATTTTCTATGAGTGTTACTCTGTTCATGCATCTAATTAATTTGGGTCCGCGATTACTGAATGTACTTTTGTATACTTCGCAAAATAATGGGTAGTTTTCTTCGTGATGGAAAAAACAATGGAAAACTCTATCCGGAATTGTATGTTCTTTTAGGAATTGAATTATTTGGTCTTTAGTGTTATTGATGGGTATCCAAACGTCTTTAATTATTGTTTTACCTTTTGACCTATCATCTACTCTGTAAGTGTCGCCAGGTGTTTTTCTGATGTGAAACTGTTTTAATTGTCTGTCGATTGCGTCGTCTATTTCGGGTATTTTGTTGGTAATGGGTTCCGTATTCTGTTCGGATTGTGATATTTGTGGGATGTTTTCCTGTGATGAGTTTTTCTGTGACTGATTTACGGTGTTGGGGGTGATAGGCATGTCTAATAGTGTCCTAATGTCTATGTTGTCTAAGTCAATGTCAACGTTTGATGTACTAGGCTGGGGATCGCTCGTGCTGGGGTCAGTTGTTACTGTATTATGATTTAGGGTCTGTATTCTCGATAAAGCGTCTGCGTTAGTGTTGGTTTTACCTTTTTTGTACTGTACATCGTAATTATATTCTGCTAATCTCAAGCGCCAGCGTGTGAGTTTAGAATTTGGGTCTTTCATAGACATAATCCAAGTAAGTGGTCTGTGATCTGTGTAAATGGTGAATCGTTTGCCATATAGGTAGGGGCGAAAATATTTAATAGCCCATACAATGCCTAATAATTCTTTTTCTACTGTGGAGTATCGTTGTTCTGTGTCGGATAGCGTACGCGAAGCGTATGCCACTGGTTTATCTGAGCCTAATTCGCCTTGTGATAGTACCGCGCCAAGGGCTACGTCCGATGCGTCAGTAGTGAGAATAAATGGTTTTTCGAAGTCTAGATATTGTAGTATAGGTGCATTGATAAGTACTTCTTTGCACTTTTCAAATGCTTGGGTGTACTTGGGTGTTAAAGTTATTTTGCTACCTTTCTTTAAACATTTGGTCAGTGGTTTAGTGAGCTTTGCGAAGTCCTGAATAAATTTTCTGTAGTAGCCTACAAGTCCTAAAAATGATTTTATTTCTTTCTGAGTCTTAGGTATTGGAAACTTTTTTACTGCCGCTATTTTGTCTTCGTTTGGCTGAAGGCCTTTGTCTGTGAGCGTGTGCCCTAGGAATTTAACTTGTTTTTGCAAGAATTCTGATTTGTTTAGCTGAATTTTGAGGTTATGTGATCGGAATCTATCGAAAACTTGTTTACATTTATCTATGTGCTCTTGTAAAGATGTACTATATATGATGACGTCATCGAGATACGTTAAAACGTTATCTATGCCACGTAACACGGAGTCCATTAATCTTTGAAACGTACTCGGTGCGTTCTTGAGACCGAAAGGCATTCTGAGGAATTCATAATGTCCTCGATCGATTGTAAATGCGGTTTTCTCTACGTCTTTAGGGTTCATTTCGACTTGATGGTAGCCAGATGCTAGATCTAGTGTAGTGAAGTATTGGGCACGTCCTAGTTTGTCTAGAATATCGTCTAAGTTAGGCAACGGGTATTTATCTTCTATTGTTTTTTCGTTAAGCTTCCTATAGTCAATAACTAACCTGTACTTTTGTTCTCCTGTTGCGTCTTTCTTTTTAGGTACTATGTGAACTGGGCACGACCATGGGGAGTTACTTTCCTGGATAATATTCTGTTCTAAAAGCTTACTAATCTGTTTTTTAATCTCTTCTCTTTGTTTAGGGGCCTGTCTATAATTTCGAACATAGATGGGTTTGTCGTCTGTAAGTCTGAGTTGGTGTTTGATTTCATGAGTAAAAGTTAAAGGGATTTCTTCACAGTGAAATATATCTCGATAATTATAACAGAGTTTTCTAATTTCGCGGTTTTCCTCGGGGTTCATATGATCGGTTTTTAATCTGTCTAAATTTTGTTTCAGTATTCTATCTATTTTCCTATCTGTGTCCCTAACGGAGGTGACCGGGGTGTGACCTGTATTTTGTTTCTTAATATTTAAACGCTGTAAGTTTATGTGACAACTATTTTTAAACGTTAGTTCCTTATCGGTTGTATTAATTACGGTAGTGAGTGCTACGCCTTGTCTTACCGATACCAATGCTGGCGGGAAGATTAGGCCGTTCTTTGTTGATTTGCCGTCCGAATAATAATCGCCTTCTTCGTAGTTACAAAGGAGGTTTATAACTTGTTCACTTTTGGGCTTTATTTTTGTACATGATTTTATGTCGTCTCTAATAGGAATGGTAGCGTTGTCTGTACGCAACACCATGTTTTTAATGTCTATCTTACAATTTAGTGGAACTAAAAGATCTAAACCTAATAAGCCTACAAAATCTGAGTCAAAATTGAAAATTAAGAATTTATGGGTTATGTTTACGTTGAAAAGTTTTTCTGGAAGTTTAATATATGCAACCTGCTTATGTTTAGAGGTTCCATGAGCTGTTTTTATGTAATGCGTTTCATTTTTAATTTTACAGTTTATTTTATGCTTTTTACTTAAGATTCGCGGGTTTATCAAAGATTGCGAAGCGCCTGTGTCTAATAAAAATCGACCACCTAATTCACTTATGTAAATATAGGGGAGGCGATTGTAATTTTGAATAATATTCATAAGAACTATGTTTTTAGCTGTTTTTCTAGATCTAAGAGAAAATTTTCATCTAGATCATCCTCGGATTCGATTTCGTCGTCGTCCTCGGATTGACTTTCATCTTCGCATTCCGGTTCATTTTGAAAATGTAACTTCTTTTTATGCTCGGTATTGTCTGAAGATGATTTATTCTTACTGAATTGCTCTTTAGATTTATTAAATGTACTAGACTTCTGAGTCTTATTATTACTCGTAGAAGGTTTATTAAATGATTTATTTTTATTTTGTTGTGCCTGAGCACGTTTAGCACGGAGTTTGACTTCTTCCTGCTTTGCTACAATGATTACTTGATCTAAATTCTCTACATGTTTTAGTTTGGTTAAGATAGCAGTTATAGGGTTCAAATTTTCTAAAAACGTATCTAGAGCCATTTGCTCGTAGTATGTACGCTTGGAGGGCTCCATTGATGTGAGCGTCGTCATAAGGATTCTAATTTTATCACCGAACGCGTCCAGTGAGCTATTATCCCTAGTTGTATGTGTTAGTTCTTGAACTAGCTGTAACTCGGTCCTAAATTCTCCGAATTTTTCTTTTAGAATTGCTTTTAATTCTGACCATGTCTTTGCACCACGGTTGACTGAGAGGGCTTCATAAGCTTTTCCGGTTAATTTTGTCCTAATTAGGCAAGTAACACAAGGATCGTCCTTGTAGTTTATAACTTCTAAAGCATTTTCAACACCTTCGAAATATGCTGCAAGTTTTCTTTTGTTCCCGTCAAAAGTGGGTAACAATTTTGCGAATGTGGAGTAGTCGGTTGTTACCGGCTTCTCGTCACTATAATGTTTGTCCTCGTGAAATTTTTTCTCGGTAGCCATGTTTATCTACTCGATGCTAAATTTATAGAGTGAACAAAACAATAAAAAGGTAGTATATATAATACTAATGATCCCTAGACACTGAAAACAACAAAAGTCGCCTGAAACGTGCTAGGAAACAAAGATAAAGGAATCTCGGGAGTAATCAGAGTATATGCTTACCCCAAGAGCATTGCAGATGCCAAGCTGGTGAGTCTGCCCGTCTTTAAGCTGGTTCACGCCTGCTGCTGCTGCTACTGCTGCCGCTGCTGCTGCTGATGCTGTCGTACTTCACCCACGGAGGTTCTTTTACCGCGTCCCGGAGTCGAGTCTCAAGGATATTACTTTAAGACTACAACTGATAGATCGCGACGTACCGACTGCGCCAGTTAGGTTGTGGGCGGAGGCCGAAGGGTTTTTAAAAAGAAAACACTAGGTGTGTTCGGCTTGAAGAGCAGACTAAGACTGGTTTATTTATTAATAAAAAGCTTACAGCTAAATTATAATAACAATGGATGTCTTATATTACAGATAGCGGTCTTACTGAGAACCGCTTCCAATAATTCTTATCTTAATAACAGAAGGCCGTTATGTACGGACTGGTTGTCAATATAACTCCCGGCAAACGTTGTTTTGCAAATTTTTTTTTTTTTTTGAAAAATGGATGTTGGCCGATTCTCATAGATACCGGATAAGCGCAAAAAATTTCATCAAAATCGGTCAAGCCGTTTCGGAGGAGTATGGGAACGAAAACTGTGACACGAGAATTTTATATATTAGATTTAAAAGTACTCACAGTTTATTCTGCCAAACCTTATTTCACGTCACTATGTTGTTGCTCACTCATTCACCAGTCTCGATCTTGAAGTGGCGCCCTCTCGCATCTCAATCAGGTAATACGTTCTCGTAACAGAGGCGTCCTCTCGCGGCTGCGTTTCCTTCTTCAATTAGTACGTCTCACTGCATTGACAGTAATTGTACTAGTTCGACCGAAGCGCCCTCTAGCTGCTGTTGTCATCAACTGCCGTGCCTCCACACAAGGCCACAACGCAACACGCGTACACTTGTACACACACAAGCACTGCAATGGCGATCCACCACTCTCACTAGTGCTGCTGATGCCCGGTTTCGCGACTCGTGATTGCGGTTTAAACAATACGTCAAACAATCCGGCTACGATAGGATCAAATGGACCGTAGTCCCAAAAATCGCCTTTAGGAGTGGGTGTCGTAAGTGAAACACGTTCCCAAGCGAGTACAAAATTTATTGAATCAACCAGACCTTATATACTGCCCGCGGAGAATCTTGATAGCGCGATTCAGAAATACACAAATATGGTACAACGCCATCTACCGAGCGGCATGTCAAACTTTTCGGTAAACATTGAACAATTATTTAGATATTGATATCTATGTAAGAAAGTAAGGATGCAAGACAAACATTAATTATACTTAGGAACTGAGTTGCAAGGGTTGTATGTGTCAACATTTGTAGAAACATACACTGTTTGTTTTACGAATAACATAAATAAAACATGGTGCTAAATTTATAATTACATTACAGATGATTAATTATAACTATATACATTACTATCTTAAATAATCATACTTTCTAAGAATATATATGTACATAAAACTTAAAATAAAAAGTGAGAAAATATATGTACAGGTGTGTTTAGACGTCGTAGAATGCCTCCGCATCAATATCATCGGGTAACGTTCCCAGAAGGCTGACAGCATTGCCACGCTGGATGGCAATGCTGATTCTTTGAGCAAAGAATAAACCAGCCTTCTGGTCACGTGAGACGTCGACTAACCGTTTAGATATATCTCGGTATAAAGAACGAGCGCTCGGACCCAATGAGCCTAGCGTTACCACCCCAAACGGCTCAAATACGTAATTAGCTACTAGATTACTGTATTTGCGCCGTTTGAGGGTTTCCGCAGATGCAGCAGCAGCGCCAGCATGGCCTCCCGAGCTTGGAACATGGGATGGCGCGAGGGTGTCTACGCAGGTTGCGTCCCACACCAAGGGCCTACCCATTTTCCCACAACAATGACATACCGTCAGGTCTCTTCCCATCGTCGCGTACCAAACCATGTAACGAAAAAAATGACCTTTCTGGTGTCTACCGTTACGTAATCCCTACTAGGGTGTGTCTAAATGAGAAACGTGGTTAAATGTTACAATAAAAATTGATTTAATTGCCAATTAATTTTAGACATCATTTAGCAAGCGTTACCTTAATGAAAAAAATTACTATTTATATGATATTAAGAAAAGTTTACACAGGGTCGCGTGGTTCGGCGAGGGGTGGGTTGATGTGGAGAATCCTGCTGCCCGTTCGTCCAGGGGAGTTGGTTGACTTAACTCGTCTGTAGCCGCCGCAAAAGGAAAGCTTGCAGCCAACGCGTCCGCTTTTATAGGAGCTCGCGGTGCGGTGGGGGCGGAACATGCAGGCAGCCGGGAGGCGGTGTCCTCTCGACGTCACAGCGACGTCACACACTCCCCCCATTAGGCCAGAATTTTCCCAGAGGGAAAATTCTGTGACTGGTAGGCGGCAACTGCATTCGGAGACCCTGAAACAGATGAGTGGTAGTGGTGTCAGTAGGTTAAATACAAGGCAACTATTAACCCTGAAAGAGGAAAAAAAAACAAGTATAACCCTCGGCCATTCATACGTCACCAAGCATTGAACGTTCCTATAACCTGGCATTCATCACATTCAAAAAAGCCTACACACAATCATACGCATGAACAAGCCAACATTCATTCACGATGCGAGTCGCATTCATTATAATACACGACGCGCGAAGAGGTATTATACGTGAGTTTTATAGCAAATAGTCACCCAGTCCATGTTGGTAGGCACCACCTGACCACCCATATTCGATAAGTGAAATTAATTGAAAGAGTACAAGTCGCAAACCAATACCACGATCTTACTATATTACGATACTAACAATCATACGATTAGTTGGCAGTATCACAAACAAATTGCTTATTAACGCGGTAGATGCAATATTGCAAGGACAATTTGTATTCATTTAAAATGGAATAACAATGAAGGTTTGAACCAGTGAACACGTGAGTCATCACTGCGCGCTTGGCGCCGGCCGCATTCCATTCTCGCGGACAAATAACTGGTTTCTGATTATGATACAAAATCGACAACGGCAAATACACAATTCGGAATAGGTTGCAATGTATAGTACATCACCGCAGGAGACAATCGATGACATAGTGTACACAACCATAGCCAAAAACACAAAAAAAAATATTCACGGCAAGATGTAATGTATAGTACATCGTCGAAGGAGACTGTCGACGACATAGTACACACTACCATAGTTAAAAAACACAAAAAAAAAACACAATCGAGAATCGAACCACAGACCGATCCGACAACAACCTTTCAGCCACTGAGCCATAAGGGAAAAAAAATATTTTATTATATTTCGATCAGTCATTACCAAAGCTATAAGTAACAAGATATTTGGGTACATGATTTAGCTGAAATTAGGAGTTAAAGATTTTTATACACTATTTGCAACCAAGTGTTAAGTTATTTTAGTGATTAGATCATTAGTGATGAGCATTAATCATTACATTCTTAAACTTTGTAGTGAGTTAATTTAAGATCCTTTATATGGAAATCACCAAGAGAAACATATCTGATATTTATATAGTTATGTGAAATTAGATAGTTATCAGATAGTTGGATAATTAGTTAGATAAATAACAGATTCTTTGTAACAATATTACATTTAATAAACTTTATTACAATTTATAACTGAAACATTTATTCATTTTATGTTAGCATGTTTACATAAATCATTAACACAACACAATGCATTATCTTGTGAGACTCGGAAACAAAAGAACCATTGTTGGCCTTCACAAATAATTATGTAGGTAATTATAACTTTGTACAGATATGCGTCTTACATTGTTGTGAATGAAACTGTACCCAATCGTTTATAAACTTATTTATGCTGTAATAGAATAAGATTCAGTTATTTTATTCAGCTTTTAGGTTTAAAATAGTTGATTGTAAAATACGAAAGGGTATTCTTAAACTTGTACATCAATTAATTCGCTTTAGTTATTAAAGTATATAAATTATTGATTTATGTATAAGTACCCACATTAGTTATTGACGTGACAACGTCTTATAAATTGGTTTGCCGGGTGACACTTCAAGAAACTGCGTTACGCTCCGCTCACGTTATGCGCTCACAATGAGAGCGAGTGAGAGGCACGCGTCCCGCCTAAGAGCGAGAGAGACAGACATAAAAAGTGAAAGGCACGCGTCTTTCATCCTTCTTCCTACTATACGAATGAATATTCACATTAAAATTATTTTACCACTCAAAGTCGTTGTCACGTAAAACTTTCGCCCGTATACCGACTTTACAGGCAACCAATTTTTTAAGTATTGAAATTATTTATTAATTTGTGTGTAAGCAGCCACTTTAGTTATTTAATGAGGTATAAATATTATTGATTTGATTCATATGTAAATAGGCACTTATTTATCCAAGAAAAGAAGTTATTGATTCAATTTATGTGCAAATACCCACTTTAGTTAAAGTTAGTTTCAATTCAATTAAGTTTGATAAATTCAGTTAGATATAATAACATTTGCGTTAACACAAGAACACAATATAACCACTACTTAAACTGGTCTAGTAAAACCAGATGCATAGCATTTAGTAAAAAGGAAACAAGTTACATATTGACAATTAAGTAGTTTTACGGGTGTCAGCGGTTTCATTTTATCATTTATTTATCATCATATGTTTTATATATTTCAATAGAAACCAGACATTGAAAGAACAATCCTAGCGACACAAAACATTACAAAGAGAACATAATTCAATAATTGCGACGCAGGAATTTTATGTTTGAGTTCACAATGAACAGCAAATGCATAAATAGATGCATCTGCAAATGACATACCGATAGGCAGTAACAAGGAGATAAAATCGAAGACCAAAAACAACGATTGTAGCATAATAAACATTTGACAAAACGAAAAACTAATAATTCTACGATGATATTCGCATTTCTATACCAAACAGACAAATATTAAACCTTTTCATTATTGTTAGTGAGCAACCTGCATGTGACACGTGTACATTTTATTAACAAATGAACGCGGCATTCCAGCTAGATACCTAATATATAATACGCTAGCATCTTAGGTACGTTCATTCTCAGCCAGTCCAACTATGTTAGGTACACGTGGTATAATAAAGATGCAACCTTTTTAGTAAGAAAGAAAAGAATAGTTAATATTAAAAGATAATCGCCGTAGTAGGCGGTAAAAGTTTTAAATAATACCGACTATATAGAAATATATCGCCGTACAAAATCACTAGCACAAGGTTATAGTTGAAAATAGAAAGAAATGAAAAAGAGAAGGGTGTGAAT
Organism: Euclidia mi; assembly: GCA_944739405.2. Taxonomy (NCBI): domain Eukaryota; kingdom Metazoa; phylum Arthropoda; class Insecta; order Lepidoptera; family Erebidae; genus Euclidia; species Euclidia mi. The sequence goes on from OX123190.2 coordinate 47,686,238, forward strand.
TCGTTCCATAAGTCAGCCAAAGCAGATTATTAGCAATAATTACCAGTAGCACTTAATTACCTTAGTGGCATTTAAAAAAGCTAATCGCGAAGCATACGATCAAGGTGACCTTAGCACGTCGTTAGTGGACGTGAGGTCATAGATCGCAATACAAAGAATGCAATCAAGGAATGTGACCTTAGCGCGTCTTTAGAGGACACGTGGCCGCAGTCGAACGATTATAACTCGTTACTTATGCGGTTGATACACAATAATTATCACACGCGGTAACAGAAAAAGTTATAATATAAAAATGCTTACCAAGCGTAGTAAGACAAAATTTGTCTGTTGTGACCGGCTCAACACAAAACCGACCTTCCGAGCACAACAGAGCAAAAAGAGAAAATGTCTATTGTGGCCGGCACAACACCACCGACCTTCCGTCCACAATAAAACAAGCAAAAAGAAACAATAAATGCCACTAAAATAATTACACACTGCTTTGGAACGATTTCACACATACACAAAAAATAAAATAAAAAGACTCACCGGGCAGCGGATTCTCAACAAAACCCTACCTATAATATTCCCGTGGGCGCCACTGTAACGAAAAAAAGGACCTTTCTGGTGTCTACCGTTACGTTATCCCTACTAGGGTGTGTCTAAATGAGAAACGTGGTTAAATGTTACAATAAAAATTGATTTAATTGCCAATTAATTTTAGACATCACTTAGCAAGCGTTACCTTAATGAAAAAAATTACTATTTATATGATATTAAGAAAAGTTTACACAGGGTCGCGTGGTTCGGCGAGGGGTGGGTTGATGTGGAGAATCCTGCTGCCCGTTCGTCCAGGGGAGTTGGTTGACTTAACTCGTCTGTAGCCGCCGCAAAAAGGAAAGCTTGCAGCCAACGCGTCCGCTTTTATAGGAGCTCGCGGTGCGGTGGGGGCGGAACATGCAGGCAGCCGGGAGGCGGTGTCCTCTCGACGTCACAGCGACGTCACAACCATTTGGTTCAAGTACATCTGGTACACCAGACGCGACAAGAGCACGACGGATTATGTCATTTAAGTGAGCATGACGAGGAATTCTACCAGCGCTTCTGCTACAGGATAGCCCATGGTGTCCGAGGCGACGTCTTTTCCACAATGAAATCGATGCGGAGATACACACGGAGCACCTAAATGGAGACAAGTGGCGATACGGAACGTCTCATCGTCCATCATGGTTCCTGTGTTGGACGATGGTAGTGCCTGAAGCCATAGACCGGATTCCCATTCTCCCACAGCCAGCAAGCGACCACGCTCTGTAACATTAAAAGATGTATCCAAAAGATTTTTCCTCACAATGTTACAAAGCGGTGCGTCCCACTGTCTTTGGGAGAATAGGTTGGTGAGCAAATCAGGTGCTAAATTATTTCTAAGCAAATTTTCACAGTATAACAATCATTCCGTGGCTGTAATATGTTTTAATATTTAAACCAAAATTTAAATGTATTAAAGTAAATGCACGTAGAAGACAAATATTTGGTATTCAAATTATAATACAGTAGATGATGCCCGCAGCTATGCCTGCACATTTTCTTTTTAATTTTAACTTTTCTGCCCGATCGTGTAGAATTTTCGTGTAATCCCTTCTTAGTGCATACTCACGATCCACAGTGTTTTATGAAGACCATTTTTCGGACACCGTCTTTTTATTAAAGAAGCTAATAGATATATTCAATAAAAAGAAATATTTCGTATCCCCATTAAGCTAGCATCTCTAGTTTTTTAGAAAAACTTTATTGAAAATCTTCATATTTTAAAGTGGATATTTAGAAAAAAAGATATTCCTCTTAAACTAAGCATGATACGCAATGATAATGTTACAAGCACCGATAGCGTCTCTTTCACTGCACATTTTACAGTTAAAATAAACCTCATAACTTGACTAGATTCAAATTTAAGCCAGATTTTGGATTTTTAGATTTTCTTATTTTTCTCGAAGATTCTACCAAATATGGAAAAGTTATATATACAGAAATGTTGCTCTTTACTTTCCTCATATACTCAATAAATTTCAGACCCCAAATCCATGGAATCTAGAAGTTATTCCAAATTAACTGCTTTTGCTAGGGTTATCACATTTATATTCCGGGTTTTAATGATAAAATTTTTATTCGATATTGATTTTATAACTAAATTATATGTTGTAAAGAAATCAATATCGAATAAAAATTTAATCATTAAAATCCAGAATATAAATATGAAAAAACTAGCAAAAACAGTTATATGGAATAACTTCTAGATTCCATGGATTTCGGGTCTGAAATTTATTGAGTAGATGAGGAAAGTAAAAACCATCCTTTCTGTATATATAACTCTTCCACATTTGATAGAATCTTCGGGAAAAGTAAGAAAATTTAAAAATCCAAAATCTCGCTTAAATTGAATCTAGTCAAGTTAAGAGGTTCATTTTAACTGTAAAATGTGCAGTGAAAGAGACGCTATCGGTGCTTGTAACATTATTATTGCGTATCATGCTTAGTTTAAAAGGAATATCTTTTTTTCTAAATATCCGCTTCAAAATATGAAGATTTTCAAAAAAGTTTTCTTAAAAACTGGAGATGCTAGCTTAATGGGGATACGAAATATTTCTTTTTATTGAATATATCTATTAGCTTCTTTAATAAAAAGACGGTGTCCGAAAAATGGTCTTCATAAAACACTGTGCGATCCCCAAAAATATACATGCCAAATGTCAGCTTCTTGAGCCTAGTAGTTTCAACTGTTCATTGTCTGTCAGTCAACAACGGATGAATTTCATATACATCGATGACTAAAAAAAACACGATTTATGAACTTATTTTATTTACCTAAAATTTACAATAGTTCATATTGTGTACAGTAAGTTTGATAGCAAGTTTTGTTTACTGCATAACCATCTAATCGTAAACAACTTACATGACGTGAAGCTAAATATTCACGGTTATAATATAGGCGCAAGTCTGTATATGTTGTCCATAAGCTTTCAGAGAGGTACATAGATAAGTAGAAAGTGCTGTATCTTAGTGTCACGAGAGTGACTCTGTGTGTTTGCCATTATTTTTTTACTCGACTGGAATGGAATAGAATTTGATATAGAGATAGATAGATAAATGTTTTCTTTATTGCACACCAATGTACAGTACATTTCATACAGTAACTAAGCTCTGTTTCATGTACGCGGCCTTATCGCCAGGGTTGATTTCTTCCAGGCGACCTTGGGCGGGACAGGAATGATTAAAGCATTTTGATACGGAGGTGGTTTATATCTAGAATAGACAATAACTTTACTGCATTTGTTGATACTGTGAATAGGTTTGTTCTTTAAAGAAATATCGGAGAATTTCCTTTGAGGGTATTGTCGCAAATACCAGTAACTCAGCCATTACACCACCATTAACAAGCTAATATCCCGGACGGAGCGCCGAGCAATAACTAATCTATAATAAAACTCAATAGCCTTATTGAAGTGCTGTAACAAAGGCATTGCCCCTATTACTCAGGCGTAGAAGGATCTCCTTTGTGTTTTATAGGACGTTACCAGAAAAAGGTCTTAGAATTGCAGGCGGAAGCCCTTTTAGTCGGAATGCACATAATTCTGATCCGCCCAATATCACGCGACGTGGCCGACGTGGAGCTATCCGATGCTAGCAGTGGAAGGACCGGGGTGCAACGAGAACATCCCGTATATGCTAAGAACTCAACAATACATGTATTTATTTAATTACTAGTCGACGCCAGCGGCTTCGCACGCACATATTTTCGAATTTCCCGTTTTGCCCGATCCCGTGGGAATTTCGGGTAATCCCGTCTTAGTGCACCCCTACTGTCCCCAAGGAACATACATGGTAAATTTCAGATTCTTGCGCCGAGTAGTTTCGGCTGTAGCTTGTCTGTCAGTCAGTTAGTAACGCAAGGATTTTATATATTAAGATTATAAATCAAATTTTTATAAACGACAATATAATGATAAAATTAAATATAATAAAATAAATTTGAGTAAATTACGGCTGACCTGTTTGCTTTAGTTACTGAATCTGACGACTACGCCGTAGGTCATAGAATTCGCTCGATTGCCATCCAAGACAATGTTTTATAAAATAATGAGATGGGCCCTAATGTATATTATGTATTATTAGGAAATATCAAATGAAATATCTTACGAAATATTAGTTACCTGGTTACCACTTTGCTTAGTTTAGGATAGACAATATGAAAAGATTAGAGGCTCATACTAACCTCAGAAGAATACGTGTCGCCAGCTATCGATCAAATCAAACACAAAGTTCATTAAAAATTAAAAATAAAACGACTCATAATTAAAAAATGTGTCTCGGAATTTTTATTCGACTCTCCAAGAGATTCGTACTAATCCCTCTAAGTTATTACTTATTGATATTTATCCCGAGGTTATTTAAATAATAATTGATTTCTTGTTTGTAAATCTCGTTGTACCCTAATTTTAATATAAAAATATTAAACCTGTCTCAGTGTAGGACTGTCTTAGTCCGAGAACAAGACTGTTATTTTCATTGCGAAGCCCTTAAGGGCGATTGACCCCTAAATGACCAACGTTCACTTAGATATATGCATCTTCATCCTAGCAATGACACCATGAAGTGGAAGTGAAACCCAAGTGTCTGTAACTTATGAAAATATTTGATGTCCATAAACTTTCAAGTGGTATTCGAGTTTTCTATCGTTTGGTGTAATAGCAAGTCATGTAATTTTCTTTTGTTCTAGTAGAAGTGTGGGAGAGAGGTTTATTTTATTTGTGACAATAAGTTGTAGTAATCAGATACACAAAGTTTGTAAGTCCTTATCTCAGGTCGTTGCATCGGGTGTTTCCCGTTGGTTAGATTGGTGGTTAGATCGATCTAACTATTGGGAACTTTTATTCCCAATGGTCAGACTGATTTGACTGCTAGCGATTTAGCAGGATGACCACTTCAAAAAGTACATTTAACGTCAAAACAGTTTTGCTTTTTATCATTTTATTGAGATATTGTCAAAGAGACCGTTTATAATAACAATACAAATTATTTTATAGCAATGTAAAAAAATAGATACCATTGATTAAGGCGTGTAAAAATGTATTTATAAAGCCTTTTTAAGAAAGTTGGCATAGAAAATTATAAAAAATAAATAATTCTAAATCATGCTAAATAGAAAAGTCTAGCCAAAACGTTTTTGTGTTCAATTATACTTTTATATGTCACTAACAGATCTGAACATCGGGAACAAAAGTTCCCAATGGTTAGATCGATCTAACCACCAATCTAACCAACGGGAAACACCCGTTGCATCGCCGTCACATTGTTACCATCAGTCTTGTTTTGTAGTCCTGTGGTGAATTCGGTTTTCACAGTTTATAATAGAATCTGTGCTGTTATCATATATATAGAGAAAGTCCAATAGTTTTTTAAATGGTAATACATAAGAATGTGCTACCAATAGACGGCTTTGCACAGGGTATCGTGTTCGAATCCGCGACACTCACCACTAACGTTTCGAAGCTATGTGCGTATTAAAATGTTAATGATCGCTTGCCACGTGCTTCGGAGAGCACGTTAAGCCGTCGATTTCGCTCACATGAAGATCTTTGACAGTTGTTATGAGGAGATTCTGAATAAACTGATACTAATCTCATCATCATAATCTTCAGCCCTTTACAGTCCACTGCTGGACTAGGCCTCTCCGTTGAAAGGAGGAGTTGGCCTACTATACCACGCTGACCAAACAGGTTGATATAGGGTTTGTTTCAAGTTTTCCTTCTCTTATAGTGCTGTTCTCTGCATAGTATGGTCCCTCTGTCGGCTCTTACGACACCCACGGGATGATATGGGGTGGTGACATTCCGTATTCTTAATCCGTCACCACACGGATGAATACTAATCTGAACCATGGAATATCGCTATCCCTTTGGTTGGCGGAGGTCAGATGAAATTAAAAAAGAAACAGTGATTCTCATGGTTGTAAACAAGCTGCCGGCAAACCTGCACTGGGATAATATTAGGACGATGATTGCACATGTACGCTATGCAGGTAGCTGCTACCAACTTGTTAACAATTTACAACCTTGAGAATCTCTATTTATTTTCTTTTAAGTGAGGGACGGTCAAAGTTAATATAAAACTGTGTAACTCCAAAATCTGTGATCATTCATCGTACAAAAAAGGATGGAAGTGAATGTAAACGGTCCCATCCCAATTTAATATTCGAATTTGAATTGCATCGAACCTTAATTTATATTTGGGGACATTGCCTTTTGGTAGCTCGCTGTATAAACAAATTAGCCAATCTCCAGAACTATTATGTGACAATAAAACAAACTTAATATATATTTACGCCCTCAGTTTTATTTATTTCTAACGCGATCTAAGGGCCTACTGGCACAATATAAGAAGACGCAGATGCGACAATTTTACGATTTGAACGTGATAGCACATCACCGTAGGGTGGCAGCACCCTTAAGAATCAAACGACATGTCACGGCCACAGCTGCTAACAATATCAAAAATATGACAGGTACAGAGAAGCAAATATACTGCATGTGGCTTTAAAAATACTACCACTTATGAATGCGAAATGTATTCGTATTTACCGGTTGCAAGTTATTTATTGACATTTGGGGTGTGAACGTTTCTTTTAAAGTATAATACATAGGGGATGTTTATGAAATAACAAATTCTGACGGTAGCTTATATAAAATCAGTGCCAGTGATTTTAATAGTACCTTATGTTTATATATGTCGTCCATAATTTTATTTAATAGACATTTTGTGCACATGGTTATGAAAATACGCATGATCTAAAGATTGATGGTTCGTAATCCATTGATATGCCAACTTCAAGAAACCATACCACAAGATTTGTGCAATTTGAAAACATAACTAAAAAGGTAAATATAAAAGAAGATGTAGTGGCAAGCACAGAGAAAGGCATATTAAAATGTTTTGCGCACGTAGAGAGGATGGATGACGAAAGACTGACAAAGAAGATACCTATATAAAGCAAGTGTGAATGGGACAGGACGAAGGGGAAGACGTAGGCGGACGTTCTCTGACCAGGTTGTCGACATACTAAAAAGGCAGTTCAGAAGTACTTTAACCAGAAGAGCATGCATGAGAAACTTTATGGGAGTGAATGAAGCAAGAAAGGTATTTCAGGATCGTTGCAAATGGCGTTCCGTAGTCTCTGCCTACCCCTCCGGGAAACAGGCGTGAGTCTATGTATGTAAAGACACAACTTAGCTCTACGCTCTCCTCTCAGGCGATATATCAGCTTTGAAGAAAACTGATAAGCCTAACAAATAAACTCGTGTAGCAACCACGCCTCAGCAATAAAATTCACGGCTCCGATCATATCAACTCCTCCTGTACAAGCGAACGTAACATGCAAATACGCCCAAGATTTCTAAATACCGTGAACCAATTTTTCTTCAGCGCTAACCCTACGACTGAACAATATAATAATGTTTTCTGCATTACAACAACGTAGGAGTAGGTATCCATACGCTTTGTGCGATAAATGGTGCAATTAGCGGAGCTAATGGAGCGTGGGAGTAATAGTTTCAACTCAGCAAACAAACCAAAAGTCGCGCGGGTAAAAAGATCCTCTAGGTTCCAACGTAACGCGGTATTAAGTAACGCTCCTGTTTTAGCTTGTTTGTTTTCTTAATATTGTTGTCTATAAGGACAAAGGTCTTAGAATTTAATTTTTACCGAACTACACTAGATATACACATGAATAAATTTGGAGTGTCTGTTTGTAATATTAAAATAACCGCTTCTTACTAAATGCATATGGATGTATACACGGTACATATACCAAAATTACATTTTTTCAATTTTTATCTGTCTGTCTGTCGGTCTGTCTGTCTTTGTGCCTGTCTGTCTGTTTGTTCTTGCTAATCTCTGGAACGGCTGGACCAATTTTGACGCGACGTTCACTGGCGTATAGCTGATGTACCAAGGAGTAACGTAGGCTATAAATTAACCGGGTACGCGAAGTTGTTCCCTCAAGACGCGGGTGAAACCGCGAGAAACAGCTAAAAGATAATTATACTGTACAGCGTAGGTTATTAAATACCTACTTAATTTATTAAGTAACTACATGCTAAAAGTTGTAAACGAATGCTGATTTCGAACGTTATAATTCCAGTTACGTTTAGCTTATAGTAACTCACTGAAGTAGGGTTTTGCTTTTATGAGTACGACTAGATTACTATTTTGTTTACTTTATATCTTAGTATATAATTATTTTAATAACAAGGTTTTCTAGGAACTTTTAGGCTAATAGTAGCTGAAAAAATATTTTACATCCTTAGACAATTGCGATAATACATAAAACAGGTCTAAATTATAGTTCCAGCCCTTGTATTAAATTCCTAAATCAATCTCAATTTAAGAATTCGGATGTTTTGTGATAATCAGTCTTAATTTGATATAACCAACCAACATTTTAAACAGACTGTACTGTGACTGTGCGTCTTACGATTAAATTTCTTGAAATGCACTCTATCATGAATATTAGAGGAGAATTCTTTAAGCCACCATTATCTGCGCGTACACTGCCTCTCGTATCAGCCTATTGTCTGGGGACTAGGGTATTCGTATCCAATCACAAGGATGAACGAAGTCTCATAAATGAAGGCCTTGTCGATGTCAATGTTACGTCTAATAATCCACCTAATAGCTTCTGATCATGTTTCCGAAATAGGTTAGGGAAGATTATTCGATGATTTTTATGTGTGTGTTGTGTTGGTTACAGTAAAACGTAGTAGTGCAGGATCGCGTTTCTACGTTCAGATATTAAAAAAATTACATTAATTCATTTAATTTTTCGTATAATTTGTAAATGTGGTTTGAATCCGTATACAGTTAAAGTTCAGTGTTTTAAAAAATCGTTACAGCGGTTGGTCGCCAAGAAGCCTACAAAATAACAAGTGAGCAGTTTATAATAAGGCCTCTTCCAATTTACGAACTTTCTTTTTCTTCCTATGTTCTGGACACATACTACACACCAATGAAACCAGCGCGGATGTGATCTAAGCGATTAGGTGAAATGACGCCACAAAACCTAAACGAGATTGTTCTAGCTAACTACATTGCGCAATCGCATATCTTGTCCATTTGTGTGTTCAGATAATTCAATGATTCTTACACAATTTTGTTACATTTTACAATTTTTAAGAAACTATATAATATAAATGGTAAAACTTCAACACAAAATACACTGACACAATTAAATAAATACTAACTTTTTAAACGTTCCCTTCGGTTGATGACTCTACAACTTGATACTCGTCCAGTTTCCTAGTACGTCATTAGATCCGCAAAGATTACTACGGTCGAACTAGTACACAGTTCTAAACTAATTTATCAAAGAGCAACCGAGTCCGGTTACTTAGTAAGCCAAATTAGAACTCATTGTAGACCCAGTAAAGTCCTTGTTGAATAAAATAACACTAAAGTCTTGTTGAGGCAAATTCTCTCAGCTCTATCAATCTTATTCTAAAATTTCAGCATTCGCCCCCTTTATGTCCAACATCTCAAGTGTACGCTTCAATTCTCTTGAGGATTTCCTTGTGGCCAAATATACTTTTTACTTTGACTGCCTCTGTGGTCCAGTAGATAGCGTATGCGACTGCTGATCGGAGGTCCCGGGTTCGATTCCCGGGTCGGGCAAAACTGTTACTGGGTTTTTCCGAATTCTTAGTAGCAGCACGGAGTCTGGTGATGTGCCCGGTAACGGCAATAGGCTCAGCCCCTATTACGTGGGACCTACAAATTCATGGCGAAATGTGGGTGTAATATTACACCTCTGCCTACCCCTTCGGGGATACAGGCGGCAGCCTATAAAAAATATTTTTATTCGAAGTGCGAGGACAAGATCATTACATTTTAAAGGTCTTATAGGAACAAATTCTTTATTTATTTATTTATTTAATAATAAACACAACTACAGAGAACAAATTACAATATTTAATTTTGATAGTAATTAGATAGTATGTATACATGTGAATTTGAAGTTTCGGTCGAGCACAGCATTTGTATTCAAAATAGTAGGTAATTAAGGGCTAACTAGAAAGTAAGAATAAAGAATAGTCGAACTAATTGTGAAAATAAATGAGATTACACAAAATAAATAAAATTAAACAAATTGGAAGAAACATTAAATACAATTAAACAATTCAAAACATAGTAATATAAAGAATTTCGATAAAATAAATCAAATCAAAACATAATTTAAAAATTAGAATATAATAAAATTAAACAAATCATAACATATTTGAACGATTGACAAATTCAGATTGGATCAATTTGCATTTTTGCAGGTATTCACCGTGACTATCATAAAAAATATCATAAAAAACATATTTGGCATGGTCATCATATCTACTGCACCATCTAGCAACTAGATCGTAGTAACTCATATTATTATTACTAGTCGGCAGAAAAAATAGTTTTTGAGTACGCTTGCTACCACCTATCTTAAGAGAAAAAGAAAATCGGCTCAATGACTCGTTCGCATCCCAGTGGGCATTAATAATTTTATACAGCGTGGAGTACTTGTATGTTATGCGCCTAGATTCAAGGGTGTCCAGCTTGTAGTGCTTAAGTCTCAATTCGCATGATAGCAACTTTCGTCTCAAACCAAACTTAGAACTTAAGTATAAAAACTTCTGTAAGAATCAGTGCAAAATAACTTACCTAACTAAGGTAAAGTAAAGTTATAAAGCACCTTTTAAAGTTAATATATTGTATTACATGTTACTTTATACAGTTTACCAGATATTTTACATTTCAGCATGCAGAACGAGTCAACTACAATATCGTGTCCACACAACCACAGTGCGACTGCATTTTGCAGCGACGTTGTATTGTGGTTGTGGTAAGTGTGAATCAAGCCATAAGCTCTATTTAAAATCTTGGAAGCCTTATGTTCTGTAATGCACGTAATAACTTTACGATAAGCGCACTTTAGAAAATAAAAATATACAAGTTTATTTACAGGTGTTAATTGCGGTTACTTAGATATTTCATCAATATCTTCGCAACCACGACCGTGGCAAGTCGGTTGAAACGTCGACAAAAATTAACTTGTATAGTGTACACAAATCGCAAAAGTTTAAAATCGTTTAAAAATAATTTGTTAAAGAATATCAAAAACAGCGTAATTATGTAGCTGACAAATTATACCATTAAATTTGCTTAAACATCTTCGTGAATAACTTTCTGTCTTGTAGACTATAATGTTTTCAGTCAAACATGCTTAGTAGGGTTCTCGTATAAATTAGTGCCGAAGTTTGAGACTCACTTAACTGAACCTCGTAAAACATAATTTAGTACAGCACTAAGGACTCGTACGTCTTGGAATTACACATTATGTAATGTACCTTTAAGTTGACCATAACCTTGGCACCTTGGGAATAAACTAAAGTCGTTACTATTGCCCCTGTGGATTATAGATAAGAATTTATAAGATTTAGAGAGAGTTTCACCTCTGTCCGATAAATTTCTGTTAAATTAACTTGACAGATAACTCATATAAATTCCGTTGCAATTTATCTGGCAAATAAGGTCTATCTAGCGGTAAGAAAATCTGGGCTTTAAAGAGATACCTACTGATTATTCTAGTTTTCAGTATCGATTTCACTGTGCCAATGCGGGATATCAAAATATTATAATAAGCATCACTGAAATATGGCTCCAATAAAATATTACAGGCCCAAAATGTTGTGTTTTAATTCTAGAGTGAGCAATTTAAACAGTTAATTATAAGTATGCCGTACTTGTAAAACCCTAATCCGTACTCTGATATTTCATGAAAAATATGTGTACAGTATATACCGCCAAGTTTTATTCAGTTAAAAGATTCAATCTCAGAAGTTAATTTATTTATTTCACTTCATTAAATAGCTAATGGTTTAATGACACATACATGTAATATATATGCTACTTAGTAAGCCAAATTAGAACTCATCGTAGACCCAGTAAAGTCCTTGTTGAATGAAATAACACTAAAGTCTTGTTGAGGTAAATTCTCTCGGCTCAATATTATTCTAAAGTTTCAGCATTCGCCCTTTATGTCCAACATCTCAAGTGTACGCTTGAATTCCTTCAAGGATTTCCTTGTGGCCAAATATGTATCACTTCAGTTCATTGGAGATACTGCTTCAACTTTTTTAATTTTTAAGCAGTATATTAATTCTGTTTACTTAAAATACTTTTTACGAGAAATATGAGGACAAGATCATTAACTTGACAATAAATTTTAAAGGTCTTATGGGAACAAATTCTTTAAGAATGTGTGCAGAATAACTGACCTTGTTTCTTAGGTTACGTAGAAGTTAAAAGCCTTTTAAAGTTAATATATTGTATTACATGTTCCTTTATACGGTTTACCGGATATTTTTCATTTCAGCATGCAGAACGAGTCAAATACAATGTCGTGTCTACACAACCACAGCGCGACTGCATTTTGCGGCGACGTTGTATTGTGCTTGTAGTAAGTGTGAATCCAGCCATAAGCTCTATTTAAAATCTTGGAAGCCTTATGTTCTGCGAATTTATTGCAGAACATACTGCTACGTTTACGTAATAACTTTACGATAAGCACACTTTAGGAAAGAAAAACATACAAGTTAATTTACACGTCCTAATTGCGATAACTTAGATATTTCATCAGTCCCTTCGCAACCACGACCGTTGCAAGTCGTTTGAAACGTCGGCAAAAAATATACTTGTATAGTGAACACAAATTGCGAAAGTTTATAATCGCATAAAACGGAATTCGTTACAGAATATCACATACAGCCGTTATTATGTAGCTGACTAATTATACCGTTGAATTTGCTTAGACATCTCCGTGAATAACTTTCTATCTTGGAGACTATAATGTTTTAAGTCAAACATGCTTAGTAGGGTCCCCGTATAAATTAGTGCTGAAGTTTGAGGCTCACTTAACTGCCCCCCCTAGGATCTCCACCTTGTCGTGGTGGGGGGGCTCAGTAACCGTGGATTGGGCATCCGCGGTGAAGCTAAGAGGGATCCAGGAGGGGACGCTCCGCGTGGGCTTGGAGAGGCCTGCGCAGGATGCGTCCAACGGTGCGGGTGCGGGGGACAGTTCTGTCTGTCCCTCGCAGTCGGGTGCGGTCGCGGGAGGAGAGGCGTGTCGGTGTTGCGTTGCCGCGCGCCCTATCTCCCGCGACCAAATGGGGGCGCACCATTCGATGCGTCGCGGTGGGGCCGCAGAGGAAGAGGAGATGCGGTGTTGCGTTGCCGTCCTCCCTATCCTCTGCGGCCGCTGAGTGTTTTGGCGGCGGAGCCCAACACCTTAATCCGCCGCCAAGGGGGTTTTGTTCGGGGCCCGCCTGACCATCTGGCGGGCCAATACCCGTCGGGGGGTAGCGATGAATGCTTATGCGAATCCCTACCCTCCGACACATGGGTACATGAGGAAAACGGGTTGGTTTTTAGTCAGTAAGAGTCTGACAGTCCCCTTCGTCCTTCCCCCGGGGCGGAGGGACTCCATGAGGATTTTCCAACCCGACACCAAAAAAAAAAAAAAAAGGCTCACTTAACTGAGAGCAACCTCGTAAAACATAATTTTGTACAGCACTAAGGACCCGTACGTCTTGGAATTATTCATTATGTAATTTACCTTTAAGTTGACCATAACCTTGGCACCTTGGGCATAAACTAAAGTCGTTACTATTGCCCCTGTGGATTATGGATAAGAATTTATAAGATTTAGGGCCAGTTACACCGCTGTACGATAAATTCACTCATATAAATTCCATACACCTCTACCTACCTCTTCGGGGTTATAGGCGTGAGACTATGTATATAATTTCATTCCAATTTATCTAGCAAATAAAGTCTATCTGGCGGTGGAGAACCTGGGCCTTAAAGAAATACCTACTTATTATTCTAGTTTTCAGTATCAATTTCACTTTGCCTATGCGGGACGTCATATTATTATAATATGAATTACTGAAATATGGCACCAATAATATACTACAGACCAAAATGGTGCCCAATGTTGTGTTTTAATTCTAGGGTGAGCAATTTTTACAGTCCCTTAAAGATATCCCGTACTAGTAACGCCCCTGATCCGTGCTCTGATATTGCATGAAAAATATGAGTACAGTGTATACCCCCAAGCAGAAATAAATAACTGAGACTGCCTAATTTATTTATTTTACTTCATTATAATTATATACATTATAATAGCTAACAGTTTAATGATACTTACATGTAAGGTACATGCTACGCCGTAGAATCAATACCTACAATAATATTATTGCAAGCGTGCTACAGCGTAGCAAACATGTAGCGTTATTGGTTCATATTACATACATACATACATACATAGAATCACGCCTGTTTCCCCGAAGGGGTAGGCAGAGGCATATTAAACGCCCACTTTTCGCTAGTGTTTTGATCCCACGTAATAGGTGGCGAGCCTATTGCCTCTTATCGGGATATTTTATTTGCCAGAGCCTCGTCCGTTGATCGGGAGGTGCACCACTTGCAGGTGAGGTTGGCTTGGGACCCTAAGTTCCTGGCGGGAACCCTATGCACCCATGATTCACATTATTTAACACTATAGAGCTACACGACTAGGTAACAAACATTACACAATTACACATACAGTTTGTTTTTGGCGCTGATACACCTGAGTATTCACTTGTAACAGAACAGCGAGCATTCGCCGTTTTCTGTTTTATCGAACCGAACATTTTCACGATCATTCTAGCGAACATTCTAAATTCAAATAGTCCGTAGAACATGGAAAAATATAGAAATCGCACTACAACAGCAAATTCACCCAATATGTTTACTTCAGTTTAATTTATGAATTATCGAGTAAGAGTAAGATACATAAACAAATGACGTTTCTAAATAATAGAATGCAGATTTTAATTTGAACAGGTTTAATAAATCACACAAGTGTCTGTTCCTACGTTCAAATTTATTTATAGATATCGAGAGTTTATTAACATTCTATTGAAACTAGTTCTGACGAAACCAAATCTAAGGATCTATTGTAAACATTATCGATATTTTATCGACATTTATTTATCGATATCACTAGTCAAGTAAAATTAGTGATAAAATACGAAGATTCTTCCCTAGATTAAAATCATTAGTCAAAGTAAATTAAATGTATTGGGTTTAACCGCCATTTTAGCGAGTTCTATGTATTATCTGTATCTTAGGATCGCCCGAATGATCGTGAGAATGCTTGCTAAAACACACTCATTTGTTTTGTAACATTCGCGAGAATTCTCATTACAGGTGAATGCTCAAGTGTTTCAGCGCCATTAGAAGCAGCAACCATTGATAATCAAAAAAACAGAAAAATAGGAAATAGGAAGGCTGTCATGGAGGTCTGTGACAATTGTTACCAACAGTCTATGCCTCCCTCAAATATCTAGACTCTGTTGCAAACTGGAGTATGTAAATTTCTAAAGTGACTAAAATAGCGACTCTATAAAAAATACAATACTTGAAAAATCTGGTTGTGCTTGAGATCAGCTCTTAAACTCCAAGACGAGTTTAATAGGCAACCTTAAGTTGAGTGTTGTAAAAGCAAATATGGCTACCTATACAGGGATATACAAATGATATTTGATAATCATCATCATCCTAGCGCTGTCCCGGTTGCGTTCCAAAACCTACGCCTTGGAGCCCAGGGTCCGCTTTCCGGCTATGTCTCTTCCACTTCGCACGGTTCTCAGCATCCCTGGTGGTTAGTTTATTGGCACGCATATCATCCCTTACGACGTCAAGCCAGCATTTCTTTGGCCTTCTCTGGTTACCGGGGCCCGGCGGAGGTAGCATGACAAGACATTTGTTGCCCACGTAAATGACACAGCTCACCTCACGCCATTTGGTCCAGGCAGCCAAAATGCGTGCCTTGACGTCGCAATCGATGTAACCAGGCGCGTGGAGTACTGATCCCAGGTATTTGACCAGGTCTTTTCGCTCGACAGTGTCTCCGCCTATGCGAATTGACACAAGATCTGTACTGTTGCAGGCCTTCGCCACGTTTATTTTCAGACCG
This sequence comes from Euclidia mi, assembly GCA_944739405.2. Lineage (NCBI taxonomy): Eukaryota > Metazoa > Arthropoda > Insecta > Lepidoptera > Erebidae > Euclidia > Euclidia mi. Next base: position 47,702,322 of record OX123190.2, read on the forward strand.
CCGTTCTCAAGCGACTCCTTCCACGCATTCACACTCATTTGATATATATATATATATATATATATATATATATATATATATATATATATATATATATATATATATATATATATATATAAAACTTTATATTTATCAAATGCGTGTGAATGCAGCATAAATGTGCGCGTGGGATTGGGAGGTCTGGGATTCGATTCCCGGGTTTGGGTTTTTCCCTTCGGCAATTCTCAGTAGCAGCCTGGAGTCTGGTAATGTGCCCGGTACGGCGATAGGCTCGCCCCCTATAACGTGGGAACTAAAAATTCATGGCGAAATGTGAGTGTAATATTACACCTCTGCCAACCCCTTCGGGGATACAGGCGTGAGGCTATAAAAAAATAACAAATATTTTACAGCTAGTAATATAATAAAACAGCTATCTTTGAAGAGTCTGCTTCAGAGACATACTCTGCTGGATAAACTCGTGCAGTCGTTCTGGCGGCGCTGGCTTGCGGAATATCTACACCAGCTTCAGGCTAGATCCAAGTGGAATAGTCCTGCATCCCCTATACAGGAGGGTACGTTGGTCGTCATAATACATGATAATGCTCCGCCGCTTTCATGGCCGTTAGCCATCGTAGAGAAATTGCATACTTCCAAGGACGGTACAACTCGCGTTGTTACCGTGAAAACCGCCAAAGGGAGTTACGTGCGCCCTGTTGTACGTCTCTGTCCGCTTCCAACTCAGTGAGATCTAGCCTGAAGTTGGACCTACCTCTTAGTTTAAGTATTTAGTTAGTAGTTTCCGCTATTATTGAGTTTGTAGTTTTCGCTAAAGTTAACTTAGATTAATTTTATTGTCATATCGCTGTCTTAGCCTATTGAGGGGTTATGCGGTAGTACACCCAACATAGCTAAGTCCAATTCTATTTTTTTTAAAGGCAACCCTTTAGGGCCGGGGGGATATGGTAGCGCCATCTACCTTCCTATCTATAACTAATCGCATCAACATCAATCGTTCCACGTACAAGTGTGAGCGATACCATATTTCCGTCTCCCTCTATCCCACTCCCTGGAAGAGGCACTGCCTTTCGCCTGATTGGTCGCCGCGATCGTCGACGCGAGTGACAGTCCAGAACTTTCAGCAAGACGTAACGTATTGAGAAATATGTAATGTAGGTACGGTACCCATAATCACATACCCAAATACCGTCTCAATAGCGGGCGGTAAGTTATTTTGCTCACTACGTACCACTTTAGTAAGTAGCAAGTGCGGGAATATTGCGGCTCCGATCAAAACATCAATGTCTGCCGGATTCGCAAACTCCGAGTCCGCTAGTGGCAATGACTCGAGATGTGTGAGGAGCGACACGTCCACATTAGCGTTTGGCAACGTGTCCGTAATACGCTCCACGATAAGCGAAGAAATGTTAAAATTAATGTCCCTATCAAAACGCGAATGTATTTTAATATCTACGGAACCCTTGCAATGTTTTTCTGATCCGCTTATCCCTCGGATTATTGAGTTCGTATTTTTAAAGTTATTCCATAATCCGAGGTGTTTGAACAATTCTAACGTTATTAAATTGGTCTGAGATGCGCTATCTAGCAGACAACGTACCATGTGCGGCGACCCATTAACATCATATATGATAACTTGCGCTGTCGCTAACAGAACAGTCTTAGACGCCATACATGGCGGCCTAGCACTGCTCTGATCACTACAAGCGCGCGAAGGCCGTCCGCGCGTGCGTGCCGCCCGCGCAATGGATGTCGTACACAACGATATCTCATTGTGAGGCGTGGAAGGCGCAGCTACCGTGTTCTGCACTTGCGACATAAGTGTGTCAAGGTTAGCGGCTTGACTTGACAACGGGTTACCTTTATCGAAATGTAACAGTGTATGATGTTTTTGATTACATGATCGACATCTCGTTCTACTAGAACAATTACTTGTTTTATGTTTTATGCTTAAGCAATTAATGCAAGTTTTGTTATCTTTTACGCATTTAAAACGAGCGGTTGCATTCTGATTATCGAAGGCGGGACACTTATATAAATGGTCGTGCACTATATTACTGCACAGACACTTCTGTAAATTATTACTATTAGATTCCGAACATGTAACGTAAGATTGTGGATTAGGGACCGAGTTATTACTACTATTTCGCGACTTATTCAACCTTTGTTTGTTACTGTTAGTGTTAGACGGGCCAGGTGAACCAGACTGCGTATTATGAAATATTCGACACTGATCTTTGATGAACGAAATAAAACTATCTAGTATAGGTATTTTATTATTGCGTTCCGTCATCTCGAATGCGCGAATTGTATCAGTGTCAAACTTTTTTAAAGCGAGTTGAAGCAACATAAAGTCGGAAAGATCTTCTAATTTTAAATTCCTAGGAGAATTAACCGCGGTTACGAAGTTATCAATAAACAGCTGGAAATTCGAGACAGACGCGTTGCCGGACAGTTTGAGATTTAAAGCTTGGTCAAAGTAGGTAGACGCTAGGACGCGCGTGTCCTGATATCTGTCAAGTAGTGACTGAAATATGACCTGATAATTCTCAGCACTGGGTGTGACACCTGCAAATACGGACTGGGCTTTCGGTGACAGTTTACCTATTAAATAGTACAAACTGTCAGCATCTGTCAGAGAACCATTATCGTGCACTGTAGACTTAAAACTCGCATAGAATAACGGCCAATTTCGTATATCTCCGTCAAACGACATAATCTCGATTGGCGGTAATCTCGGTTTGCGGGCAACGGGCTCTGCTGAATATTTACCCTCCAATTGCGATTGTATACGCTTAATAATACAATAAAGATCTTCGAATGAGGTATACGCCTGATAGTTCGATTTTTCATCAGGATCGATGGAAAGTAATCTTGCGTTATAATCGTCTAACAACTTATGAAAATCTGTTCGAATACTGTCTACTGTCATACAATAACTGAGAAATGCTTCGCTATTACTGTCAGACATAGATGCGGTTTTTGAGCATTCATAGATGTTTTGAATGCGCTCAAATAAAATATTGCGTTTTGCTTCTAAGATTGTCATCTCTTTGTCTTCCGACACGCGTGACTTCTTTTGTTGTGACATGCTTACGTAAGTATAAGCTAATGAGACCGAAACAAAATAAGAATATCGAATGTATCTATTATTTTACCTAATTAGGCTAAGTAGGCAACACTTTAGAGCTGAGGAATTAAAAGTTGCTTGAAATATGAGATTTATAAGACAACTATGATAGTTCCAGAATTAATAATTTAATAAGTAGGTAGCTACATAAAAGTTTACCTACTGATGCGGGCGGAAATAACCATGTGACGGTTATGTGAATATATTAGGAGTATAGCTAGGTGCTATAACTGCCTAGGTATAGCGATATAACGTATAAAAACGTAAATGAATCCGACTCGTATGGATCAAAAAAATGGTTCGGCGATACACCGAAACCGTAGGTAGGTTCTAGGCGATTTGGAAAAAATGGACTGTATTTAAAGGAAGAGGATGTAGGATTGGATACGGGAAGAGGTGATTGTGAGTGGGTATCGGATATTTCAAGGATGGAGGGCACTTACCTTATACGGCAATCTTCTTCGTTTCCGAAGGGCAGTCTCCTGGTGGTTTCGTGATGCAGCTGCTTGTTTTCACTTCACTTCACCGTCACTTCCACTTGCGAGCGGTTTATATATGCGGTAATAACTTATACGGGAGCGGCACGGAGCGGTACGGTATCGCGGACGCGTCTCACGAATCGAACGTTCTTGAAAGTTCTGGACTGTCACTCGCGTCGACAATCGCGGTGACCAATCAGGCGAAAGGCAGTGCCTCTTCCAGGGAGTGGAATAGAGGGAGACGGAAATATGGTATCGCTCACACTTGTACGTGGAACGATTGATGTTGATGCGATTAGTTATAGATAGGCAGGTAGATGGCGCTACCACATGTATTGATCGAATATTCAAAATGGCCTTAAGTTTCTGACTCGCGATCTCCGCCAATACAACACTAAGTGTTTTTAAGAGGCAATCGCGCAGATTACGGTTCCAAAGTGTTCAAAAGAGATCTTTCTATCGGGCAGGTCAGCTGACAAGGCTGAAGATGAATGGTGGCAGAATTATCTCGTCCAGACCTCAGCTCCTGGAAGAGATCGAACTGTTCTTTGGACAGCTATACACGACTACACGACCACCTGTTACCAATCCAGTCACTGACCCTAGAGCTGGATTGACCCGACACTATACCGAAGTTATCCCGGACATGACATCCCGTCAGCATGCACGGGATTAGTGTGGTCCTAAATCAACTCAAAACCAACAAGGCACCGGGTGATCACGGAATTACGTCAGAGCTTTTGAACGTTGGCGCACCTGCCGTGGAAAACTTCGAAATCTATTAAATTCTGTCATAGTCGAGGGTAAAACGCCACAGCCATGTAACAGGAGTGTGGTGGTGCTTTTCGTCAGGAAAGGCGATAAAACCCTTTTGAAGAACTACAGACCCTTCTCACTCCTGAGTCACGTCTATAATTTGTTTTCAAGGGTCGTCACGAATCACCTCGAGACCAAGCTAGATGACTTCCAGCCTCCCGAACAAGCGATTTTCCGTAAAGGCTATAGACCACATACATACGATGCGGCAGGTTAAGTCTGAGGAGTATAACCAGCCTCTTTACTTGGCGGTTTTGGACTATGAGCAAGCTTCCCATTTGATCGAAACCTGGGCGGTACTGCAGTCTCGTCAACTGTGCCATCGCCAACGACTATCGATACGTTGAAGTGCTGAAGTGTTTGTTCGAAAACGCTACCATGGCAGTCCGCCACAATGACCAGAGTTTAAGACCTATTCAACTATAGCGAGGGGTGAGGCAGGGAGATGTTATATCTCCGAAACGTTCACCGCTGCGCTGGAAGACGTTTTCAAGGTTCTGGACTGTGAAGGACTCGGCATCAAATAAACGGCGAGTACGTACACCTTCTATTTGTTGATTATATCGTAATCATGGAATGAGCATGGAAGACCTCAAAACAATGCTCGATGGCTTTCGTAGAGTCTCCCAACAAGTAGGTCTTAAGGTGAACATGGACAAGACGAAAATCACGTCTGACTTCCATGTCGTACCTGCTCCTATTCAGCTTGGGAACTCTACACTCGAAGTTGACGACAAGTACGTATAACTGAGAAAATGATCCGATTGGGTAGGTCCAACTTCGAGAAAGAGGTCATTTGTCGAATCTAATACGGTCGGGCGGCATTTGGGAAGTCACGGCATATCTTCACGTTTGATATCCCACAGTGTCTCAAGACGAAAGTCCTTGACCAGTGTATGTTGCAAGTAATGATCTATGGAGCCGAGACGTGATCACTTACTATGGGCCTCATCCGGAGGGTCAGGGTCACTCAGAGGGCAATGGAAAGAGCTATGTTCGGTGTTTCCTTGCGAGATCGAATCAGAAATGATGAGATCCGCAGGAGAACCAAAGTCACCGACATAGCTCTCCGAATAGCCAGGCTAAAGTGGCAATGGGCAGGACACATAGCTCGAAGAACCGATTGCCGTTGGGGCAGGAGGGTTCTGGAGTGGCGACCACACACCGAACGACGCAGCTGGGGAAGGCCTCCCACAAGGTGAGCCGACGATCTGGATAAGATTGCGGAAAGCGGTTGGATGCGGGCGGCTCGAAATCGAGTCTATGTGGAGAACCTTGGGGGAGACTTATGTGTTATGTCTCTGACATGATGATGACTATGTGATTGAAAATATTATTACTGTCTATTATACGCAAATATAATACATTAAATAGCTACTATGGAAATAGTGCCTTAAAATAGATTTTTATAGCTATTAATTGCTTAATAAGATTAGAAAAATAATCAAGGCCGTGCATATCAATTTTTACAAATTTGCTGTATATGTTGATGATAAGTGAAATATATATGTCGATGATAAGGAAATGTATTTAGATAAAACTTTTTAATTTAATAGATTCAATTTTCAAACTGCATTTCATTTAATTACCCAGTTTTTTGATATGTGATGCTTAGCTATAAATACGTTTGTAACAATTGAAGTAAGAAGTACCTGTTTTTAGCTTAGTAAGCAAGCATATATTTTTTCATACCTTTTTTATTTTTCGCTAAAACTTAGCTTGAACGAGTCATAGGTGCTTTAGCCTTTTCTTACGTAAGGTACTTAAGTATAAATATTAAGAAAGGTCTTAGCTACAAAACAGTTAATGGACTTAGCACGTTTATAGTTAAGCATTTTAGGGTAAATTAATTGAAAATTAGAAACATCATAAATTTTAAGAAAATGCTTAACTAGAAGATCTCTAAGTGTAGGTTAAAGAGGTTTTAGTGGGGCAATCAATGTCAAAAAAAATGTGTGTTGCTTAACTAAACCAAAAATTCCTGTTTTTTTATACAATTTTACGTACATTTCTGAGCAGGAAATATCCTAAATAACGCTGGCAAATATTTGTTTAACTAATATTTTACAATCACTGATTTATGTATAATAGTTTTCTAGAAACAACGATTCCCGCGTTTTTTAGGTTTTTCTCCAAAATCACTTTTTGGGGTTAACGTGGTTTTAGTTAACGGACGGCAGTGTAATGTAGTGTAGTATAGTGTAGTGTAGTGTAGTGTAGTGTAGTGTAGTGTAGTGTGGTGTAGTGTAGTGTGGTGTAGTGTAGTGTAGTGGTGTTGTGTGAATGTGGTGGAATAAAAAAAATTAAAATAAGTTTATTAAATACTCGCTAAGTTGCTACATGCTATTTCTTTTTCATTTTTATACAAAACAAGAGGATGCCCGCAGCTACGCCTGCACATTTTTTAATTTAACCTTTTCCACCCAATCCCGTGGACATTTCAGGAAATCTCTTCTTAATGCACTCCTATACTCCGCCAGGAAAATCATCATCATCCTCTTTGCTGAATACTATTTGGCTGAATATTAGCTTTTCCACAGAGCGAATGCCTGTCTGACCTCGTAACCTGAAGGGATAGCGATATTCCATGGTTTAGACTAGTGTCAGTTGATTAAGAAGGTACTGACGCCCTGTAACGACTGTCAAAGATCTTTATGACAACCGGGACCGATGGCTTAACGTGCTCTCCGAGGCACGGGACAAGCGATAATTAATAATTCAATACCCTAGAAAAATAAATAAGGAGTAGAAGTGCCAAGGGGGCGTGTCGGTGTCCGCGCGAAATGTACACAGAGTGCATATCGCAAGCAAATGGCCGATGCCGCGAATTAGTACACTTTCGACTGTGATCGCGACAATTTATAAGAATGCCCTCTTGTTCAGTGGTTTTCTGTTAAAACCAAAGCTCAAACCAAAACTTTGTGAAGAATGGAACTAGCTACTACCTTTCTATTTTAATTAATGCTTAAAATAAGAAAATATTTTCTGGAAAATATTCCATATTTCTTATCCCAGAGGGCAACTAGAATTAGCACTTTAGTCAATGAACTCCTAATTTCCCGGAGTATATTCTCTCGCCGTTTCTTGTAAACATATGGGGAGTGAGTGAGATAATATAAATGATGTAATTAGTACCGCGCTCGGCCCTTAGGGCAACGTGGCCTTTAATAAGGGACCTAACCAGTAGGTGCATGTACTGTCAGCATCTGTACTACTGTATACGTAATTCGACGGTACTAGAATAGATTCAGCAAAAATTAATTTGCATTCAGCATTCGTAATTATTTGCACGTCTTTGAGGCAAGCCACGGCGCAAATAATAGCACCTGAGCTTTCTTTACGGTGTTCATTAAAAAGAATAAAGATCTAAGAACGACAAAGTCTTATGCTACAGTTAAATGAAATTGTTCAAATACCAAGACGAAAGGATTGATCTTATTAATAATGGAAAACAAGATCTTTTGGATTTGTCTAAGGTTTACATTTACATACATAGGCACATGTTTATTATTGAGGCTTAAAATAAATTACATAATTTGTTTTCAAACAGTAAAATATATCAAAAAATAAGTTTAAGACAACTCCTGCACGAGAATTATATCCAGTGTCACGAAGGACATACATTTAATCGACGGACACTTAGGGTCGTAGCACACATATCAAGTCGTAAAGGGAGGAACACCGTATCGCCTTTCGCCTCGCCATCAAACAGGCGTCAATCTGTCGTAACCACGCAACGTAAGCGGATCAGAAGCTCAGGCGCGTCGACTCGGCTACAGCTAGGCGACGCCGTGCTTACGGCTCGCCGACCGCTGGATGACGGCTAGGTGGCACTATTTCAATCATTTTGAATCCAAACGTTAAGTGAAGATGAAGAAGACACTTGATGAAGAGGATAAAGAATACGACTGGAAGCTGCCTTGTGAATGACAGCCTATGAAAGCATGTTCGGCAATGCAGACCGCGGGAGGGGCGTGGACGAAGAGACGTAAGCTAGGCTACGGAGAACCGTAAGCTAGGGTACGGAGAACCGTAAGCGCGGGAACTGCAAGTCGACCACGCACCGCATCGCGGTTCGTGAGCTTGTCCCGAGGCGAGGCTATTACGTTACGATTCCGATTAGTGTGCGTTGCAGTAGGTATTTCCATACAAATAATACTGAACGGCTCCAGTTGATGCGGTGACGATCCCTTTCCGAGTTGATACGTGTGCTACGACCCTTAAGGTACACCCAGACTCGAACAAAGAATTCGTGGATCAAACGAAGTATTGCTTCGTATGGGGATCAAAACCACAACACTCAATCGCTTAAACTACTTCTGCGTATGAGAAAAACCCAATCATTATTAAATTGTGTGCTGAATATATTCGAAGATAAATGCGCATTTAAATAGATTTCTACTACTCGTATTAAAGTTTAAATCTAAGTCGGAACCGATTAATCGAATACATACGTACTCACGAACCATTCAATAACTTAGTTTGACGGAATCACAAAACCATTACGCAATCGGCTGGAAAAATGAAATAAGTCCTTACCAACCCGATATTTTCTATCTATAATATCCATACTTATCTCGAGTATGCCATTGTTAAATTACATGGAACGGAGAAAAATCATTCGGCATTATTTTATTAGGAATCCGACCAGTTCCCCTTTTGTATTCAACGTTATATTTAAGAACTAGCTTTTGCCCGCGGCTTCGCGCGCGTTAAATTTGGGGTAACACAAATCTACTTTCAGTCTCAAATTGTGTGAAAACACTCCTGATTATTCTTAAGACTTCAGAAACTCTATAGGGTACAAAGTAGCTCGGTCAGTAGGTATTCATGACACTAAATACCTATCATTATATCTACCGAAAGGTACATAATAACATTGCCTTGCATACAGTCAAATGCCAAAGCCATGTTCCAATATATGTCCAATATATATCTATAAACACTTTCGCATTTATAATTATATTAGTAGAGAAAATCGTTTCAGCCGTTTAAGCGTAGTATATAATTATTAGTTTATATATGCGAACAATGTAATCACCGTGCACAATATGACCAAAGAGTATGTAACCACTACGTTTAAGATATGTCAGTACTGACAGATATACGCACATGCGCACTCAATTATTTTAGTGCATGCGTTCTTACAGCCAAGAGGTAAATTTGTGCCGAACAAACTTCTAGCCTCCCTACAATCCCTCCCAGTTTAATTTTTGCATCTTATGGTAGCTTATGTCCGTCTCCATGGTTCAGTATATCTCTATATCAAATTTCAACAAAATCGGTTCAGCCGTTTTAGCGTGAAAACGGAACATACATACGTACATACATACACACTTTCGAATTTATAATATTAGTAGGGATAGGGATAGTAGGGATGTACATATATCTGAAGCATTACATCATTGAATGTATTGAAAGTAATATTTTATGTGAATTGAGGATGGCAAGTAATCTTTTTGAAGATGAGATCCGAACTGATATTATCATTGTGCGATTCACAAAGGAAAATCGGCTTCGGCATTAAGCGCACCTATCTACGTAATAACTTGGGTATGGATATTGGGGAACTTGTAAATGAAGAGTAGGGAGACATTGTAAGATTTATAGTATGGGAAACTTGTGAAGATTAAATGGAACGGTAAATCATCCGTGAAGTGAAAATTTAGGACAAGGTCTCGCTACATGCTGCTTTATAGCTCTACGGTTTTGTTCGCGCGATACATTTTGGTTAATTGAGAATACGTGTAGGTGCTGGTCTTGTTAAATGTTCACAACTTCATAGAAATTCCGTTTATAAAAATTAGACTTCGGTGAAAATCCCGAAATATTATTATTTCTTAATACTTTACGTTCTAGCAAAACGGCTGTTTTACAAAACGAGTTAAAAATAATTCACTATTTTTCTGCCTGCCGTCCGGCCGTGGAAAACTCATAATAAATATAAACAACAGCTACATTTTAAATTTTTCTTCAAAATGTTTCCCTTTCAAGAACCATCATTGTCTTGCCCTGGTCCCAATTTATTTGGGGTCGGCGCAGTATGTCCTTCTCTTCCATACTTCTCTGTCACCAGTCATCCGATCATTTACCCTTTTCTCTTTCATATCCATCCTCACACAGTAAATCCATCTTTTCCTTGACCGTCCTCTCCCTTTTCGTCCTTCTACATGCATATTCATCACTTTTTTACCTAAATACATCTCATCTCTCCGCAACAACATGTCCAAACCAGGCCAATTGACTCCCTTTTACCTTTTCCTCAATTTTCATGAGTAATCTTAATGAATTTCATTTAAAGACCTGTAAGAATCAAAGTTTCTGTAACTATGTTTAGATTTCGAAATATATTTAGCTATAGACAAAAACATGCATGTATCTGTAATAATTATATACATTCAGACAAAGTATTGTAATTTGTAACCGTAAAGCATTTTAATGGACTTAAATTAATTAATTAACTGTTTATTAATCGGATTACAGCTTAATTCGTCCTTATTTACTCAAATTTGATTTTAAGAATTAAGTTATTAAATATATCTTATCCTTTTTCTACTCGCAATTTCTACTTTCGTATAAAATTTTACCAATTTACGAAATCCCCGTAATGAATATGCTAAAATTATCCTCAAAAATAAGCGTGCGCTTTCAAAGGAATTTGTTCAGGTAGCTATTATAATAATTTTAAGCGTTTCGGTGGAACCTAAAATAGCAGGGTTGGTACAAGGCTTATTAATTCCAACTATAATCCTTTGGACACATACGCACATAACGGTGTTGAATGACGCAAATATTTGTACTTATTTCATTTTGTGTATTAAGTCTTGTTCTCTCTGGGCAAACAGTTTGCGTGCTTTGTATCGAAATTTTTATTCTTTATTTTCAACGAAACCTACTGAATAGGTAATTTGAAATGTATAGCGCTAAGGATTTGATTCTATAACTGACTAACTACACTAATGACGTCTACACATTGATGAATACAAATGGCAAAAGTTTAAAATCGAGATATGATGGGTGAATCCTTACTTAACTTCATAAAAGCATATCCCAGAATTCTAATTTAAATTACTTATTGAGGCCACATGCATTTGTCAATTACAATTCGAAATTTTGCCATACAGAACACAATAGACTTATGGTGCCAGGTCACATCGGTGTGTATTAACGACACCAAACATTATCGCTGCAGTGCAGCAGAGCAGCTATAAGTAGCTACAATTCACGTAGATAAACGCAGTGCCTGCGTGCATGAGTCTCATTTAAATTTACTATAACTAGGAATGAGGCGTATTTATCGTAACAGTGAAATATAACAGGTATCGTAAGAAAACAGCCGGTCACTGTTACAATACAACTGAAATAACGATTCCTGCTGCTCGCAACAGTGACTGTCACAAGTGTTTCTCTATTCATGCATAATCTGAAGTTTACCTTTGTTAGAAGAGGATGGAAACTGTTACTGTGCAAGATAATAACCTGTAACAGTCGCAATCAAACTGAAATAACAGTGCCTGCTCCTCGCCACTGCGATCATGACATGTTGTTATCTCTTCATGCATATGCCATTAATCTGTTTTTGAAAAGGGTAGAGACTGTTACTGTGACAGATACAACAGACATAACAGTTGTTATTTATGATAACAGTGATGACAAATCACGCATAGCATAAAATAATAGCCATACTATTTTAATAACAGCCCGGAAACCATACTATTTACGGGCTAACCCCCCCCCCAGGCTGGGCTCCTAAAGGGGCTCAGGTTAGGGAGAGTGTGGGACTCCCCGACTAGAAGCGCCGGGCCTACCCACTAAAACCCCCATGGCGTTCCTCTTTCCGATCCCATTAAATGGCGGGGTCACGATAGCATTACTGCCGCGACCCCGCCTGTGCTGACCCACCGAGGCGGGCCCCGTCACTCACCTGCATCCATCTGCATCCATCATACATTCCCTCACACATCCTTTTTCATACTACGAGCGGAAAAGAATGACGTAGTCTACTAACGCTACGAGAGGCGCACGCGGAACACGTACGCCGCCTCTCGGGCCTAGCGGACGGCGGGTGGTCCAACAGGCCCGCCACCCGCTGGCGTGTACTCACGGTGGCCGGAGATCGTTGAGCGCCCTCCGACGACGACGCCCGGTTCTGCGGATGGAGACAGGTCACGTGGGTTCCCTATCCCGCTCCGCCGCCTCCTTGATCGTCATTACCGTGTCACAAAAGGAGGGAGGCGGCGGCGTCCCAACACATCTCGCTCCGGACTATGGAACGAATCAAGGTCCGAAGCGAGAGGTCGACCACTCCTATCGCCGCGACTAGGTCACGGCACTGCGATGCCCAAGCAGGGCATTCCGCAAAGGTGTGCAGCGCCGTGTCCTCTACTGGGTCACAGCGATCGCCACATGATAGTGGTGACATCCGAGCGTCTCCTCCCGGCCAATGCAGCAACTTAAATCTGAATCAGGGTCTGATGATTAAGAAGTTATTTACTCATAACAGAACATCAGGTGCTTTTTCCTTAGATTTAGTTACATTTTTTTTTAATTTTTGGACCGTGTGGTTGACGGCATAGAATACAAGTTTCACCACCCCCTATATTCCCGTGGGTGTCGTAAGAAGCGACTAAGGGATAACTCGATGCAAATACCATCTTTGCGTAGAGACGGAAAACTCGACATCAAACCCTATACGACTGCCTCGTTGGTCTCGCGGCATAAATGTGTGCGTGGGATCCCGGGAGGTCCCGGGTTCGATTCCTGGGTCGGGCAGTGTTATTGGGTTTTTCTGTCACGAAATTCTCAGTAGCAGCACGGAGTCTGGAAATGTGCCCGGTACGGCAATAGGCTCGCCCCTTATTACGTGGGACTAAAGTATATCTGTCGAAAAGTGGGTGTAGAAATACACCTCTGCCTACCCCTACGGGGATAAAAGGCGTGACGATATGTATGTATGTTTTTAATAAAGCTTTGGGTATTTCTTCAAGATTGCAGGCTATTGGAGAGGCCGACGGACTGCTACGCAGAGGGTTTGAGGGGAGTTCGAATCGTCAGCGCGCACCAATGACTTCTTGAAGTTATCTGCGTTTTAAATATCGCTAATAAATTTTGGCTAGCGTGGAGGACTTAGGTACCCTTCTCATAGTGAAAAGCGACCCGTGCCTAGCAGTGCGACAGTTCATATGCAGGGGCGATGATGATGATGATGTAGTAACAGAGGTCGCTGCTTTTATGCGACGCATTCCTATATTAAAAATTCACAGTATATTTGAGCAAACTCTACGCTGTTTTATAAGGACACAGCATGAAATTTGCTTGTCCTGCACTTTGTTAAAATAATTTAACGTACTAAATGTTATAAACAAAATTTTCGTCTTTTATAGTAATGATTCTCAAAATTTTCGTCTTTTATAGGATTTCGACATACAATGGCACTAGGTAGGTACCTAGTAGAGTGGAAATCGAGAACGAACGTCCGTAAACTTAAGCAAAATTTTGTTATAGGACTAGCAGGGATTCACTACAGTAGGCTATCTACTGGCACAGACTAGAATAATTAGCAAACTAGTATCAAGATTATTTTCCATAGTTGCAATAGTTTGTCAAAGTGCATTGCATTTCAAATTTAACATATGTACATTAACTGCGAAGTAAAAGTAGTAAGCGGTCACTGTCGATGATATCAAGCAAACCCAACCGGAATAATAGGTCCTGTAGGGACCTATTAGGACCATAACTTTGTTTTAGTATCCAGACATATAATGCAAAATTATTTTCCCCGAGATGTACCTACACCATAACATGCGCTGACTGCTTATTTGGTCAATTTGTAAAAAAACGATGTTTGGGTCCCGAAAATTACCACACTTCCTTCATTCGTTTTATTACAATTTTCATCCAAATAACACTTGTGGTACATGCGCCTTAATTACGAAGTAATTGAGTCGGCGGCGTATGTATTATGTCACTATATTTTTATTATATATTTTTTTTGTAATTTTTTTTCGTAATATTTTTTAATAAAATAATAATTGTTTTGTTGCCTATATACACATTAGTGTTAGTTTATGTACCTATACCCTATACCTATATGTATTCCTCATTAATTATTGTGCTATTTAACGTCCGTGCGGCATTTAAGGTGCACACAGAATACCAGCGTTGTATTGTGGACACTACTACAATGCAACAATATAGCTGAGTGTGCACCTATCTGTCACAGACTAATGTTGTGCCTTGCAATGTTTTCTTTTATATGTAATACTTTTTTCTGTGTCTGTGGCAAATAAATAGTTTTCTTTCTTTCTTTCTTTCTATAACGCAGATAAAAGTGTGCTGCTAGTATACATTATAACTACAATCATACCAATATGTTTTTAAAAATATCAACATAATAATAGATTAAGCTTCGATTTTATCACGCATACCTAAAGGTGGAAGCAAATTACCGAAAATGAGTTTTGTTCAGTAATTTGCTTCCAGTATACCTGGTCACCCGTAACTAGGTATATCCAACAAAATAACCAACAACTGGAATCCAATATTCTCACGATTACAACTGGAAATAATTGCACATTTAAACCCGTAGACTATACACCGCTATTTTTTAATTAGTACAAAAAATTCAACAGGGCACTAAGTATCTTTAACTCATCATAATTATGTAGTTGAAAAATAAAAACACTAAGTCCCAAAACTGTCTCAAAACTGTCCACAAAAATACGTGATAATTGGTAAATGCAATACTAATACTATGACCGACCCGTGTACTATCATACCATTGATAAATTAGCCCCCCACCCCTCTGCGCCTGCGCCACGCCCCGACGATGCGACAAACGACAGTACTATATTGTTAGCTAAAGTGAGCGTATCTAATTTCGTTGCAAAACTTAAATGTTTGTCTACGTTTGCCCGACGCGATGGCCTATCATATCAGTTCATATCACGGGAGTATGTAGCTATGCTTCGTGCGTACTTTTTGAGTGGAAAAATCGCGAGTGCAGCTGTGTACCCATGGACATCGTATTGTGAGTGTACAAAAGTGACCGGGTCAGTGTCAAACAATTAAAACAGTGCATATTGGATGCTTTTGACAACGGTGGTGGACATTTCGAAGGACAATGGAAATACTTGTAAGTTTAGTAAATAATACGTACTTAAGTAAATAATAATTTGATGCAGGCGCCTCAAAATCGGTCTGTGTTCTCCACACACCTTGAGGAAGGCCTATGTCCAACAGTGGACGTCTCTAGGCTGACATGATGATGATAAAATAATTTGTAAATAGCAGATGATTCTAATTTCATAAATACGCCAAAATTACTCTTTTCTTTTAGTCCAGAACACCATCTTTTATTTTGATATTTGTTTGCTTTCTAATTACACACCTCCGTATTTAATTACTTGTTAAACGATAAATTTTACCGGTCCTACGCCCGAATGAAGTATGAAGGAGAGGGTAGAACTAACAAAATTAAAAAATAACTACCTACATTTATTATTTTTCTTCATTTTATTTTCTATTGCTACCTACATCATAAGTGCGACAGAGAGAATGCGAATGAGCAGGATGGAATATTATCAATGAAATAGTGAATGGATTGTAAAATATGACTATGATTTAAATGAGATTTTCTACAATAAACAAATGATAATAACTTTGCTCTTTATTGATATTATGAAATTCTTACGTCACATATATGATAATAATATCTTCGCTAATCTGTCCTTAAAGTTTTTGTACTAATTAAAAAATAGCGGTGTATAAATGCACGGAATAAAAATGTTCGCTGGACCGGTCAAGTTTCTCTGAGCTTCAAGCGGACGTCCAGTTTGTAGTCCATATGCAATAAGAACATGTCACGATCATATGCATCGCCTACGTATGCTATATTCCGCTATTACTGGTTGAACGTCTCTACGATATTTCCGACGGCAAATGAAGCTATTCAGCTGAATAAATAATGTACCCAGTGAACAAATCGACGTGGTATTTTTGTTTTTGTATGACGAAACGGTCCAGTAGGTTTTCGATTAACTGTTTATACGCTGTTTTGAAAATCGTATTCTATTTCGTTTTAATTTGAGTGGATTTAAATAGTCTGTCTATTTAAATGGACAAATTCAAATTTGAATAGGTACTTTGAATTCAAAATAATGATTGAGCATTCAAATGGTATTCAGTTCGCAGCTAGTACCTAAACCAAAAGGCCTACCCAGCTAATTAATTGTTTTACCTGCGTGTATAACAAAGATATGAATTGTCATAACCTAATTACCATGAAACAAACAACCCAAATCTCACAATATCTTAACAAAACGTGTTGTAAGTAGTTCATATATTTATGTTGTGTGTTGGTTTCTTTTCCTTGAGCGCACTCTATGCTTATTTTGTTTCTATCTTTCGACTAAGTATGATCTCTTTGTCACACACAAATGTGTTACGTGACTTCGAATATGTAACACCGACTATAAGTATTTACTCATAACATCTCTTTCCAACCCTAATTTACCTACGCTATAAGCTTGCATATCGCCATTTCAATAATTTTAGTGCAAATTCTTTTCTCTCTAACATGTTATACCATCATAGTTTGGGGACAATAGCTCCTTGGTTCCTTTTGAGCTCAGCAGTCTTTCGACTGGGTCCATATTGGCTCACCTAAAGTTTTTTGAAATTGTTCTTCCTGATGATTTGTAATCCGAATGATCACTCTTCCTAAAATTTTTCATCCTAAAGTTTTCATTCATACTATTTGTAGTGCAACCGGTGATGCTCATAACACTTATGTTTCCGAAACTTGTTATTAATATGATCATTAATGTAAATATATTTAAACTCCTACTGTTTTTTATCATAACGCTTTTATCCCTAAACTTAATAATTTGAAATAGAAATATTATCTATGATACGTTGAATCGATAATATTAGTTGGTATCATTATTTTGTCTATTGTAAATTTTGACTATGGTCACACTATGAACTGTCAAATGATTCTCTTTCTTGCTTCTGGAAAATTCGTTTTGTTAACACGTTTAGTCTTGTGTGTGATTTGTAGAATTGAATTAAATTGGTTAATAACCTTGCAATTGTCGGTATTGGATTTGCCCGACAATAGTTGTGAGCGATTGATAAAGTTGGTGATATACACCACTATTTTTTAATTAGTACAAAAACTTTAAGGACAGATTAGCGAAGATATTATTATTATATATGTGACGTAAGAATTTCATAATATCAATAGAGAGCAAAGTTATTATCATTTGTTTATTGGAGAAAATCTCACTTAAATCATAGTCATATTTTACAATCCATTCACTAATTCATTGATAATATTCCATCCTGCTCATTCGCATTCTCTCTGTCACACTTATGATGTAGGTAGCCATAGAAAATAAAATGAAGAAAAATAATAAATGTAGGTAGTTATTTTTTAATTTTGTTAATTCTACCCTCTCCTTCATACTTCATTCGGGCTTGGGACCGGTACAATTATCGCTTAACAAGTAATTAAATACGGAGGTATGTAATTAGAAAGCAAACAAATATCAAAATAAAAGAAGGTGTTCTGGACTAAAAGAAAAGAGTAATGTTAGCGTATTTATGAAGTTAGAATCATCTCCTATTTACAAATATTATTTTATCATCATAATGTCAGCCTAAAGACGTCCACTGCTGGACCTAGGCCTTCCTCAAGGTGTGTGGAGAACACAGACCGATTTTGAGCCGCCCGCATCAAATTATTATTTACTTAAGTACGTATTATTTACAAAACTTACAAGTATTTCCATTGTCCTTCGAAGTGTCCACCACCGTTGTCAAAAGCATCCAATATGCACTGTTTTAATTGTTTGACACTGACCGGATCACTTTTGTACACTCACAATAAGTTGTCCATGGGTACACAGCTGCACTCGCGATTTTTCCACTCAAAAAGTACGCACGAAGCATAGCTACGTACTTCCGTGATATGAACAGATATGATAGTCCATCGCGTCGGGCAAACGTAGACAAACAATTAACTTTTGCAACGAAATTAAATACGCTCACTTTTGCTAGCAATTTAGCATTGTTTGTCGCATCGTCAAGGCGTGGCGCAGGCGCAGAGGGGTGGGGAGGAGGTTAATTTATCAATGGTTCATTTTACTATGATACTCGTAGTACTCGGGTCGGTCATAGTATTAGTATTGCATTTACCAATTATCACGTATTTTTGAGGACAGTTTTGAGACAGTTTTGGGACTTAGTGTTTTTATTTTTTAACTACATAAATATGATCAGTTAAAGATACTTAGTGCTGTGTTAAATTTTTTGTACTAATTAAAAAATAGCGGTGTATATTGAAAATAAACCTTTTGGTCGTTGCTTGAAAAATTAACACGTTTTGTGGTCTCGTGAAATATCGCCTTTTTGAAAAGCACATTGTTGATGCTTCGCGAATTGTATTGTAATTGAAGTTAATTTGGAACCCTTGAAAAGGCCGCATTTAATCTACCACTGGAATCTGTTTAATTGTGATTAAATTGTGAAATATTGAACATTTGTAAAATTGTATAAATCTGCACCTCGTGTTCCGAAGACAGACGCCGAGGAATAGTCTGGTAGCTATAAGGATAATTCACTTATAAGCTAATATTGGCCAATTTTATTTCTGTGTGTGTCTTATTTAGCTCAAGCCTGACATCAGTGAAGATCCAGGTAAGTAATTTGTAATTTCATCGCTGTGTATCACAGTAACATATGTTCGACTTTTGCCTTGCCTAGAAACTGGATGAATATAATCACGCTTCCACTGCCCTCTACAACAAATTTCCCAGTCTTTCTAGCCAGATTCTGAACATATTTTTTGGTAGCAGAGCGTAGATGAGTGTACCCAACTAGTTTAATATTGCAAACCTGTATCTGAGCTAGGAATCTCATTTGAAAACAGTGTTGTAGTGTTTGTTAGGTCAGTTTTGCGTAAATACATAATATTTATTTGTATTGGTTGTTCTACTTAATTTGAAACACATTGTCATATACATAACCTTTGTACCGGATCGTGACGTCGGTACTTTGAATTTTGTAAGTAGTGGCCTGATGCAGTGGTGAACCAGGTGAGAGATTAAGATTTTTGGAAGTTTTGAGTAAAAGATGCGTATTGTTCGAAATCAAAAACGATTATATTTTAAAAAAGGTGGTTACATCGGTCGAGGAGAGTGGGTAATGGGAACAATACAACAGCCAATGGCAAACGTTTATCGCGTCACTTAAAAAAGTCTTTGATTGGATGCGAAATGTTGTGATGTTCGGTGTTCACCTTTCCCTATCTTTAGCATATGCACCAACATGCCCCCGGCCTTGGAAGCAGTCGCTTTCGAAATCCTCAACTTCATTCTTCAGGCTCATCATTATGAAGTGGACAGATTTTAGCGTATGCTCGCCGCACCACGCCCGAAGACGTTAGTATGTCCGCCACCCTTGAAATGCCATCCCTGCCTGGGATGGACCGAAGCACTCGACCCATGTGCCATTTTAAAGGCGGAAGGTTACTGTCCTTAATCAGGACAAGTTCGTTGTCCTTCAGCTCCGTCTTGTTGTCGGTCCATTTAGCGCGCAACTGCAACTCAGAGATGTACTCCTTGGACCATCGAGTCCAAAAATGCTGGCGAATTTGTTCCACCCTCTGGTACCTCTTCAGTCTATGTAAAGGCATGTCGGTGAAATCATCACATACTGGTGCAGTCAGCTGTCGACCAACTAAAAAGTGAGCGGGAGTTAGAGGAGAAAGGTCTCGGGGATCTGAGGAAAGAGGAGAAATTGGTCAGGAATTTAGAACTGCTTCTATTTGTGATAAAACTGTGCTTAACTCCTCAAAGGTAAGGTGCGCGTTTCCTACTACTCTGCGAAGATGAAATTTGCAAGATTTTACTCCTGCTACAGACCACCAAAGTGAGGCGAATAAGGCGGAATGAATTTAAAATTAATTTGTTGACTAATAGCGTAATCTCTTATGTCAGCATTACATCTACTTAGGAATTCAGAGAAATCATTCATTAATATCACAAAGTTATGTCCGTTATCAGAGTATATTTCTTTCGGTTTGCCACTCCGAGAAATAAAACGCTTAAGTGCTAATAAATATCCTTCGGTAGTTAGATCACTGACGAGCTCCAAATGTATTGCACGCGTAACAAAGCATAAGAATAAACAAATGTACGCTTTCGTCGTTTTAGCTCCCCTACCTTTGCGATTTAGTATGAGGACTGGCCCGCAGTAATCGACACCACATTGAATAAATGGAAAAGTAGGTCTTATCCTTGCCTTTGGCAAATTACCCATTTGGGGGGTTAAAGTCCTACCTTTGATGCGTGTACACGTAACACAAGCATTCACTACACGTCTAGAGAGACTCCTGCCACCTGAAGGCCACCAGGTTTCGCGTAAATGACAAAGTAATGCCTGGGGTCCAGTGTGAAGGAGCTGCAAGTGCTCATACCGAAACAATAACACAGTGAAATGATGTTTGCTAGATATTAAAATGGGATGCATTTTATTAAAACTAAATTCTTCTGAATAAGACAATCGACCACCCACACGAATAATCTTATTACTATCTAAAAATAAATTCAATCGTTTTAAATTATTCTTACCTTTAAATTGCGCACAATTAGTTAAAAGTTTATATTCATTCGGATAGCTTTCCTTTTGAGCCCATCGTACTAAAACTATCTGAGACTCGTTCAACTCTTCCGTGCCAAGAAGACCAATGCGTTTATTATTTTTATTACGAGTATTGTGTATGAAACGTAACATATATGCGACGGCACGCTTCATACGCATAAATTGCGAAAATCGGTTGAACGGAAAAGGGTTAAATTACACGAATCATGAGTGATGAAAAAACTAATAGGCGATCTAACCTCAGGCAGTTTTACGTCTACTACCGTGACAGCGTAATTATCAAGTGAGAAAGACGAATTTCTCAAAAAATCGGGTCCTTCCCACCATAACGTGGAAGTAGACAGCTCCTCTAAACATAAACCTCTCGATGCTAGGTCTGCTGGGTTATTTTTGCTACTCACGTGGCGCCAAAGAACATTTTGCGTAAGTTCATGAATCTCCGCCGTCCTATTTTGAACAAAAGCTTTAAGTTTATTTAGAGGCATACGCAACCAACCTAACACAATGGTTGAGTCAGTCCAAAAGACTACATTTTTAAACTCACAACGCAACGAACTACGAACCTTGTCGAGTATTTTAGCACCCAGCAAAGCACCGCAAAGTTCGAGCCGCGGTATGCTTAATGCTTTCAATGGCGCAACGCGAGATTTAGAAAAGAGCAATCTTACTGTGATTGTATTATCTATACTTATAGTGCGCACATAAATACACGCGCCGTACGCCGACTACGAAGTGTCGCTAAACACATGTAGTTCTATATGCATAGGTTGGCTACCTATAACATGGTGAGAAACATTAATCGTTTTGAGCGCTTGCAAAGAGATAACAAACCGGTTTCACGTCCGCGCGACATTAGATGGATCTATGTCATCCCAACCGATTTTGAGAAGCCATAATTGTTGTAGCAACACCTTTGCAATGATTATGGTTGGACTCAACAAACCACGAGGGTCGAAAATTTGCGAAATATTCGAGAGGATAGACCTTTTAGTGATTGGCTTGTTGTCATTATGAAATTGCGTATTAAAATGAAATATATCGTTGACATTATTCCAGCTTAAGCCCAGAGTTTTAGTACTTTTGTTTTCGTTAGATTTAATTTCTATTGAATGGTTTGCCAGTCCATCACTATTGTATGGAAAGTTATAAATCCACTTTCGAAGTAGAAAACAACCTGACTTCAGCGTGTTCTTTATATCAGTGCATAATTGTATTAGAGCTGATTTATCATCTAGGCTCATAATAAAATCGTCTACGTAAATATCCTCCAGAATAGCTCGCTAAACCCCAGGGTTGGAAGATTCCATCCCCAATTGTTTTAAACACCGCACACTAATGAAAGGTGCGGAAGCGGTCCCGTACGAAGCGGTATTCAACTGGTGAATACCTAAGGGTTTCAACGAATCCTCGCGCCACAGAATCATTTGAAGCTTGCGCTGGTCTTCGGCGATTAAACAATTTCGAAACATTTTTTCGACGTCAGCGCACGCAACAAACTTGTACTCTCTAAAGCGGAGAAGAATGGAAATTAAGTCGCCTTGTATCGGAGGTCCTATCATTTGCAAGTCATTGAGTGACTTACCGGAAGATGAAGGTCCACTGGCATCAAAAACCACGCGCAGCTTAGTTGTGGTACTATGTTCCCTAAACACGGCTTGATGCGGCATGAAATAGCACGGTGGTTCATAAGAGCTTACTGGGCTCATATGGCCTAAAGCCATTTATTCCTGCATAAATTGCGTATATAATAATTTGTAATCGGGTGAACGTTGTAAACGTTTCTCTAAAGCGAAAAAACGCCGCTCAGATTGCGTATACGATTCGCCTAAAAGATCAGGAGACTCCTAAATGGAATCCGTACCCAAAACCTTCCCTCACTATTGCGCGTAGTAGTGCAAATGAAATGATCTTCACATGCACGCTCTTCCTGAGTCAGCGTATCCCTGACCTTAGGGGGCTTTTCGATCGCCCAAAACAAGCAAAGTTGAGAATCAAAAGAGCTACTTAAATTACAGTGAACGGGCCTCGCATTCTGCGTATTATTTGTAACCGAGCCAGAGATAATCCAGCCTAGCTTGGTGTTCTGTAGGTAAGGTCCATTGGGAAGTCTCATTTTACCTTCCGCCAACAAATCCCAAAACCTATCTGCGCCTATTAAAATATCTATATTTTTTTAATCTAAAAACTGCGGATCCGCCAGCTTTATATTGTCCGGAATTGAGAACTGCGCGTTTATTTTACACAAAGCTGGCACCATAGACGTTATGTGCGATAATACAAAACAAGTGATGCGTGTTTTAAATGTATTATCGGCCCGCGATTTAATTTCAATGTTACAAGTTTCCGAACACTGTATCACTGAATCACCTACACCCCTAATTTCATAAGTAGAATTTACCACCGGAACATTAATTAATTTACAAAACGATTTTGGCATAAAACATCGCTGACTACCACTATCAAGAAGCGCACGCGCTTGATGATAAACGCCGTGAACGTCGAGTACTTCGACAACAGCTGTTGATAGTAGAACCGAGTGCGTATCTATAGAATCGCTATGCATATGTATCTTGTTTACGTGAATAGAAGGCGAATATGTCGCAACGGTTGAGGAGGCGGGGTCAACGTGAGCCGGCACTGGGCCTACGGTGACACTCTCAACTCGGTGGTCAGTCGTTAAGTTAGAATGCAATGCGACCGAACTGTCCGCGTTATCGTTATGAATTAATGAGTTATGTTTGCAGTTACATTTTCGCCACGGCTCAAACAAACATTTATCAGGAGGATGACCCGAACCTAAACAATTCTCGCACAGTTTGTGCTCGCGGATTAAGTTTAACTTTGAATTTAAGACACTATCGATAAATTCTTGACAAGAAAAAAATAATAAGAAAAAACAAAACGAAAATGAAAACTTAAAAATCGCACCAAAAATGTTTATTAGGTATTTAGTTTCTTTTTTAAAAAAAGAGAACCGCCTTCAAAAATTCGACCGATATTTTTACATACGCTAATACATAGTATATAACTTATACAAAATACTTAGTTTTTGAAGTCGGTGCCAAACCAAATCCCTCTAAAAGCCAATTGTTTGGCATCATCCTTTCCAAACCAGCGCATTCAATCTACATAGTACTTACAGCCCAAAATAGCTAAGAAGTATAATTATTTTATAATTAAGCATTTATTGCATACTTTTTATATATTTTATATACTCGTATATGTTGCTTTTTATAGTATATAGGAAGATTATCTTAAAATTTATTAATTCAGATATTTTTTGAGGCTTTATTTATTTGATATATTCGTCGTATTATTTTCTCTGTTTGCCAGTTATCTTTTTTGTTTTTTATTGTTTGGCACCGACTTCAAAAACTAAGTATTTTGTATAAGTTATATACTATGTATTAGCGTATGTAAAAATTATTTCGTACTTTTCAGTCGGTCGAATTTTTGAAGGCGGTTCTCTTTTTTTAAAAAAGAAACTAAATACCTAATAAACATTTTTGGTGCGATTTTTAAGTTTTCATTTTCGTTTTGTTTTTTCTTATTATTTTTATTTCATACTTTTTAGTGTTAGGTACTTCGTTCGTTTACTTCAGGTTTTGTGTTAACTACTCTTTTATTTGTTTCATACTTTTTACTGATAGGTACCTACTCCATTTACTTTAAGTTTTGGGCTAATTAATAGTTTGTTTATAGTTAGATTCAATTATTTTAGTGATACGTTTTCTGCTAGTATCAGTTTGTTATCATGACTTTGACATAGGTACCTACTTTTATTCTGTGTGCCTATGGGCTTAGGCTTCATGCTGGAAGAGAGAGATGAGTCTAGGGAATAAGCCACATACGGAAGTACGATCCAAACAAATGCGGTGGACTTGTACATACTATTGAATTAGCTATGAGCTCTCGTATTATGCTCCGGAGAAATATGCCAATAACGGATGGCTTAGCGAACGGGGCAATGGGTGTTCTTAAAGGATTTAAATGGCCGGAACTATGAAGAGATCAACTTGAGCCATGTGAACTGCCTGATGCCATTTTGATATTATTTGATGATCCATCAATAGCATTGCGTCTTAAAGATGATGATGGATACATTTCCATAGCTCCAGTGCCAGCGACCTATCAAGGCAATCGCAGTTATGGTGATATCGAGAGGCGGATGTTGCCAGTCATATGGAGTTGGGCTGTGACGGTACACAAGTTGCAAGGATGTACCTACACTTAGTTCCGCGGAAAATCTTTGCTATAGGCCAATCCTATGTTGCTTTGAGCCGGGTCAAATCCCTAAAAGGCATGGCTTTAAGTGATATATACAACAGAGCCTTATCCGAAATGACAAGAATGAGAAATATGCTCTCGCATTAGATTCTTTCATCGACTTTATTTGTTTTTTTTGTTAATCGCAGAGACATAGACACGTACACGCGGGGACACACACGGACACACACACACGCACACACACACACACACACACACACACACACACACACACACACACTCGTACACACACGCACATGTACACATACAAATACACACACGCGCGTAATACAAACAAACTGAGAACCTTCTTTTTTTGAAGTTGGTAAAAATAATAAAACTTTCTCCTAAGTGTAACAAATATTGTTTTTTCTGAAAACCGCATAAAAATCAGTTCAGCCGAACTCTAGTTAATCGTGGGTCAAACTCAGAACCTTCTTTTTTTGAAGTCGGTTAAGGGCCTAAAACCTTCTCCTAAGTGTAACAAATACTTTTCTGAAAACCGCATTAAAATCGGTTCAGCCAAACGCGAGATAATCGCGGACAAACATACATACATACATACATACATACATACAGGTCAAACTGAGAACCTCCTTTTTTTGAAGTCGGTTAATAAAGTGGATGATTAGAGTTACATTTTAAACACGTCCTTTTGTAGCGAGACAAGCGGCCATCGTTGGATTTGTGTGTAGAAACATTGCAGTGTGAAGTTTTATTTAAATGTGAACTGTGTTCCTTATTTTCAGTTTGTATTTTATGTGATTTGTTGTTTGACAACTGCAATGTTTCCAACACATCCGCTCTGTCCTTAAGGAAACTAATTAATTCGTCAACTTTAATTATGCGTTTAGAATTGTTTTCGCTCAGATATAATGTGCACTTGTGTGTCTCCCATTCGCGTTCGGTCGTTTTATTTAACTTTGAAACAATAATATAATTGATGAGCGTGTCCCATGAATCAGTTGGCTCGCCTAGTAGTTTTAAAGCCCGTAAGTTTTTTAATATAATATAGATAAGCTTCTTAATGCTAGCCGGTGATTCTTTCGATGATGCGTTAATGCTAAACAAAGCTTTGACGTGATTGTGAACTAAAAGTATATTATTATTGTACCTATTTAGCAATAATTCCCATGCGACTTGGTAATTATCTGAAGAGAATTCTACAGAATTAACCACTAAATCGGCATTGCCCTTTAAGGAAGACTTTAAATAGTGATACTTTTGAATATTGCTAATACGTCTAGAGTTATGTACCAAAGATATAAATGTGTCTCTAAACTCCAGCCAGTGCTCATACGAACCATCAAATGTAGGTAAAGAAATAGTTGGAAGTTTAACCGACTGTGATAATTCACTACAGCAATGCTTATTGGAACCGTCAGTAACCTCACCATCGGTCAGCATGGATTCCGCGTGGGCTAATATATATGTTTCGAATAAATCTCTTTGATCTAACTGCTCAGACATCTCAATAACGGAAATACACTCCTCTATTTGACATTGAATAGAATTAAACTCGGTATATAATATCTAATCTAATACCCTTTATGCGTAATTTTAAATTTATACGATCTCGAGTAGAAGAAATGAGATTATCGCGCTCTTCTAATGAATCTAAGAAGTTAGAATATTTGGTGGCTTTGATGATGCCACGTTTCTTGACTAGGTCGCGACGCAACGTGGGATCGGCACACCCAAAATTGGGAGACTTGTCGCGTGATTTATTAGCACTATCAATATTTAACGTGAGAGGGGATTTATCGCGTAACTTAGCACTTTCTGTAGCCATTTTGGTGGTATGTGAGAATAGGAGTACTTACAGTTGGAACTTTGAATCACGTGCAGCAATGAGTAGCGTAGCTGGCCTCGCGAATAATGGAATTAGGTTGCTCAAAGCTCGATAGCGGCAACTCTCACTGAAACCAGTTTAGACACAGGTATCACAAAGAGAACAAGGAGGTGATAGGGAGAGAAAGGATAGTTGGTCCCACCTGGTGGATTGCGAATTTCCGATGACGATGAACGGCCCATCCACCTTCGACTCCAATGTGCACTTAGCCTTCAGGCCCTCCTATTGTCTGCTCCAGATGCGTAGTGCGTTTTTAGCCAGTTCAGCAGCAGCAGCAGGCACCGCCAGATATTCCACAGGATGCTGATTCTATCTGTGCTGAAGGACCACTATGTACCGGATCGTGACGTCGGTACTTTGAATTTTGTAAGTAGTGGCCTGATGCAGTGGTGAACCAGGTGAGAGATCAAGATTTTTGGGAGTTTTGAGTAAAATATGCGTATTGTTCGAAATCAAAAACGATTATATTTAAAAAAAGGTAATTACATCGGTCGAGGAGAGTGGGTAATGAGAACAATACAACAGCCAATGGCAAACGTTTATCGCGTCACTTAAAAAAGCCTTTGATTGGATGCGAAATGTTGTGATGTTTGGTGTACACCTTTCCCTATCTTTAGCATATGCGCCAACAACCTTAAATCAATAATTGTTTAACTAGAATTGTTGAAATCTAACTAGAATTTGTTGTTCTAATCATTAATCAGTCAGTTTTGGTTGGATACATACCAGTTTTATGTATCAATTGACTAAGTTAATTGTAAACATTGAGTTTGAACTTGAAATTATAATAACCAAATTTGACCTTGCATATATGGGCGGGTCACATTGATAAATCAACTTAATAAACCTTGTTTTTGTTATAATATATTGATAATATTGTTAGGTAAACACATACTACTACTATTGTATATCACAAATAGCACAGTGAGTCTGTCTGTTGCAAATAATCAATTAATTAAAAGATCAATTAATCAAGAAGATGTAGTGACAAGCATTGAGAAAGGCATGTTAAGATGGCTTGGGCACATGGAGAAGATGGATGACGATAGACTGACAAAGAAGACATATAAGGCAAGTGTGAATGGGACAGGACAAAGGGGAAGACCTAGGCGGACGTTCTCTGACCAGAATGGAAAAAAGGACAAGTCAGAAGTACCCTTAACAGAAGAGCATTCATGAGAAACTCGATGGGAGTGAATGAAGGATCGTTGCAAATGGCGTTCCGTAGTCTCTGCCTACCCCTCCGGGAAACAGGCGTGAGTTTATGTATGTATGTATGTTAATTTGAAGTTTCAACTTTTAATGTGTAAGTTATAACTTTTGATAACTTTTGTTTTGTTTCAATATATTGAAACTTTTAATTTTGTTGTGCAGTAAATACCTGTTGCTTGCCTGCAGTTGCAGTAAACGGGCTAACACCTTGTTGGTTTCAAAGAATTAACAAATTTTAAGTTTTGGTAAGTTTTAATTGATAATATTATTTAACGCTTGTCCGAGCTCTTTGAGAATTTATTATGTCAGCTATCAAGGACTTGCGTGTGGCTGCGGGTGCCATTTCATCACATTTGCGCTGGTTTGCCTCAGCCAGTGCTCTGGTAAACCGGCCTGATCGCCAGCAGGCCCTATTACAAAGATTTGAGCAGATCAATGATCGTCTGGCAAGCGTAGAATAGCAATTTTGTTCTTTCAGCGCTTGCTGTCTCGAAGTGTCAGTTGTTGACTTCACCGTGGACCAGCAAAATAAAGTCAGTGAGGATTATGCCCAGATATTGGACCTATATGATGCTGTCTCAGATTGTGCAAGACAGCTAATCGCTGAGAGGGACGGGCAACCCATTTTGAAGCAGGAGCTTCCTAGGCCAGCACCGGGACTGGTGAGTCGGCTTCCCACGCTAGACCTCCCATATTTTGATGGCTGCCTAGGAAGCTACCTGGGCTTTCTCAACATGTTTGACAGCCTGGTCGATGCCAGGGCTGACCTTCGGCTGGCACAAAAATTAGCCTACTTGATGTTGTTTCTGGATGGGGAGGCCAAAGGCCTCATCCAGCATCTGCCCGTGTCTGACGAGGCCTACCAGATGGCTCGGGACTCGTTTTGTACGGGTGGGTCATTATAACCCCCACAGATGGCGCGCGGATCGAATCACCGCGCCTTTAAAGACTTAAGCCGCACCCTCATTTTGATTTGCCTGGTCCTGGCCAACGGTCGCCGCCCTGGCAGAAATAGGTAATTGACTCCTGCCTCTCCTGTTATCCTACCAACGGTTGCGGTTAGGGTCTGGGGACCCACGGAGGCCTCTGTTGTTGTCCGCGCTATATTGGACACAGGTTCACAGGGTTGCATTGTTTTTACTTATTTGGTAGGGCAGGTTAAATCAAATATGGGTTCTTTTCCAAATTGTATACGGGGAATAGGTGAGGTAGCATCTACTGTTGAAGGGGAAGTTAAGGTTTGTTTGGCCCTGTTGAATCTTCACAACCGAGGATTAAAACCTCGGCTATTGTGCTGAAGAATATTTTGGGTATGCATCCACAGAAACAGCAACCCGCTGCTGTGGTGAATTTAACATCGGGATTGGAACTGGCAGACCCCAAATTTGACACACCGGGACAAATCGATTTGTTGATTGGCTCTGATGTGCTCGGTGGAATATTGATTGGTGGAAAACGGGTCTTGGTGCTAAATGGTTTGACTGCCATCCCGACCATATTTGGATTTGCTTTGATGGGACCTGTACCTAAGGAACCCCCTCCACCTGAACTTGATAATTTGTTGGCGGTAGGCTCCGCTCTCTCTGATGCGGTTCAGAGGTTATGGGAAGTAGATGAGCCCCCTCAAGCTGCTCGTTTGAATCCAGTACATGAGGAGTGCGAGTTGTTCTTCCAGAACAATACTGGTCGACTCCGTTCTGGTCGGATTATTACGAAGCTACCCTTCCTGTCTGTTCGGCCTCCGCTTGGTGAGTCACGACCTTAAGCCGAAAAGAGATTGTTGGCTATGGAGCGTCGCATGGGTCGTGATCCGGAGCTCAGACAGAAGTATATTGAGTTCATGAGAGAATATGAACAATTGGGACACATGTCCGTGTCAAATTTGGATTGGCGTTCGGTGGAGCACTACTTTCTCCCGCATCATGCGGTATTGAAGCCATCAACTGGCAAACTGCGCACGGTGATTGATGGTTCTGCGCAGACTTCTACAGGTGTATCCTTGAACCAGTGCTTGCATTCTGGTACTAATTGCATTCTGGTTCTGGTACTAAGTTGGTCAAGGACCTTTGTGACGTCATCGCCAGCTGCCGACGACATCAGGTAGTCTTTGTGGCATATATAAAAATGATGTTTAGGCAGACGATTATCCACCCTGATGACCTTCACTTAATTAAATAATGTTTATATACTACCTAGGAACTATAGTCATCACAATAAAAACGAAAATCACAGAATAAAGTCCAAGATTCAGTCGTCTCATAATTAGGATGTTTAATTATAAAAAAATATTGGTTTTTCAATATTTAATTACAATTGGTTGTAAAAAGGCGCATAGAAAATGGAATATAATTACTATTAATCAAACTCATCAAATCAGCTTTCTTCCTCTCGCTTATTGAGAGCTGTCTGATGTAAGCAGGCTTTAGTCCAGGCAGAACCTTAGGGTGTATTCGCCAAATTTTAGATTCTGAAAATTCTTCGTCTTCATAATAATTCTTGTAATAAAGAACTCAAGATATTTCTTTCATGAATTTAACGACTTTGACGTCTTTCAATTTCATCTTACCCGTACCGAAGCGTAAGTCTGCATGTAACTTGTTCAGGGATACAAAGTCATTATAGGATAAACTCATTCACCAAGTATAGGAATCCAGTATTTTTTGCTGTTCTTATAATTAGTGCATACTGAGAAGGTACGTAAATTGGGCCAGTTTTCCTCTATTGTTCTCTTTGACAGAACCAGCAGATGTCCTCTACTTGACTACGGTCTGTGTTACTCTGTTATTGATGTCAAATATATTCATGAAGAATGTCTTGCAGATTTGGATTTGACATCCCATTTTGGTCAGGTAAAATGCTCCCAGAATTCTTTAAAAACGGCTTCTCTATCTACTTCTAAAAAAATTCGCTGCTTCAACCGACAGCGGTGACTTAATTTTTCTTCCTGCATCCTTCTAGTCCTTGGTTTTCAGTGTTACGTAAGCAGATCCAGCATTTCTAAGGATTTTACATTTATTTTGTATCCATTCTGTTGATTTAGCTACACGTTTTCTGCTTCGTTTTTTCGTGTTCGGTATTGGTGTGTCATCTGGGTTTGATTTCAATGTGGGAAATAAGTCAACAGCTGTCCCTGAAGATATAGTTGCGGATGTAGCATCAAAATTAGCTTGGTTACTAATGATGTCTTCAGTTTCGGAAACGTCAGACATTTCAATGTAACGACGTTGCTCTTTTCAAAATCGAGATCTTTCACCGAATCATCACTGTCCTCATTTAAAGTTGAACTGGAAGAGTGTGAGGAAGATGTACTTTCTGTATCTGAGGAAGAATCAGTTGAGTCATCAATAATTATAGGCTTCCGAGTTTGCGTGGAGCTCTGGTCTCTAACTTCAATTTAACTTGTAGATGGTATTGCTTCAGTATTACAAGTGGAAGAATTATTTATTGTAATATCTGTAAATGCAAAATGAAATCAACATCTTTCAGCTTCGGGATCAGCTCTGAAATCTTGATTAGCTCTGGCAAGGATACATTTGGATTTATCGACGTTAATTTTCTCAATGTCCGGCTAATTTTTAATATCAAAATCCGATTTTTCTTCTGATACTGAGAAAAAAAACAAGCATGATAAGATTAGGTGGTTTACATAAAGTTCACAAAATGACTTAGCTATTACCTTCTAGAATGAAAAAATAACCTGGTAAAAACAGGTAGGTAAGGAAAGTATAGTAGGTAATTAGGCATCATATCGTGCAAGTTAGTTCCCCCAATATTTTGATGATCATCGGTAGGTATTTATTTTTTATTATCCCTTAGAGCTAAACGCAGAATTGCGTAATTACCTTTCTACACTTTGTTATAAAACAAGATTATAAGGCGAAATATTCAGACCATGCATATACATTTATCGTCAAATCCTGTTACAACGTGAAGAGTAACACAATATTACAATAAATCGCATCTAAAATACTGACACAATACAAAATATGTCACTATATTATGGCAATTTTGAACTAGTTTAACTCAAGCCTATAAAAATAAACTGTAATAATTCGACTTGTAACTGTTTATTAGGCAAATCGATGTAGGGAACAAGATTTTACCTGTCTGATACACTGTTATATTTTAATTTGTAACACTACTTGTCACAACAAACGCACGTCCACTTTTCATAAAACTAAATGTAACACTAATCGAGATCACTCTGGAGTCAAAATACTTTAGTCATGTAGCGTTACAACTCTATCAAGCAGCGGGTTTTAAAATTACAGATGTAACCGTGTTGGAGAAGATAGATAATAAAATTTTAAGTATTTCTGTGTCGTTAATTCAAAATTCGACTTTTTCGAGTTGTAACCCTATTTTATCGGAGGTGCGATATTTTTATGTAACACAAGCACAGGTTACAACTTACTTGGTATTCTCATGTTGCATCTTATTATTTGATGTGATTCTTGTTGCTACAATGCATCTTCTTTCCTTATACCTCGATGTAGCGTCATGATAATGTTGGTAAAATTCTTAGGCAGGTAAATACGAAGGAAAATCCGCCTGACTGAATCAGTTTGTTCACAATTACTTGCAATTTGTAAGTGTCAAACAAGGAAAACGGTAGGCTGTAATCGACGGACCAAGAATCTGATAAATTGGAATGTCGATTACTTACTTCAAAATGCTCTCAGGCTTAAATACTTTCGTTTATTTTTGACAGAATATTTTGAATGTTTTGTCTCAGAACTGTTCTTTCAAGTGAAGGTAGGTATATCATGTTCGGTTCTAAGATAGAGCATTTTGTGCTTCTTGATCTTTGTAGTAAGATTGAATTTATATTTTTATAATCTGTCTGGTAAACGGTGAGGCACTGACACACGTGATACCAAGTACATAATTGTAGGTACCTGGTGAATAAATTTGTTACAGATTAATTCTCTGGATACTTCATTAGTAAATACTGACTTAAATTAGGTACATAGCGGCAAGAGACCACAAATTTACAAGTTCGTCCGTTAAAGTTTACTTACTCTCAACGAATTATTTTAAACTTAGGTCTTTAAAATAACCGTTTCTCTGCGCAGTTTTAATTAGAGCTGTTGTATGAACTTGAGCAAATAGTTCAAACCGCGTATGAGTATTTGTGGAGCTTTAAATGCTTGGACGGCTAGCTAATACTTAGTTTAACTTTAAGTTCTTTGTTATTACACTGATGTTTATACTACAGTACACAGTTTTTGTCCGTGTGGTGACGGATTAAGAATACGGATTGTCACCACCCCATATCATCCCATGGGTGTCGTAAGAGCTGACAGAGGGAGCATAACATGCAGAGAACAGCACTGTAAGAGAAGGAAAACTTGTTTCAAAACCCTATACCAACCCGTTTGGCCAGCGTGTAGTAGCAAACGAGTAGTAGTCCAGCAGTGGACTGTTAAAGGCTGATGATGATGACACAGTTTTACCTATATAAATATAGGTTAAACGAAGACCTGATTTTATTTGAAGATTAGAGATAAAATTATGTGCTTGTTTAGAAAATATCAATATTATAGAACCATAGTGGTCGTCTTCAACCCGTCACACTGTCTTCTCACTTAATAAGACAATTTATTCTTCTTCCACCTGTCATTCGATTGCAATTAATACAAAACACTAAAAGACTTTGCGTGGCATGTTGTGCTCAATATAATATATAACTTTTAAGTTAATTAATTTATAATATTTAATTAAAGTAAATGGGAAAGTCACTGACCTCCTTCTAAACGGTTAGACCGATGTAGAGACCGATTTAGACAAAATTCTGTTACGCACATAATATTTTATCTATATTTGAATAGGTTCTCGGTTGTAACTATTCATAACTGGATCCGATAGGTAGATCTGCAATCGATGTCTACAACCTTAGTCTTGCTAATCATTTTGTCCAATTATATGAAAAGTTGTCCATTGACAGTCGCATGTGTGGTATGTAAAACATAATATAGTATTTGCAAGTCATGGCGTTATCATATGAAATCCTATGCAAGGAAATCCACCTGTGCACTATTTATTGACTTAGTTTCTGTTTTAATTTTCCTTGATTAGGTATAAGTATTAAATGAATGTGTGACTTGCTTATCTTAACATAATTAACTTATCCACATCTTAACTACATAAAGAAATTATCTTTCCGTTATTCAATGTCTATTATAATGTTGAGTTATAAAGAGTTTCTTTAATGTTGTAAAGTAGGTCTCCCCGAAGGCGACATAAAGTACCTATATATCTACTTAATATTAAATGAATCGCCGTGTGGTTGACGGCATAGAATACAAGTGTCACCACCCCTATCTTCCCGTGGGTGTCGTAAGAGGCGACTAAGGGATAACACGATGCAAATACCATCTTTGCGTAGAGACGGAAAACTCGATGTCAAACCCTATACGACTGCTTCGTTGGTCTCGCGGCATAAATGTGCGCGTGGGATCGGGAGGTCCCGGGTTCGATTCCTGGGTCGGGCAGTGTTATTGGGTTTTTCAGTCACGAAAATCTCAGTAGCAGCACGGAGTCTGGAAAGGTGCCCGGTACGGCAATAGGCTCGCCCCTTATTACGTGGGACTAAAGTATATCTGGCGAAAAGTTGGTGTAGAAATACACCTCTGCCTACCCCTTCGGGGATAAAAGGGGCGTGACGATATGTATGTATGTATGTATTAAATGAATAAGCACACAGCTCATTAGAGCCACCCGGCACCCACTCCGTACGGCGTCCACGAGTGGTCCACGGGTGGACGTCGTGCGGTCAACCAGCGGACCGCGCGCCGTCAACGAGTGAACGCCGCGCGGTCAACGCAGCTACGAGCAGTCAACGCGCGGCAAGTATGCGAGCAGATAGTTGTCACCGAGCCGTCTATGCGCGGACGGCTTACGACGACGCGAGGCGGTGCGGAGTGGGTGCCGGGTGGCTCTAATGAGCTGTGACCTTTACACATCCACACTTCGCTAGTTATGTTTAGGTCCCAATGTAATACGGGGCGAGCCTATTGCCATCTACAGCGTACATTATTTAGCGAGCGATAATTAACATTTTTAATACACACATAACTTCGAAAAGTCAGAGGACAGGCCCGGGGTACCTGGGGATCGAACCCGAGACCATCGTCTTGGTAGTCCGTTACGTACACGACTGGGCTATCGCTGCTATTACAATAAAATACCAAGTGGTAAAGCAAATACATGCATACAATTGATTTACGATACAGCATTAATCAAATAGTGTGCCTTATAAATTATAAGTCACTGTTTAAGTAGTGTTCCGTGACAAATGCGTAAAGGCTTTCCCTTTACAATATCGGTTTGCTCGACTGTAATCACATGGCTTTAATGTTATTTATGAATAGGTATAATATGAATTGAAAGCGTGTAAGGGATCTTAATATTATATGTTTATATTATTTAGGAATGTCACTAAATTACATGGCACTAAGCTAAACGCTAAACGGCTCATTTTTGAGCGTATATTTGGTAAGGTCTACGGATTACATGGAATGTCAGGCTTATAATTGCAATTAGTAGGCTGCGTTGATCAGATGAAAGAACTAACGCAGAGGAAACCGCGAGAGATAGCTAGTTGTATAAAGCGCCTGTATATTAATCGATTGTAATATAACTGGACGAACGACAATAATTGAAGCGGAAACATCACTAATAATAATAATATTTATTTATTTTCTCCCATACGATACAATCATTTCAACAGTTCACAATATTAGGACATAGAAGGGAGACAGGAGCCCATACTAAGTCAAAGACCTGTGTCATCACTAGTCTGCCAAACCCCAAAATATGGTAGATTTCTAAATAAGACAAATTAACTTGTACTCTACAAATTGTGGTGTTCCGATTCGTGCTCTTTTTTACATGTTTGTAAAGTTTCCGTGATAAAAGACTTAAGTTTGGGTATTACGTATCGTCTTTACACATAAATAATGCCAATATATTACAAATCAGTATAAGTTATAGTTAGTTGGCGAATTCGGGTGAAAAAGTTACGAAGTATTGGTTATGTTGACCGTGTACCATCTTTGTCTCCATTTCTTTTAAAACTGTAAGTCTATCACAACCCGTACGCAATTACGTGTAATAACCTTGATCGCGATCACTTTATTGGTCGTAAGAGATAAACGACAGAATTTCACTTTTTGAACTTAAGGGTTAACTTACGTCGACGACGGCGATTTCGATCAGGTTACGTAATCAGAGCCAAGATTTACGTCCGACCTTTATAGAGTTTTACGATCTATTTAGGTCGCTTTGCGGTGTTAAACATCGGTTATACTGATTTACTGTATTAGCTTCCATCGAAAAATCTTTTTATAAAACACTCTGAGGGAAGTTTTCGTGCAGGCATTATGATTTACATCGGTCGCTATAAAAGTTTAAAGCAGCCTTAAATTAAAATAGAGCCATGAACATTCTTTGTAACTTTTTATATGAAGGTAAAAATGTGCGTTCTTGGCGATTGTTAATTACCGGCGTAAAAGGTAGATATATTAAAGAAAATATTTGCTTTGCCTGTTAGTATAGTGGTAATGTTGGTAAACAACCCTTTCTTCGAAACATTTAAAAATATTATCAAGGTTTTTCATTTCAGTTAATGGTATCGCAACAATCATTTACACCTTCCCATAAAAGTAACATTATGACGAAACAATGGTGTTAGACATTTTAAGCCAGATAAAAGCGTACTTCGATGAAATGCAAAAATACAAGGGGAAAATTCGTCGCAAAAACAATGCGCAACAAAACGCGGGGCTCACGCCATTTGTTGTCACTAAACTAACAATTTATGCATGGCCCCTAATGGGCTGCTCCATCAAGTTCTGTTTGCCAAGCTTTCTATGAAATTTTATTCGGTAATAGCCCGTGTAGGCTTTCTTCTTTGCCTCAATATCACATTGTCAATATAGCTTGTTGTTAAGTGATTTGGGAAGAAAAGTTTCACATTACCTACCCCTTTTAAGTTAGTCCAAGTTTTATGTTCTTTTGTTATACGCCTATTGCATAATTCAGTAGGTATATGTATGTGTAATTTTATTACTGCACTTGTTACTGCCAACTTATGGTTTGAGTAATAGGGTAAAAAATGAATATAATATGGTAATGATAAGATTCTATCTGCTTTAACAGCAAATTATTAGCTCAACAAAAAATATTTGTTATTGTACTTCTGTCATAAGCATTACTTAGCTGGGTCACAGAATAAACAGTACTGCTGGGTGGGATGACTGATTAATTTAAGTAGGTACCTATTTGTCGTGTGTTGGCACGTTTACTTATGTGTTTAGGTGAGGTCAGTCAAATATACTTAATATTTTTTTATTCACATTTAGGTATATATTGTATGACGTAAAAAGACCCTTAACGAAAACTAAAATCCCTTATTGCACCAATCATTATGTTTTTTTTAATTCGGCACCATACCTGGGAAGTTACTAGTTCAGGAGATATTGAGGCT
Source organism: Euclidia mi (assembly GCA_944739405.2). NCBI lineage: Eukaryota > Metazoa > Arthropoda > Insecta > Lepidoptera > Erebidae > Euclidia > Euclidia mi. Next base: position 47,740,229 of record OX123190.2, read on the forward strand.
CAAAGTCACTATACAATTTTTCTAATTAGGTATAAAATCGATAAATTTACCCTGCTAATGTGTTCTATAGATGTCCTATGCACCCATGGATAAGTAGGTATTTCGACCATTGCACGCGTGCACTTTTAATTGCGGCTTAATAAATGTGTCAACTAAAAAAAAGTTCGTTTCCCAGGTATTATTTTTGCGTAGTATGACATAGCATGACGTCCAAACTAGTAGTTGGTGATGGGTCTTATGACACCCTGTTTAATTCTACAAGTTACTGCAGGCTACTTTTAATAATATGACATCTAGTTAAAAGTAGTAATCCAATCAAAAGATTATCTCGCACCTACATAATCGACTATTAGAGAATTGACTATAATTATAGTTGAATAAGAGTAAGTGTCAACAAGATTATCATTATAACTAGTATTGTTGCTATTGTGAGACATACATAGGTATACCGACAGAGTAACATTCATATTACACATGCATATCTACTCCGAACCACTCACGCATATATACGTACGTGAATAATTCCATTGTATGTATTATTTGGTATTTCAAACTAATTACCTTAAAATATTATGCAAAGCCACAGACAATATAATACCCTGCAAAGCTGACAACTTTGTATACATATTAGCATGCGGTCATTTGACAGTTGTGGTCACAATACGATTGAGTGTTTCAAAACAAATGCACTATTAATTTGACTACGATGGGAATAATTTTAAAAACGAATTAGTTATGTCAATAAGATCCGGTCATCGTTACCGGTATTACCGGTCTTACAGCCGGTCCCAAAATTTGTCTTAATATTTTTTATAGACTCACGCCTGTATCCCCGAAGGGGTAGGCAGAGGGTAATATTACACCCACATTTCGCCATGAATGTTTAGGTCTCACGTTTTAGAGGGCGAGCCTATTACCGTTACCGGGCACATCACCAGACTCCGTCTTAATTAGTATAGATATTTTACTCATACTATTTAGTACCTAAATACTTACCTCCTAAAAGCCCTTCAGGGAAATGTTCGTTGTCATGAAATGAATAAAAAAACCTGAATATAAAATAGGTTATTCGTCATTTATCCTTGGGAAAATAGGACTATATTTGTACTTGATGGACTGTTTATTAACCTCATTCATTGCCACATAATGAGTAATGCAGTACCTATTACTACCTATCTACATCGTGGTGAATGCCTCAGGGAATTTCCCTAGCCTACTAATAACCGTGATGATATTTTGCGTAACACTCATGAAACCTTTTATTTTTTTATTTGGTTGGGTAACAGCCATTGTCTACTGATCTGCCTGCTTGATAACGAAACCCGTTTGTGGTTTGTATTGAAACAATATTCGTATGTTTGGTCTTTGACTTTTGTTGTATCGACAGTGATGGCATCTAGATTTATTAATATCTACATGAAATTTCAAGCAAGTTAAATATTAAGCGAATTACGAAAAACAATAAGTAAATTCTCGGAAACACATGTATTTGTACGAAAACTAATCCAGTTTATGGTATAAGTATCTGATTTTTATGCTCTAAGACCGCTCGCCATATCTGTATAAAATTAACATCGACCTTGTAGCGTCACATTGTATTGAACCTATACATTAATGTGTCGCTCATAGAGTTTGGCTAGTGTTAAAATAGGAATGAAAAAGGAAACACGATTTTATAGCCTTTATTGGAACGTGTGATTAGGCATTTTTGAGAGCCATTATTTTACAATTGTATTGAAAATTAAACTATAAAGCGCAGTGAACAAACACAATTCTTCATTTACGTAACATACACGTTTTCATTCACGACGAATAAGGCCAAGAACAACTATTATTCTAGGAGCGAAATAAAATAATGCATCTGCGTGGTATCTTATTTTTCGCTAAATATTCGAAATTGATTTTATCATAATAATAAAGAACACATTTTTGACATATCAAAATAACATAACACATAATATCCGAAACCTGCATTAATTTGAATTAAAATCATATCTAAGGCGATAAAAGCAGAAAATCTCCATAACAAATCTTTTCACACTACCGGAGTAGATCTTAAAAAATTCTAGCAAAGGTGGAACGTGTCTATGCCTCGACGGCCAATATGTGTCTCTGTACGTGAAGTCGAAGCTAACTGCCCTATTACGTGTCTGATGCAGCATGGCTACACCTCGTAATCGACATAAAGTTCTGTACTCCAACAGAGAAGCATACAACCATGTTTTAAAATTTGACTTACGATGTTGGAGAATAACAGAGGTAGTCAATTATAGCGAGTACGATCTGCTAAATTAAAATTGTATGATGTACACATAAAGCGAAAGTTAAAAATCCAAGTATATAATTATATTACTCTGTTTTAAACTTTCCCATTAATTAGACATAGTTCGCTAATTTGCCTGGAATTTTGCTCACAGTGGGAAAGTACGCTCGTCGTAGTTACATGCAAAATTTTAAAGCATTTTATTAATATTTTGTAATATATTACATGACCAAAGGATGGCAATGAACTAAAAACAAAACCAATAGTTTTACTGTGGTGGTATGCATCCAACGTCAAAGAGATGTAGAATACTTATTCGTACCATTATCAGTTACCGAAAAAAATGCATGTTGTCTAATATCTGTTGGTATTTACCCTACTTCACAATACGTAAGCAACACCGCTGAATATTCGTCCTAATGAACACAAGAGACAACACATTGGAGAGGTTGGAATGCGTTGAATAGAATTCTTCCACTTTCTTTATTGGTTCCTGTCGTTCCGCCTTCTATACGTTCCCGGTTCGGTCACTATTGAAAATTCCTTGTTATCTACACTTACAAGCAATAACAGTAAGTGTATGGCCTCGTATATTTTGAGAAAATGACCTGATTTCTCGGTGCCTTGCCTTGGTATTGGGATATAGTACGCTACAAATGCTTGTGAATGGATAGTAAATGTAAAATGAGACCGGTACCACACAGTAGTCTTAAGCTAAGCAAATTGTTCTCGATTTATAGGCCTGTAAATAGTTATTGCTTGTTATAATGTTATGATCCCTGATATATACATATATATATATATATATATATATATATATATATATATATTTATATATATATATTTATATATATATATATATATATTCTCAGTGAACCAGATCAACTCTATTTCATTGTTATCATTTCTATGTTAATTTGAAAACTAAACTTAAGCTTAAGGCTAAACTAAACTTAGCCTAAGGCTCCGCCTACGTGAATTGTTCACGAAAACCTTTCTTAGTAATTAAACTATTGGTGTAAATCGTACAAAAATCCATTCTGAAGTTTTCGAGTTTGTCTCGTTCATTTCGTCAGGCCAAAAGAGAAATTTATTTTATAATATGTATAGATAATATTGTATTACTTTGGTTCTTAGTTCGTTGACTATTACAACAAATTATCAAAGCGGCTTACGATGATGTCACACACACAGTTATTTTTCCATTTCAAAAAGTCAAATAGAACTCACAACTTACAATGTTACTAATGGCGTCATTTTCATAGTATGACATAATATTTTCACGTTCGCCTCACATATGAGATACAACATAGTAGTATTCATGAAGTAATCAGACACCCGGTGAATTAAAGTACCGCCCCTCGTTATGCATAGAATTATTCGTTTCAAATGGCTAGGAAATGGATATAGTACCAACCATACGAATACGAATTAAGTCTGAATAGTTGCAGTGACATAATTGCAATGGTCCTCACATTTTTATTTATAAAATCGTATAGCAATATTAGTCACGAATTGTTACGCTTTAAACCATATAGTATTAAAATTATTATATAAACTTTAGTTACAGTAAAGTTACTACTTAAATGTAGCCCTTTGGTAGGTACATCAAAAAATATTTTCGCTGCTTGCAAGTAATAAAAACAACTGGGATAGATGGATAACGATTGTATGTTATGTATTCATACATTTTGTGAAAATAAATTACACTTTATTTAAAGTATTCAACACATTTATTCAAAATTGTCATTTAAAAGTAGGTTGGTCAAAAATGGTTTTGTATTTTAAGCGGTATTTGCCACATAATTAACCTAATAGACATGTTTCAAAATAGCACCACCGAGTTGTTCTGATTTGCCACACTGCTGTAATTGAAACCTCCGAACGAAAACTAGTTCCATTCATTAGTCAAAGTTTTACGAAGTCACCAGTTCACTCTAATTTATCAAACGACACCAACACTGTACTCCCGATATAGGCCAAACAGAACTTGATCAGTATGCCGCCGTCCCGTCCAAAACTTAGACATTGAACGTAGGTTGACGGGCTACGAAACTGTCTAGAATTCCTGTATTGTTTTAGCAGGCTTTGGCATCCCCTGGGGATGGCCTGGCTTATTGTGTGTTCGACGTAGCTGGATCATTGGACAGGCCCACTCGATTAGTCTGTGAACTCTATAGATAGCGAAGTTTCGTGAGGCATATTGGTCTTTTGACAATTTGCCTTGCGAACGTGTTGGCTATGGATTCAAATTTAAATAATTTCTTTGAAATAACATTTTTACGGCATGGCTCGGTTAAGTTTTCTACAATATTTATTAACTGAAATAAGAAATTTGTTCAAAATAAGACTGTAAATTTACGTGATTCTGTGATTTGGTTTAGTTATTAAATACATTTTACATAAATATTAAATTGGTAATGACTCCTTATCTTTGTGGGAATCGGCTTCAGAAAGCTTGTACGAGTATATTAACTTTAACAAGGTTCATTACGTAGTAGGCGCGCTACAAACTTCTCATAGTTTCATAGAACATTACGATAAAAATAATAAATTGTTCTCCTATTAACTGCATGCCATATTGGATAACTATAGTTGAAGCTGTAATCACCGTAATTACAATTCGCTTTCATATTTTCTGAAAAGCTTAGTTAATTGTAATCACCTCGGTGCAATATCGTATATATATATATGTAATTGCGCTAAACACAATAGGTACACAGTCATATTTCGTTTTTATTTGGTTGTCATTTACTATTACTGGCAGCCCTCATAACAGCAATGCTGAACAAAGGCCTTCCCTGACAACCAGGTTTTATTTGTTTTATCTATCTCGCCGTTCTATGCGCAACCCTCTCTAAAGATTTCACTTTGTGGTTATTTTGGCCAAGCACAATGGGGCTAAAATAACACACAACCTTAAAAAAGCGCATCCAACCCTCCTCTGTTTTGAAAGCCACGAGTACTTTCGAATGCAAGTGTGAATTCCAGGAATATTAAAGTTCCCCACAAAGTTTTGTTAGGCTAAGCAGCTTATGCTCTGCAAGTATCATTATTACTACTCATTTGCAAAATAGGTCAAGCTCCACTTAAAATTCTAGTCCCGGAATAGCTAGCAGCTAATACTTGCCACACAAGACTGGAGTGTAATAAGTTTCTTTAAAAAATACGCCACAGGAAGCAGAATAAATTACTGACGATGGTATTCCCATCTCGTCACGTGTCTTAAGTAATTTGTCAGTAATTGGACGACGTAATTAGTATCCTAGGGTCTTAATAGAAAGAAAAATATAAATGAAGCAGGCTCGTTGATAATAAGTAGGTTGGTTTTGTATTTCCTGACAGGATCTTTTGTTACATTGCTTACTTTACATAAAAACGTATAATGGCCCATATTACAGTCGCATACATTGTAATGAGCTGGTAATGGACGCTGTGGTGTTTCTGTCTTTTTTAATTGGAAGCTAATAATATATTCTTTTGAAAGGACTGTGAGTGCTGCCTGTATAGACAAGCGATGGAGAATAGCGTGGCTGCGCCAAGTTATTAGATGAGTGGCTATATATTGCTGAAAAGGGTCTCTCCAGCGGTTCTGGTGATAACGTAAAGTACCTTCTGCCACATTTGATTTGGAGATCCGATACCGTCATATATCTTTATTGAAGTACTTGCAAATTCTTTCGTTTTTGGTGATATTTTAAACGAGGCCTCGGAATATGAAAACGGTCACGTTTTTGCCTTACGAAATCTTTGTAACAAAATATACGGTTCTGTAGAAATTTCAATGCCAATATCGTGATTTAAGACTCCAGGTTTGCTTTGTAAGTGAAAGTTGTTTGATTTATTATTATTATATTCTTAGTATTAAGGTTGTCTGTGACCTAACAAGCACGTAGTAGGTATATAATTATTAAAATTACGAAGGTTAGATTGCAGCCGATTTTCAAAACTTGATACTTAATTATCTCTCTAAAGTCTAAAAGCTGACCTTGATGAAATAAGACTCAATTAAAATATGGGCGGCTGTAAATACATACAAAAACAAATATTTTTGAATTTATTTGTTCGCAACATAGGTACTTGCAGTTTGCGCTTATGTTATCAATTTTATTAATCGTTAGCATCAAGTCAGATAAATTGTTCCTTATGTATTTTTTTCATCCACCTTGGTGCACATAACTCTATTCTAACCTACCCTATACATACAGGTGGATGGCTAATATTGTTTTTACAAAACGTAATTTGTAGGCACAGTTTCTTTTAATCCACCGAATTACTTTTCTCTAAGTAGACTTGAAGGCACAGGTAAACTACTTACAAACCTAAATTGAGGTCATTTAAGCGTAATTACTTTAGTTTTTAAATAAACCTACTTGTATAAAAGTCGGCCAACGATATAAAAGGACAGTTTGTTACGTAATCTAATCACAAGCGACTGCCCAAAACTCGTTTTACTTAGAAAGTAGACCACTTTATTAAGTTTGACATGAACCAATTTAAATATTAAAACACTGTTTGCTTGACACTGGTTTCGCCCCCGCATATTCGCTAGTTTCAATGCCAAATTGTGTATTACTGTTAGATCGATATTTATTGCTTCCGAGAAAAGATATAAAAGTACATGCCTATTAATACATGCCAGAAGTATTCAGTAGGTCCCTTGGAAAAGAAGGCTAACATACCTAGGTACGTACTAGGTGTTCTTTCCAGTCCATCGGAGTTTGTACCTAGATACTTATATATCAGTAGGTGTTCTTCGCAGTTTGACTTGTATTATTTTCTGTGTCTTGACTCCTACCAGTCACCTACCAGGTCTTATTGGGCATCCTTAACAACCTGGTTGCAAAATATCCAAAATTTCTTCAATGTAAACTCTGCCTTTTACACATTATTCACACGATATGTACCATTGGTACATGTATGTATCTATATCCTACTGAAGGATTAGTTGTGGGTTTATCAGACGTGAAATTGTAGGCTCAATATCGAGATAATTTATTGTATTTGCCGTACGCGATATTTTCTATTAATATACTCAGTATTATGATCACGAATTTGACCTCAAGATCAAAGCCAACCACTCCGCAATATAACCAAACTTCAGTTAGATACCCCAAGATTTTCCCTGAAAAACTGAATACGGCTCAACAATTTATTCCAAGATCACACAATTTCGTTCCGGGCTTACGTTTAAGCCACCATATTAACGAGACAGGCAAAGGTCTTCATTGATCATAAGCGCCGACATTACCTTACGCCTACGTAATATTACGCGGCCAAAGTTAAAATGATGTGTATTTCCTTCATATGCATAGAATAACGCGCCTACTAACAAACAAGTGTAATCTTTACAGCATATGGCTGCTAGAAGGAAGTAATTTGGCTCGCAAATGTTTGCTTTTTTTGCGGTCGTGTTTTATGAAGTAAGGGTGATGTGATATTTATTATACGAGCTTTTTACGAGCACATGGGATGTAACACCGGTATTGAGCAAGATTGGTTCTATGTTTATTACTTCTTGCCATAGAATGTCTGCGCCTCAGGGCAAAATTGATAGTTTCTCGACGTTGCTAAATTAGTGTTGATATAGTGCATACATATGGTACAGTTTTAGAGGTCAACTTGAGTCGTAATATCACCCAAGTCAATAAATTATGTACGGCCTTGTCTACTCAAAAATAACAGTTTCATCGCAACCTTGAAAATAACCAGATTATATCTAGCAAAAAATTGTGTCAAATTTTAACCGTTTCCCCGTTTTGTTTATACACGTACTATCAACTTTAATTGAGTTGTAGAAACAATATTCTATTTTGTAGACAGAGTATTTCGGCCCCTTTACCAGGCTTTTGATCGTTAAAGTGTTCTTCACGCTAAGAGCCTTTTAATATCGATTTATAACCAACTATATTGTGCAAGACAAGATACCGATCAGACACTCATAAGTGTTTATAATGTGTCTGATGAGTAATTTCCTTTGCACAATATTAGTATTTTAATTTAGTAGGATCGGGGTTCTAAGGCGCATCTTATGTAACCGGGATAGCACTAGGATGATAGTGATCACTGCGGTTTGTTAGGAAATACTTCAATAATGTACTTACCTAAAGCCATTTTAAGGACTACTACATATATGTATGTATAGTGAGTAAGTCTTTTACACAGGTACTTAATGTGTAAAACCTTGTAATAGACTGAACAATCTTTATGGATACATAAGTAAGCAGTCATGTGCAGTGCAGTGTAGTTTCTCGTACTTAAACATATCATAATACCAAATAATGTTTCAAATTAACCATGCATACATGATGTGACAGTTTTTATTTTTAAAGAGCTTATTAATATGCTCTACCTATTTATTTACAACTTATCTATATTATACTTTACACATTTTATTAATACTGATAAGCAGATACGTGAAATTTATTATAAAGTCAAATATTCTGAAGACAGATCCTCAGGTAAGAAATAATATTTCTAGGTACCTACTTATTTCATTACTTCTTTAGGGATTATTCGTCGCGGTCTGGTTAATTGGGTGACCATAATTGAGTCTAGACGATGAAGTATGGGCTATAACAATAGCTTGTAAGTAATCTATCAAAATGAACGTAATATATCAAGACAAGCTATTATAAGGTACTATGTATATGTTTTACTGCTTCGTAGGCCCGGCGGCATAAGCTATGCGAGCATAACTGTATTATATTTTTATGCTTGGGAAGAGCTGTGCTACTGAGTTTATCTCTAAAGAAAATTTACCTAAAGTAAAGCTGGGCAATATCAGTGGGTACGTAAAAGAGTAATTAAAGGGAGCGATAGCCTGGTAGAGAGAGGAGAGAAGAAACAAACAAACTACTACGCCGAAGTATTCTGCTTGAAAGCACTAACTTTTTGAAGTCTGGTGTGTATTTAATTGTTAAATATAACTGGTTAAGCGATGAAGGAAAACACTGTAAGGACACCTGCACGTTTACAGACATGGAGTAACAAACAATTACAATTTAATAAGCTCATACTCACGGAAAGTCAGTGATGTAAATCAAATCAAATCAAATCAAAAATAATTTATTTCTTGGGCCCAAAGGGCGCTTAAAAACGTCAAAGCTTACATTACATTAAATGCAATTAAAAATTATATGATACTTATTAATATTTAAGAAAATAATGTACCGAAGCTTAGATTAATTTTAATCCCACTGTTTTGGGTAGAATTAAAATCAATCTAAGTACCAGCTCCGAGTTGTAACACACTATGAGAAGAACTGGTGAGAAACTCATGTGCACTTTTTTCTAATAAAAATTACATAATATTGCATACATAATTACATTAATTAATATGGGTACATTGCTTAGGGTCACACAAACAAAATACAAGCACAAAGGGCACATAGAAACATTAAAAAACAAACAAAAAAAAAAACGAAACATACATTAAAAGCTCTAGAATACATTAGAAGCACTACACAACATCAAAAGCACAAAACTACATGACATTAAACACACAAAAGTACAATACAGCACAAAAGTACATAGGTACATTAAAAGCACAAAATTACATAAAAAGCACATATATGTCAGATAGAGCCACTATAAATTTCAAAGACAATTACTCCCATGATTCCTTATCTATTAGATAGTCGTTAATCGTATAGTGGGCCCTCTTAATAAGATGATTCTTAACACTAGTCTTAAACTTGTTTAATGGTAAATCGGTAATGTTAGTAGGAATTTTATTAAATAATCTCACACCGAGCCCTGCAAATGAGTTATGCACTCTATGTAGACGATGGTATTTACCCTCTAATTTGTGTTTGTTCCTACTATATATTGTATGTCTATCACTGATTCTGGCATATTTATGTATGTTTCGCTTTACATACATAATATTGGCAAGTATGTACTCTGATGCAACTGTTAATATCCTAATGTCCTTGACCCTTTCTCTAAGGGAGTCACGTACACCTAACTGATAGATTGCACGTACCGCTCTTTTTTGAATTCTGAATATGATCTCAATATCTGCCGCCCTGCCCCACAACAATACGCCATAGGACATAACGCTATGGAAGTAGCTGAAATATACCAGCCTAGCTGTATCCACATCAGTAAGCTGTCTTACTTTCCTAACAGCGTATGCTGCTGAACTGAGCCGCCCTGCGAGTCCAGTTATTTGTGTACCCCACTGAAGCTTACTATCCAGCGCTATGCCCAGGAATACCGCCGTATCAACAAAACTAAGAACTTCATTATTTAGAGTTAAATTACTGCTGAGATTTTTCACATTTGGCAAAGTAAACCTAACACATTTAGTCTTTTTTGCATTCAACAATAAATTATTGGCAGTAAACTAATCCAGGACTTTAGCAATTGATTTGTCTACATCATCAAAATTACTCTTCCTACGATCAGCTTTAAAAATAAGCGACGTGTCATCTGCGAACAATACAATGTCACAAAAATCCTGAACATAGAACGGCAAATCATTAATATAAATGAGAAACAAAAAGGGGCCTAAAACTGAACCCTGTGGCACGCCCATTGTGATAGCTAATTTTGAAGATCTAGAGCCATTTATATCCACTTGTTGTACCCTGTCACTTAAGTAAGAGGCAAGAAGGTCGAGTGCAACATCCGTGATTCCGTAGTGCCTTAGTTTACGAAGGAGCGTATTGTGTTCCACGCAATCGAACGCCTTGGAGAGATCACAGAACACTTCGATGGCATCCTGTGAATTCTCCCAAGCATTAAAGATATGATTTAGGAGAGCAACACCAGCATCTGTAGTCGAACGACCCTTCGTAAAACCATATTGTTCACTGTGTAACAAGCCATTCAGGTTAAAATGACGCTGCAATTGCCGCAACACAACTTTTTCAAATATTTTACTTATAGCCGGTAAGATAGAAATCGGTCTATAGTTGGTTGGATCATTTCTGGAGCCTGTTTTAAACAAGGGAACTATTTTACTATACTTCATTAAATTGGGAAACACACCTGCATCAACACAACGGTTAAATACTGTAGCTAAATGTGGTGATATATTTACAATTATATTATCTAATAATTTAATTGAAATTCCCCACAAGTCAGTAGTTTTTTTATAATTGAGTGACTTGAAGATTTTGACAATGTCTGTTGGGCTAATGTTATTAAAATTAAATTGGATATTGCACTTTCCCACATTCTCCCTCATTAAAGATTCAGCCTTCTCTGACGAGGAGTTCAAGGAGCTGGTTGTTGAAATGGGTATGTTTGAAAAAAAGTCATTAAAAGTTTGAGCTATATCTAATTCATCTTTAAGAATTTTATTGTTGTATATCAGCTGGATACTAGTTTCACGCGGCTTAGACCGCCCAGTTTCATTATTAATCATATTCCAAGTTGATTTAATCTTGTTGTCAGACTGTTTTATTTTGTTGCTTAAATATAATGACTTAGCAGAAGCACAAGCCCTTTTAAAAATTTTTGAATAATTTTTAACATATGCAGTAAAAGAAGGTTCAAAATTATATTGTCTCATACCATATAATTCGTACAACTTAGCTCTACTTTTATAAATCCCCACAGTGGCCCAGTCACAAAATTTCATCTTTACATTTTTACTAAATGTTTTACTTTTGAAAATTGTGTTATATTATTTTTCTATTATATTAAATAAGTCTCTATAAAGGTCATCTGGGTTATTCAAATTAATATCCAGATTGGATACCTTAGTATCAACATTGCTACAAAATCTTGCCAAACGATCTGTAGTGATAGGTCTACAAGTAATTATTATAGCTTCATCTATATTCTTAATAGGTAGCATGACTTTCTGCCCAAGATGGTCTGATGTAAGTCACTTACAATTAGTTTATTCACACAATCACAGTTGCAAAAGAAGTTATCTATGCATGTAGCAGAATGCGAAGTTATTCTGGTAGGCTCGTAAAACAGTAATTCAAATTGAATGAGTTAAATAAACTAACTAATCTTAAGCTATTAGAGGACTGCGCAAGCAGATCAATATTAAAGTCTCCACACACTACCACAGACTTATTACTGAGGGTTAGACATCTGAGCACATCTTCCATCGTAGTCTCAAACAGCTGAAAGTCACTCTGAGGTGGTCTGTAAACAGTGACTATTATATAGTGCGATAACTCAATGCAGGCAAGTTCTACTGTACACTCTATCGAGTAATTCACTATATCTTTACGTTGTCTACACTTGATATTATTCCTCACAAAGATCATCGATCCACCATGAATTGCTTTCTGTCTAACAAATAAACTAACTACTGAATAATTTTCATTATTGAATACTAATTGATGTGCCTGTAACCAATGTTCGGTGAAACAGAAAATGTGAATATTATGTTTCTCCAAAAATAATTCTATTTCTAGTTGCTTGCCGGATAAGCCCTGGATATTCTGGTGTACTATATTCAATGTTGGCTTATCAGTTGTCTTATTATTTAGTTTAAAATATTATCACTATTGTCACTAATAGGTAATATAGCATTGGATTGATATGGAATGTTATTAAATTGAATATCATTGGATTTAGGTATGTCAAATGGAATAAATGTCTGATCTAAACTAATACTTACAGTACTTGGAGAAAAACTACAAAATACTGAGTCACTACTTAACCCACTCCGAGTTGTGTCAAATTGTAAATTAATTGCTAGAAGCCTAGCAAGTTCCTTTCTATAATAAAGTGACAGGTACATTGTACCTTTAGTCAATCTATATTGATTAATAAATTTATTTATGTCAAGAAATAAAATAAAATTATCATAATACCTAGTGGAATTATACATTACCATGTTTAGGTTATGTATGTGTCTGTTTTGTGTACTGTCTAGTGTGCAAGAATATGGCAAGGCACAAGTAATAAATTTACAACCGGTTTTATTGTGAAGTGATACCATTATTTCACTTAAATGAATGATATCCTGTCTGGTGACTGATAAGCTGTCACCATACAAAATTATCACCGTAGATTGAGCATTTAAATGTGTTGTTTTTAAGCAATTAATTATGTGACTAAACTTGGCACCTGGTGAACAAATGTTAATTATGGGCTCTGTCATGTAAGAATTAATTAGCCTACCAAAACCTATGCCTATTCTATCTGAGAATATATATGCATTATTGTTTACAATTTCTGACAACGGTAACTGTATCTTATTATCAGAAGTATATGAGATATTACTATATTACTCTTTGATGCTTATAAGCTGAGGTAGTGTCACATTACAGGACAGAGGTTCTGATTGAGATATCTCGCTTAGTGGCTGATTGCAATTTGAGCACTTGATACCATTTTGTAGACTAAGCACTTGTTCCAGATTTTCTTTGCCAACTTTGGCAATCTCCTCATATCTCAGTATATATTCCTGAGTTTCCTTTTCATAATTAGAGGACATTCTACATAATTGAGCCTGTAGATCTGTAATTTGTTCACTTAAGTCTTGCGTGTGCCTATCATACAGTAACCTATTTGAGTCTATTTGCTTAATGTAACTTTGTAATGTTAGCAATATTGATGCACGCTCTTCAAATAAATCACAATTTTGTTGAGATAAACTTTTCAATTTTCCTAGCCTTTTGAGGTTATGTTGCAATTTTTTTATTGATTTATGACTTTGGCACATTGTCTCACTTTCTTGTAGCGTCTTAAATTATAACAAATATACTTGTGATTGTATGGCTCAGCCTTGGAACACTCCACACCCATAAGTTCAGAATAGAGGTTCTGAGTCGCACTATTATTTAGGACCTGAATTGCGAATGCGAGGGAAATGTGTCAATCGAACGTGTGCGAGGTATTTTCCGAGACCTAAATAGAGCAGAGTGGGATGAACCTTAGGCAGTGAACGTAATGAAATTACGCTTTTGATAACATTGAGCTTTTCATTACATGAGATGCATCTATACAGGACGGTGCGAACTTAATTGAATGGTATTTCAGAGAACCTATTTTCGGTAGTTCAGCTTAGGATGATACCTATTTATTTGCCAAAATGATATGACGTTTCTTTAATAATCAACTTCTTACCTATAACCTTTGAATGCTATATTCAAATATAATTTACAACAATATACCAAATACTTAAAATGAACAGAGTTAAAGATCGAAAAATTGTACCTACTTCTTAATTATTGTAAGAGTCTTTGCTGCTTTGTTTATAATCAGATCAGATTGTGAAGCACTTTTGATGGTTAAAACCTTCTGTGTCCACTTCTTCTTAGTCGATTTCTTTTCAAATATTTATTCTAAATGAGAAACGTAGAACAAGTAAGAAACGGTTCTACATTAAACTTGCTCAGATATTAAAGTACAATTAATATAAAGTGATTTTAGTCGGCCAGAATAACTGTATTCTATGTGTACCAGCAGAAATACTTTTAAGCGTCTGTTAATAAGATAAGGTCACTTACTTTGAAAGTGCCGACAATTATTTTAGTAGCACATAAAACCTACAAAACGTACATAATTATCTAAATTAGGCAAAAGCTCTTAGATAATATGAGTACAAGTAATTAAAGAGCAACGAGGTTCTTAAAATTGGACTCGACGTAAAAATCACAACAAAGATTTTTAATTCTCAACGAATTCCGCTTAAGAAAATATAAGTAAAAGAGAATGCCTAAATGTGAATAAGCAAGACTGGGAATCTAAAGAATAGGTCAGACGAAAGGGAAGAGGCCAAATTAAGGAAATTAACTTTTTATAATAAAAGGCGGCTCCCACTCGTCTGCAAATGACGTACCATTAATTGTGTGATGTAATTAAGGCTGAAAACAAATAAAGGTAGTAGTGGGATCTTCCTTTTCACTAGCTTACACGCTTCAATGCGGTTTTGTTAACATTTAATAGTGTACTTAGGGTGCGCGGTGGTTGGCTTTTAACCGAAACTCTGTGACTGTCGTGAATGACTTTTTTTCTGTTGCTGCTATTAATCTTCACAGTGTTTTGTTTATTTAAGTGCTTGCGGCATCAACAGACAGTAATAAACGGTCTTGTTGATTCTTGTGGTGGGCCAGCTAATCTATATTATGTAAAAGAGTACACGCTTTTGCAGTTAGCAGACCTTTTTCTAATATTGTTTATTTTTTAAACAGATGTTGAAGATAAGTTATAAAAGTGATTATTATTTACTATTATAAATATACATATACTGTTGTATACATATACCATAGAGGATACTACTGAATGATTAGTTTAGTAGTTATTGGGTAGTAAACTACATATCTTAACTTTGAGGTTCACAGCTTATATCCAACATTTAAATGGTAATACAACTGACTACAATATGATAAGTCCAGTATTTTGCCCAACCCCGAGTAAACAGTCCATTCATAAATTCGTTTATACCAAACAAATATGAAATTGATTGTGAGTCGCCAACTCATCGTCTAAACATGCTGGTAGTAATTCCAACCTAATTGCTATATCTGATAACGATGATATCTAAATAAATAGTAGAGATATTTTCAAGTGTATTGATATCAAATCACGAGGTACGAATATTTCCAATTATTGAGTTACGAAGAAATGAGTTACATTTCTCTTTAAATTGATAATCTTGTTGTTAATTGCACCTTTCTAGATAGGTACTGTGTAGGATGTCCGGCGGCTTTATAAAATTACCACCTTCGGAAAATATAAGAACACTAGTTGACGCCAGCTGCTTCACACGCACATATTTTCGAATTACCCGTTTTGCCCGATCCCGTGAGAATTTCGGGAAATCCCGTCTTAGTGCACCCCTACGGTCCCCAAGGAACATACATCCTAAATTTCAGCTTTTTGCGCCGCGTAGTTTCGGCTGTAGCGTGTCTGTCAGTCAGTCAGTAACGCAAGGATTTTATATATTAAGAAGATAAGATATAAATGTTCGAAGATAGCTACTAGTTCTGACTACTTCGAGTAAAATCTGTTTGAAGATCTTGTTTACTTAAAGATAATATTATTACCTACCTACATCGCTGCATCGGTTTCTGGTTTAGGTTCGGTTTGTCGTTTTTTCATTTCTGTATAAATAATCAATATACGTATGTATACTGCATGCTTGTAACCATTTTCTAAACACAACATAGTATGTATAATATATGTCAAAGATGAGCGAGTATTACGTACTATCGTTTATTCGAGCTTACTTCAAACGTTAGAGCTTCGTTAGAAATTTACCAATTTAGTTTTTACGCGTCCGCTCTACCTAAATACTCCTGTGAGTATTAAGTTTTGAAAATTCTTGTTCTTAAAGTGTGTGCGTACTGTTACTCACACACTTTAAAAACATAAATGATCAAAACTTACTATTTGACGACTTGAATTACTAAAAAGAATGCATAGAATACTTTGCACCTAAACATTTGTGTATCCATATTTCCACAAGTGGAATAAACATAACTAGATAGAACGGAAGAGGGTAAATAGGAGGTAGTCAGGAAATAACATTGCCAGAAGGAAATAATATTATGAGAAGGTGAGGTTAAGTATCTTGGTTCAAGGCTCCCTCTCAGGTGGGTTATTGTGTTTGTTATTTTATATGAAAAACAAAGTAGAGTAGGAATACAATACCGGGTAATCCGCATGCCGAGTGCGTGTCTGGATTTTATGACTGCATCAATAATTCGTTGTTAGTTTTGACTATAAAGCGACCTTTATCCACAAGGATACCTATATTTTGAATTATTTAGAGTAGGGCTTTACTAATCAATAATTTTTAATCAAGGAAACCAGCTTGATTGTAATTATTTCAATCATAATTTGACGGCCGGTTGGCGAAGCGGGAGTGTAAGCGACTGCTACGCTGAAGGTCGCGGGTTCGATTCCCGCTCAAGTCAAACATTTGTGTGCATGAACATGGATGTTTGTCTTGGTCTGGTTGTTTCTATGTATAATATGTATGTATTTACAAAAAAGAAGTATATATGTATGTTTATCCATTATCTAGTACCCATAGTACAAGCTCTGCTTAGTTTGGGACTAGATGGTGTTGTGTGAATGTAGTTAGAATATTATTATTATTATTATATACGTGACTTTTGATATCGGACTCACTCACCTATTTAATATGACTGAGAATGTGGCAGAGGCATCATGGAGTAACCTACCAACAGTTGAGACAGAGACACTGAGACCTCAGTGAGAGGAACAAAAATTGCCGCTATTTTACACGCAGTACTTTCTTTTCTTGAATTTTTCTTTGCTTATTCTCAATTTCGTTTATATTCAGTAATTTGCAATGTTGTGTTATGTTATTTAACAGAAATTAAGAAATATTTTAAATTTTATAAGCACTTCCGATTGCAAAGGAAAGTGGTATACCGATAAAACTATCTTGAGGACAAATCATAAGACCAGTTTCACAAAAATCCAGTTGCACTGGACGTTACAACTCGAATGTTAATAACGCTTCTATATCGTAGGTTTAATTAACATTTAAACTTTCAGATAAAAGCTCAAACGATAAGCAAAACCGTAGTAAACCCGCAGTCTTATTACCTTGTTATTCTATCAAACGCCTAAAGATTATCAGTTGACGGTCCCGACATGCTACCGACATCGTAATTGAATACTTTTTATTGTCCATTTCTTGTTTCAACCGAGAATTCTCAAAAGATAAACTGTAATAACCGAGTAATCATTTTTTTATCCGCCGATTAATCTTTCATCTAATGCAGACGTTTTGGTATTTTATTACTAGCCACATTTTACTTTTTACAGCATTCTATATTTAATCTATGAATCCACTCACGAAGTAACAAAATTTCAAATATGGAAGTAACTCACGTGGGCTAACGAGCCCTAACGCTTTAACGCGCAAGGATAAACTTTGGAAAAGCGTTTATAAACAGTGTCTTTCATTTGGTATTTCAAATTTTGCCGTTACTTTGTTGATTATTGTGCTGAAGGTAAAAGTGTCTACAAATAATAATACAGTCGCTATGTTAGTAAAAGTAGTGACTCTCATATGTCATAATTATTCTACTATCAAAAGAAAGTTCAACATTGATACATAAAAACTAGTCACAAACTGATAATAGCTATGAGTATAGGGGAACGTGAAGTAAATTCATGTACCTTTTTTCAATAGGTGCAGATAATACGAAAATCTAATACCCGTAGTTCCAAGCGTCAGCTGTCAATGTGATGGTGATACAGGTGAATATTTTACCTTCGTTAAAAATAACGACGTATAAATAATCTGCCAGGATCCAGGTAGAGTAAAAGGGTTGCTCAAATAATAATATACATTCTTGCTTATTATTGCTAAGATGAATGGGTATTGAAAATGCCATTCAACATTGAAATTCGAAATTCAAATTCTTTAAATTCAGTATCTTTGGACAAACGTGTTGGTATATTCAAAACATAATGCATTCCGTAAACAATAACTCATAGCATAAACAAGCGCTAAGCTTACGTCCCATAAATTATGGAGCGGTGACATTCGAATCGGTGTGAAGGCATTTTATACAGGGCTCAAGGGACGAAGGGCCTAACAATCAGATTCGTCCCAAATTAAGATGGCATTAACTTATTGTTTACGCATATTTGTTGTGGTTGACTGTAACTTTTTATTTATAAATTTATACTCATCTCTTCGTGTTGTTGTGTAATTATTGTTGTGTATATTTGTGTCTGTCTGCTCACTGCTGAGGTCAACGACCTTTGTAACAGATATTTTATAGGACATGTTTTTATAGGTCGAACTGTACCTAACTGTAGCAAGCCTATTGTTTTACCAATATAACTAGTACGGTGCGTAACTATACCATTTGTTAAAAAATCGAGTTGCTAACAGACATTGACAAATAACGTTTCAAAAACTTTTCCAGTATTGTAGCAGCGTTAGCTGAGTGGATAGACCGACAGACTGCTGCGCAGTGGCTCTCGGGTTCGAATCCACGGCATACACCTATGACTTTTCGGAGTTTAATGCGTATTAAATTGTTAATTTTCGCTTGCTAATCGGTGAAGGAAAACATCGTGAGGAAGCCTGTATGTCTCTGAATTCTCCATAATATTCTCGAAAGACATGTGTAGTCTGCCAACCCGCACTTGGCCAGCGTGGTGGACTATGGCCTTACCCTTCTCATAGTGAGAAGAGGCTAGTACTCAGCAGTGTTACAGTATAAAGGGCTGATGATGATGATTGTTTCTGCTCTTAGTAAAAACCTTGAAATATATTTAGAATCATTTAATAATAATTAGTCAACTTCATCAAAGTTAGTGCATTCTCAAAGACAGATATGATGTAGTTTCATTTCTTTACGCCAAAGGCCTATTCTTTGGAACGGAGTGCTTGGGCCGGTTGGAAGTGGCAAAGATGTCAAATTCCACAGAAATAGGCCATGTCAAGTGAAGTTAAGAATCCCAATGCCCCGCAGCGGTGACGATTATGTAACCAAAGACCACCCGACGGGTAGGGTTGTCACTTGACTGTATCACTAGTCATAATTATTTTAGTTTAGGTGATCAAGCTGATATTACGTATAAAATTAGGTAATGGCAACTAAAGTATATAAAAATTACAAACATTTTCCTTAAAAGATTAAATTAAATCTACTTCTGCATTTTAATAAAGGAACTATAATTTTGTTCACATAAAAACACGGATATGGTGAAATAAAAAACAGATTATTCTAAATGGTAACAGAACAGAAAAATGCTGAAAAGATAAAACGTGCGTTCACATAATATGAGCAAACGAGACCTATGCGAGATCACGCAAACTGAGAATTTTAAAATACGAGTTAATAAAATCTTTTTACGATAATTTAATATATTTGATGACAACATATTATCTAAGTACTCTATCGGTTTTGTATCTACTACTTGGCACGTGTGTGCTATTATATTCATGGGTAAACACATAATTATACAAAATAATTGTCAACTACACTCAGACTTTAAAAAAAAAAGATCTTATCGCACAACAAAAAAAAACATCACATCTCGTGGTTCAGGGATAGTGTGACAGCCCTATGTCGAAGTCAAGTCGGCGGTACGGAATGAAAGCGGCGTGACGACCCTCGTCATCTGAAGGAGTGCGTCGCGACCGCTCTACATTTTGTGCGAACAACCGCTACACAATCCGATGACGTCACTCACAACTCGCGCCGAATCATTCACAAGTATTTATTATGATAATGTTACGATAAAGTGACGTTGATGACGATGTTTATTTTTATTGCTGTTGTAAATTCAATTCCCATGACCAGTACGCTAGGCTCGACTGTCATCATTCTAGATGATAGTCAATAAAGCAGCGCTCTCAAATATCACGAATTCACGATAGCTTTTGAAGTTATCTGTACTATTTTTATTGTTGCCGGTCACTTTAAGTCATTCACATAAATGAAAATCATTGTATTTAGTTAAATAGTTACAAAGATTACTTTGCGCTAGCTGTAGAAAAAAATCGATGGCAACTCATTTTAAAATTAAGTTTTTTTAAGATTGATTTGGATGACTACATTACTGTATAATTATACCCTGTACTATTTTTGTTTGTCTTGGAATATTCAAGACTATTGTTTTATTCTTAATTTATTTTCCAAAGAAACACTTTTCCTGCGAAGGATACAAGGCTACGCCTAATTTACTTTTAATTGCCACGTAAGGCTGGTATTGGTTTAGGTAACGATAATTTTGTAGGCATTACACACCGCTAGTGTGATCGCCACCCAATCGTGGAATTACAGAGGACGGTTAAGGTAATTAGCTAATAATAATTACTAGTTGCTCCACATATACTTAATGATATAAAATCAATTATTATGTTATGTTATTTTATTGTTTTGCGCAAGTGATATTTATTTATAGTTTTAAGTGGGTATTGGGTACTACACTTCTACACCTTTCTATTTTGATGTCAGTCGTACCATAGGAAAAAGATTTTGTTTTTACCCTAACGGATTTACAAAAAATTAAAACCACGAACTCAAAGAACGCCCAGACTTCATCTTTGGATCACATTAACTGTTGATTTGTATGGGAATCGAACCGATTACACTCGGTGCGCTGTTAAACGGCGAGACGGCTGCTTAAACCATTACTACTACATCTCCAGTGCAGCAAAAAATAAATTAAATCTAAATACACCCTTCTTCATGAGTATAAACTATAAAGCACAGTGTGAATGTGTCTTTGCCTTCCCATCTGCGACTTTGTAGGTACTTCTATAAGATGAATTAATGTGTATATGGTTATTTAAAGGCTCAAACACAAACACACCGGATGCGTATGCGGTGTATTACTGTTGCGTATGTATTACTGTTAGATTTTCTTGTAGCCGATGAACAATAATATGTACATTTTATTATAAAGCAAGAATTCCAGATATCCTCTGACCACGACAACTGCACTGTAGTTGAAGAAAATATATATATACCGAAGCTACATTGCTTGATTTTTGCCGTTATATAAATAGCTGTTTCATAATTAAATAAAATGATCAGATCGGCAATAATAACGATGAAGTTACTTTAATATTAATATTTTAAATGCTAAGTATTTTATCCAAATAATTAAGGCAGGTTTTGTTAATCTGCGTGAAGGTATTTACTTTACAGGCAATAGTTTCAACTTAATTGCTTTCTGAAGTCCAATATAGAACTTCTTAATTAGACCAATATTTTATATTCAAGAAAGCAATTTCACACAACCTCCAATTTTAAGTGGATTAACTTTTTTGAGTTCTTTAATTATATTTCACCTTACGAAAGTTTTACCCAGAATTTTAATGGTTAATTCTAAACTTATATACCTACACCAACCCCGATCACGGAATGACACCAATCGTACCGTGTAACCCATGCTGAAATATCGGAGTCAGTGGCGTAGCGTGGGGGGGGCCGGGGGGGCCATGGCCCCGGGCGGCACATTTTAAGGGGGCGGCAAAAGAGGGGCGAGAAATAAAATAAAAATTCAAATTTTAAAATACTTGGCGCGCGCACTGACACTATCCCAGCAGGACTGCATGGCGGCGTGGGCGTAGTAGACGCGTGTGTCCAATATTCTGGTGATCTGCGAGCCTGTTATGAGTAATTAATTAATCCATTATATCACTGCCGAGCCGCCCTTGTGTGCGATGTGTGCCGCCCCTATCCCCTATTGCCATGTCGCACTGGCGCACACAGGCGCCAGAGCAATAGGGGCGCCTCGTGCCAGATAAAATAACAGTGTTAATTATTGAAATTATGTTTGATTTGCTTCAAAATAAAAAATAGTCTTTATAGTTGAATATAGAAGAAAACAGGTACAGGTCCCTAAGACAATAGTCACACCTGCGGTTTAACTATACGCTATTTGAACTTTGACTCCAATATTTACGATATTTGCGTTAAAATCAAAGCCAATTATTACACATACGACAATAACGCCTTCTGCTAATATTTGGACGCAACCCTGTGGGACGAGACGCGGGATTTGTCCATAAACTTATAGATTTCGCGTCTCAACTCCTTATTTTTGCGTGTATAAGGAGTTGGTAAATGCCATAAATCGGTGACGGACAGCAACGTCACCGGTGCGAGAAGCAACGCCCTTTGCCCTTCATGACGCACACGGACACACAGCGGCACAATTTTTTGGTCGCCTAGCTATTTGGAGGAGAATACCATTACCCTAGATTCAGATCCAGTTGCCACCAGCTACATTATTCCCGGCCAAGGACGCGGTCGTGATAACGGCGATGCATAGGGTCTGTAACATCACCGAGCTAGCAGGCGACTAAAATTAATTATACTTGGCGACCTACAACGAACGCAGTCTAGGACTAAATGAACGGAAACCTCGCCGAGCCCGAGGTAGAATCAAGTCACATAAAATGTCACATACCTACTTGGGTTATCATCAGAAGTCCGAGACAGGAGGAGAACATGTTAACTCTAGATTCAGGTGACTGGTTCTACCCTGACCAAATCTTTCGTTCTAGGCTGACCCAATCCAGCGCCTGTGTGCGAAATCCATGCGCCTTTTTGTCGTACTTTTTCAAAAGTAATTTGAATAATTAACGCTGGCATTTCACCCGTCGCGCGGTTTCTTACCCCTGGCGCCTGTGCGCGCCGCACACATCACACATAGGGGCGGTTCGGTCCTGCTTCTACCTTCAGGAAGGCGACCTACTCTCTTGGGTGGTGTCGGATTCCTGGACAGGAGGAAACTTGTCAACAACGTTGTGGAAGTCGATAGTGTGTCGAACCAGGGAGCGTACCTACCTCGTACTTAAACTCTATAATAGGCGTTGCCTTAAGAGGATACAGGTATATGCGCCGACCTTAACTCACCTCACGAGATCACCGCACAAAGAAAAAAAAGGAGTGTAAACTTTCAGCCGAGACCTTCGGACTGTTGAGGCAATGACGCGAGTTGCCACTGCGGATGGCCACACCGTCAACACAAAATTCGAGAATCTCGAGGAGGTTGAAACTTTTTATCCACAATTGTATACCTCGCACGTAAACAGACTAATTGGATTTAGTCTTGACGACCACAGAGCCTCACTGACGCAGCCACTACACCGGAGACATGCCGGATGAGAGCCAGGCAGGACCTAGTCATTACGATTGCTTTTACATTTTCGTTCGGGCTTTATTATTATACCACGTACCTTTGTTGTCAGTAACCGATATTTCGGCACTGTAACCGCTATTTTCATGGTTGTAGGAACTCTACAAACTCTACAAAGGTACGTGGTATATTATATCTGTAGAAGAATGTAAAAGTAACACAAAACACTTGATGATGATCTATTTTTTTTAAAGCCATCCATGTTTTATTTATGACATTCTACAAGTCATATACATAATTATATTGCAGCTGAGAAACGGCCGCTGCCCTGCGCGACATATAAATACCCTTAAAAATATTATACGCTATGCTTCTTCATTGTGTCACTGGTTCAGATTTTCTGTTCCCAAAACTTGGCTACGGTAACGGCATTGTCTGAGGCCACTTTAAGACCTCGTTTACTGCAGGTAGATGGGCTAAGAGGGCATGAAAGCAAATGCGCCACGGATTGTGATGGAGCTCCGCAGTCGCTACACCTATAACCTATGCTTTATTGCTTACAATTGAGACGAGTCAAATGATAATTTGTTTAAATCCATCAAGCCGTTTGGGGGTGTAAAGCCAAGCTAATGAACATACAAACATACCTACATCCGAAAAACCTTACACTTCTGGCAGATTTAGTGGGGTACCTAAAAGAAGAGGGGGCGGAAAATTTCTGATCGGCCCCGGGCGGCAAAAACCCACGCTACGCCACTGATCGGAGTGAATAACGCGATTGAGGATCCTTATACTCGTATCATAAGTTTATTTCTAGTCTGGTGTGAACCTTTGAGGGTTTATTTTGAACACCATTATTAGGGACAGTTCCGAAAAAAGAAAATCTGCTGTTTTATGCATTCTGTCGAGGGTTTAATTTTGGGTGGAACAGGCGATTTATTTTTCAATAAAATCAATATGGGTAGAAACGCGAAATTATTGGAAGTATTTGTTCATATTTTATAGAAAACGCCAGTCGTTTATTTATTTGTTTAATTTACAAGTTTTCTTTACTCCAAGAGTTGCAGCAATAAATTCATAGTATGTATCGATGCGAGCGTCCGATAACTCTCGCTGCATTTGATTTATTAAGCATCGGAGAGTGCAGATATCAAGGCAGTCCCACACTGCGGCTACGTCTCAGTATTTCAGAGTATTTCTCAAGGGTATCATATGTTAAGATGAAGTGTTGTGAAGTAGTGCATCTGTATGATTGTGCCAGTTTTCAACACGTATTTTCTTCTGATTGGACTTCGAAGCTCTCGCCCGTTTCTTGGTTCTTTAACTGTTTGATTTACGTTTGCTGCTTGCGGTTTTGTTGCAACTACTCATTTTATTTACCTGAAAGCAGAAAAAGACCAGTGACTTCAAGTTTTAGTAAGTACTCCCATTAGACTAGATTTACTACTACCCGACTCACTCACTTATCTCTATTATTTTTTGTTATTTTTGATTATTTGAAATACATATTATTATACACTCTCTTTCGGGGGGATGGGCCTCGTTAGCTTTGGTCGGCCAGCCAGATGCCAGATGATGGATGATAGAAAGATTCATGTTCTTTGTGTGAATGAGACAAAAAGAAAAGGCTGTAGCCCCAACAAGCATGACAGCTACACGGCTTATTGGTCTGGGGGAGACAGTAACACCAGAGCCTGCAAGGGAGTTGGTTTAATACTGTCTGCGCGAATGAATGAGTGCGTTAAGGAATTTGAATGTGTAAATGCTAGGCTATTGTGGATGAGAATGAAAGTAGGACTTACTCGTCTTTTTATTGTAGGGGTTTACGCCCCGGTCAATATAGTAGCGGGTATGTCACAGCGAGATCAAGACAAAAGACAGGAATTCTGGGAGAATTTAAGAGAGATTTTAAGGAAATGTAAGGATAACGAAAGATTGATGTTGTTAGGTGATTTCAATGGATGGGTGGGAGTAAAACGAGATGAGTTTGAAAGGGTTTTAGGTGGATTTGGTGATGAGAGTGTGAATGGAAAAGTATTGCTTGAGGTTTGTTTCGAGTGGAGCCTTTGTGTGACAAACACCATGTTTGATCACAAAAGGATACAGATGTATACGCGTGAGGCTAAAAATGTTAGAAGAAGTATGATTGATTTAGTAATTGTAATGAACGTTTGAGAAAGAATGTATTGGATACTAGGGATCGGCATCCACACAGACCACTTCTTAGTGTTGAGCCGGATAAGTGGGCTCTTTAAAGAATGGCAACACCGAGAGCATAAATAAAGAAAATAGGGTCTTGGAAAGAATAAAAGTAGAAAATCTGCAAGAGAAAGATGAGTATAAGCGAAAATTGATTTGAGAGGTTCGATGGCATAAATAATATGGAAGAATTATGGCACTCTTTTAAAGAAGAGATAGTATGTGTAGCGTCTGAAGTATGAGGTGTGATCAAGAGAAGGAAAATACGAAAGGTTAAGAATACATGGTGGGACAAGGATGTACAATCAGCAGTGTCAGAGAAGAAGAAAGCTTGGTTAGCTTGGTTGGCTGCCTGAACAAATGAAAGAATTTGAAAGGCAACGAGTGATGACATAGATAAAGCAAGAAAGGAGTTTGTTAGGTCAAAAAGAATAGTGAAAGAAATTGTTAAAAGGAAAAAGAGGAAAAGAAAGATGAGTTTGATAGCAGACTATCTGAAGATTTCCGGAGAAACATAAAGTTTTTCTGGAAATCCGTTCGTGCAGTTCGAGGAAGAACTCAGAAAAGAATGGAAAGAAACTGAATGGTGAATCATGTGTGCTGAAGAGATGAAAGGAATTTTTTGAAGGTTTATTTGAAAGAACGGCGATAGAGACATCGATCGACGAAATGAATGGTAATAATAGCAATGATGAAAGCGATATTGGCGTGGATGAGATTGTGAAGGCACTGGGAAGTAGGAAATTAGGTAAGGCTGCAGGATATGATAGGATTACAGTTGAAATGCTGTAGGCTGGACAGGACATTATAGTTGGTCAGCTGCAGCGCTTATTTAACTTGTGCTGGAGCAACGGCCGAGTACCTGATGACTGGGCCACAGCGGTGGTTGTGCCTCTTTATAAGGGAAAGGCTCGCAACAAGACTGCAAGAACTATACAGGCATTAGCCTTCTCAGCATTGTTGGCAAATTGTATGCGAAGGTACTGATTGAAAGAGTTATGGAAGTAACCGACAAGAAAATATGGGATGTACAAGCGGGATTCCAAAGGGGTATGGGGTGCATGGATCAGGTCTTTTCCTTGCGGTGCATAGCCGAGGAATTCTTGGCCAAAGGTCAAAAGGTCTATTGCGCATTCGTGGATTTAGAAAAGGCTTACGATAAAGTGGTGAGGAATGAAATAAAGTACTGTCGATGTATGGGGTGAACAGCAGCCTCGTACGAGCTCTGAAATCCCTTTATGAAGATTCTAGAGCTTGTGTGAGGATAAATGGGGCGTACACTGTTTGGTTTACCATCGAGACAGGTGTTAGACAGGGATGTGTAGTGTCGCCGTGGCTGTTCAACCTCTTCATGGACAGTTGTTTGCAAGATTTGAAAAATAGTGACTGTGGATTAGGGATGAATGAGTTACTTGTCAAATGCCTCCTTTATGCTGATGATCAGGTAATACTTGTGTCTTCAGCGGAGGACTTGCAGGAGATGGTAGCAATCATGCATGGTGCTTTAGGGAGGAAAGGAATGAAAGTGAATGTGAGCAAGATGAAAGTTATGGTTTTTGAAAAGGAGGAATTTGTTACGGCTTGTAATGTTATGATCGATGCACAACGAGTAGAGCAAGTGAATGATTTTGTATATTTAGGTATGCTGTTTACTAGGAATGGTTAGAATGAAGAAATTATTGAATATAATTATTGAAAGATATAAAGAAGAGTTAATGCAAGTAATAGGGTGAATAAAGCTTTGAAGGCCTTTATGAACAGGCAGAACGTGCCCAAAAGCCACGTTTGGCTATGCATAGAGGGGTGTTAGTACCTACACTTATGTATGGTAGTGAAAGTTGGGTATGGCAGAATAGACATGAAAGTAGAATAATTGCTGTAGAAATTAGAGCACTGAGAAGTATGTGTGGAGTGTCTTTGAACGACATAGTAAAGAATTGTGTGATAAGAAAGTGTTGTGGGGTAAAAGAAGATGTAGTGACAACCATTGAGAAAGATATGCTAAGATGGTTTGGACACATGGACAGGATGGATGACGAAATACTAACCAAGAAGTTATATAAGTCAAGTGTGAATGGGAAAGGAGGATGGGGAAGACCTAGACGGACGTCTCTGACCAGATTGGACACATCCTAAAAAAATAACAGGTTAGAAGTACCCTTAACCGAAGAGCATGCATGAGAAATTTGATGGGAGTGAATGAAGCAAGAGAGATATGTCAGGATCGTTGCAAATGGCGGTCCGTAGTCTCTGCCTACCCCTCCGAGAAACAGGCGTGAGTTTATGTATGTATGTATATTATTATACAGGTATTAGTGAGTGCTATTTGTGTTGATCTTTTCGGAATGTGTCGAGGTTCAAATTTCCAATATAAGCTTATGATTGGCATTTCGCTGTTTAAATAATTTTATTCATCGAAACTTTTGCCGTTTTCTTTTTAAACACATTTTTTAATCAACGATAAAATAACTCTTTCGTAGGTAATTTACTATAAAAAGCTTAAATCTTAATTTATTATTTCATGCCAAAAGCTTTGCGAGTGACCCAATTTTGGCCAATGCCGCGTACCAGATATATGTATGTATCTGAACCCGAAAAAATACTGCTTATGGAAATTCGAAAATCCCTATACCGACACAAACTAGGATTACTTGTCGTAAGGTCCGAATAAATGATTTCGTAAATAGTGCTGAGGCGATTCAATTTGCTCAACGCTTCCAAATGTTACATATTTTATAAAGGATTTTGATAAGGACCTCTTTCTATAACTTTAGTGGTATGCCTAATATTTAGTATACACTTTTGATATTCATAAACCGTTGGCGTTGGGTTTGAATTTTAAGTGTATTAGCAGAGGCTAGAAGTATGATTAATAGACCATGTTAATGTATGATTAATAGACCGTGTTAATTAGTTTCATTACATTCGTCTACATCCATAGATCGGGTTCGAGCTTAAAAATATAATTGGGATAGATTTGGCATTTCAATCGCTCTAATTCTAAGTAGGTACATATTTTATAAAGTGCGGGACAGAATAATTATGATATAGGACTTTTTTGGTAGAACTGATTTGCTTAATTAATATAGATTAATTAAGCAAATCAGCAATTAATTAATATAGATTTTGGACGGCCGGTTGGCGTAGCGGGAGTGTAAGCGACTGCTACATCGAAGGTCGCGGGTTCGATTCCCGCTCAAGTCAAACATTTGTGTGCATAAACATGGATGTTTGTCTTGGTCTGGGTGTTTCTATGTATAATATGTATGTATTTACAAAAAAAAAAGGTATATATGTATGTTTATCCATTATCTAGTACCCATAGTACAAGCTCTGCTTAGTTTGGGACTAGATGGTGTTGTGTGAATGTGGTAGAATATTATTATTATATTAGATTAGGTATCGTTGTCAAAGTGTAACTAGTACAACGACATTGGGCTGTTAGGACCGATCTTCCTTGTTCATATATATTTGGCTTATTGCCCCTCTCCTTATGGTCCTAGCGTATGTATATGTAAAAGTGACGCACTCTTATGAATTATAACGCCAATGCGTGATTCGCGTAATTCGCGGGTTTGAATATTGTTTTGTTTTGACAACATTTTTATTTAATCATTTATGGTAGGTAATATTTACGTAGCTGTTGCAATAATTATTTTGCGAGATATGGTTAAATAAATATTGATTGATTAAATGATGGTTGAATTTATTTTAGTGTATATTGTCGACAAGTACCTAGTTCTTTATTTCGTGTCTGCGTGTTTTTGCCGTCAGTTGCTTGTTGTTCTCATTGTATGTTTGTTAAGGCCTTCGCGAATTCGCAATCCGGGAATAAATTCTAGTGCATGCGCATTTTTAGAATGCAAGACAACTTTAGAATAACAAAAAAAAACGTTTTGACACGATTTATCGTCAGTTCTACGAAATGAGGATTTACCAATAAAGATATTTACATATTTATCACAGAAATGTATGTAGGTACAATTGAAAGCTTGCGTTATAATCTCGTGTACTAACGAACCGTCCCTAAATAATCTTTTCTAAATTTAGCTGTACTGTAATCATCGAACTTTGTTGAACAAATCAACTGCTGAACTATTAATATTGAAAATAATAATTACATTTGACCACCGCTGACCACAGAACCTCTATTACTAAAGTTGCCAACGCGAACTTTGTGCCGACATTTTATTTAATAACTGTAAGTTGATTTAGTTTGTTTAATGTTCTATTATGGTTATTCACTTGAAATTTAATTAATATATTTGTTTGGTAATTAATGTAACTTGACAGTGTGGTAATTAATGGGTAGTTATTTAGTTAATTTGTTTATGTCTTTATCAATTCCCGTCCAGTTGTTGGGCAATCAATTGGGTGATCAATTTGTATGTGTCTTTTTAAGACATAAAATACTAAGTGTGTTTTATAAGCATAAATCATCAGTTTACATGAAGAATCTGAACAATACATTTTGATTAGTTATAAATTGAAAATAATAATTACATTTGACCACCGCTGACCACAGAACCTCTATTACTAAAGTTGCCAACGCGAACTTTGTGCCGACATTTTATTTAATAACTGTAAGTTGATTTAGTTTGTTTAATGTTCTATTATGGTTATTCACTTGAAATTTAATTAATATATTTGTTTGGTAATTAATGTAACTTGACAGTGTGGTAATTAATGGGTAGTTATTTAGTTAATTTGTTTATGTCTTTATCAATTCCCGTCCAGTTGTTGGGCAATCAATTGGGTGATCAATTTGTATGTGTCTTTTTAAGACATAAAATACTAAGTGTGTTTTATAAGCATAAATCATCAGTTTACATGAAGAATCTGAACAATACATTTTGATTAGTTATAAAATGTATTCAACATTGCGTTTTTTATTGCTGTGTAATATTACGTGGCGATAAGTAGAAGCGAGAGTACCTACAAATGAATAAAATATTGACTACCGTAATACGACGCAAGCCCTTGGTTTTAGGCCTATGATGATCTACCTATATTACATTTCCTGATAAAGAAACCTAATACAAATAGGAGAACCTGGAATACGAAGCTGATCACAGATTGAACGAATACGTCTGGATAACCCTAATACAGCAACAAAATAATTATTGAATACCATTACTTGCTTTATAAAGCCCTAACACAATTTCCGTGGGAACTCATAAATATCGTTCGGTCTAGAGTACCATTATTCACAGATCTACCATTATTAATTCTAGTTTAAGTACAACTAAAGGTCGTCCCTTAGCCGCACTTACTAAAAGTGTGTTTAATGAAACGAAACGTGAGTTTTCGTGCATTTACACCCACACGGTCCGTTCCGGTCCGTTTATACAAATTTAAGGTCCGTCTACACAAATCGGAGCTATGCCCGGGGCGTGGGAAAATATTCGCGGGTACATTTTGCACGAATTCGTTCACACTTGTCACACTCACATATTATCATTATACCTATATATATATATATATATATATATATATATATATATATATATATATATATATATATAGGTATAGTGATAATAAGTATATACTGTCACTCCTCGTGACTAACTTATATCATAGCAAAGCTTAAATTAACGCTCAAAACATGAAACTAGGACAGTGGACCCTTTTAATAACAATAAAATACTTATGAAGTCCTTCCTTACTATATAGATAGTCTAAACCACAAAGGAAGGTATTTCTCCCCCCTAGGGTTAGAAGACGCGGTCAACAACTAGACATATAAAGACAAATGTATGTGTGTAGTCCATTTTAAGCTGAGTATTGATGAAAATTAGTTTAACCGTGCGAATAGAGCGTTTATTTCACAAAAGGATATAAAATATTAATCCCTGAACGTAAATTTTGTTGAACAGTGTTTCTATTAAAACATTTACGTCTGTTTGAAAACAAACATAACATAGATTGTTGTTTATTTACAATTGAGCTCGTGTTTAGCGTATTAGATAATTGAAATGATGTTTCATTCAATATAACTGTTTGTAGTAGTAGATTCATGTAAACAAACCATGCATACATTTCACGTTACGGGACGTTTATGTGTTTCGATAACAAATATTTAAAAATTCTAGTCTTTTGAAGTTTAAGAATTACTACTATTCTAGATTTGTGAACATATCATAAAAATATTACATCCCACTTTTTAGGCATCTGTCTTTGTTTCCAACGTCTCACATATATGAATGGGCACTTTTGACTAAATTACCAAAAATGTAATGATTAGGAGAGGCATTTTTACCTAAAGATTAGGAGAACCACAAAATAAGCGTTCTTGCTTATTTCAGCATGAATGGGCCGGCTCGACCGAGGAAGTATGACCTTCTCGCAGAACATTTACATAAGTAACAGTAGGTATGTATACTGCTGCATTGCTTTCGGTGAATGAGAGTGCGGGAGGCCTCATCCCCTTTTCTTTATCTCCCATCCCGCCCTTTCATCTATTCCTTTTCTATCACAAAGGGCGGCAAGACACTTGTGACTTCTCTGGTGTTGCTTGAGTCCATGGGCGACGGAAATCATTTACCTTACGTATTATTACATAAAACATAAATAAACAAAAAGCAGACTATTTTATTTCTGGTTGTTATTCCCAAAACTGTAATCGGATAATACCAAATTATCCTCAATTATTTCACGTCAGTTTAATGAGCAATTTGACATCAATTATAGTTAATTATGTCTTATGGCAGTTATAATTAGAGCCACAGTAACCACAATTGAATGATACGGTGTCATAAAATAGAAGAGACTCAGTTTTAGATCACTGTACAAACATGTTAATCAAATAATTGCTTTTATGGTTTTAAAGCTGTGAGAGTTCAGTCAAGAGTAAATTTTTCAAGACCGTAAAATAATTATCTTGCCTATTTCTCTTCTGCTTGATTGTTAAAAGGTTA
Source organism: Euclidia mi (assembly GCA_944739405.2). Classification (NCBI taxonomy): domain Eukaryota; kingdom Metazoa; phylum Arthropoda; class Insecta; order Lepidoptera; family Erebidae; genus Euclidia; species Euclidia mi. Next base: position 47,773,127 of record OX123190.2, read on the forward strand.
AGAGTGATCCCAAAATATTTTAGTAGTTACATCTGGAACAGCCTGTAGTAGGTAGTGGTACATAGTACCTAGAGATTCAAGTTCAAGTAGAATTGTCGAGCCAATACGTTGAAATTTCACTATAACCACTAAGTGCATGTTTGATTGAGGTTAAAATATATTATTATGTCAACAATCTCCGAAAATAACTTAAGTTCTTCCAACGTAAGGTCCGGTAAAAGTCCAACACAGCTTTGTAGAAAATTATGCGAATTGTATCCATATTTCGACACTAAGTTTTCTTCATCATCAAGTATGATTGAAAATAAAGGAAAATAGGCGATGCCAATAATGGTGACAGAGAAGTATGGAAGAGAAGGACATACTGCGCCGACCCCAAATAATTTGGGAACAGGGCAAGACAATGATGAGGCGATGCCAATAATGTACTAACAGAAATTATTCTGTAAAACTTTGCCTCGAAAAAAAATGGACAACACGTCTTTTACGGTTGTAAGCTACGCTATGGGATCAACAATATATACTTAAAGCGAACTAAAACTACGAAATAATAGGAGTCAATCCATATACGATAATTACAGGCTCTCGTAATGCACATATTCATCTCCGATGTCAAACAATTCATGTGTTTAATAACGCCATTACTCTAAAACATGATTGCAATTAAAGGATAAACCGGTGATTTTAGATTAAAATCATGAATAGATATTGCGGTTTAGTGAAACATTAACCGTTTGTTTTTGTTTTGGGAACTGGTTTTGGCGTAAAGATAGTAAAAGAAAACTAGTTCGATAGTTTTTTACTTGGAATATTTATTTTAGTACTGAAGTTTTTACATATGCGATGACACCGACACCGTGTGTGATCAATAATAACTTTCTCACGCCATTTACCTGATGCCGAATTTTTAAAGGCTGCGTTTCCGATATCAGTGACCTTTTTATATGCTAATAAGGGTTAAGTTCTAAAATCTAAGCTCAGGTGTAGGGGGAGATCCCCAAGTATCGGACACTTAAGGAAAAACAAAATTAAAAAAAAAAACTGTGGTGGTTTAGTTTCTTTATTACAATTTAAAGAATTCTTAACTATATGTGTAATCATCACAGACATATGATCAGTCTCATATATTACTTTAAATGTAGTAGATTTTAAGAAAAAAGTTACATAGCAAAAATAACATCTTCAAAAAGGTCCCCTTACGTCGGACAGTAAACGTTACCTCCATTACTTGAACGTAAACATTATTCTTACAAAATAAATCGTAAATATATCAATAACAATAGGAATAATCAACGATTAACAAAAGAAAAACAATACTTGTTAATGAACTTTGGCCATAATCAGTACAGTTGCCTATGAAATCACGAAATATCAATCGTACAACCTGCAGAAATCACAAATGTAGCTCAACGAGCTTTCTTCAACATCAGCCCACGCTTCGTGAGCCCATTGATTGCAATCTTGACAGCAAATCCAATCTTCATCATTGTCTTCTTGGCAAATCAAGCAAATTATTGCATTTTCAGTCACTGACGTGGATAGATTTGATGTTGTAGGAATTTTCGTCTTTGGTACTACAGTCGTTTTCTTAGATATTTCTATTTTTGTCGGGTCGTCAGTTTTCTCGCCTTTAAGTGGTTGCATTTTAACCACAGGCTTGGCTTTTGCTGCTTTATTTTCAGCCAGGGTATTTTTGTAAGAAATCTCACTTTTCTCAGCTTTTCGTCGTCGACATACGGCTCGCTTTGCTGCAGCATTTGTGACCGGTGACAGCTGATGTATTACACTGACAATCTCTTTGCTTGTTGAAAGTTGCATCTCATCGTTCTCCTTTTCACTTTCGTCGAAAGTCTGTGGGGGTATGTTCAGGGGTGTATTCATAAATGCGTTATTGGGAGCATTATCTTCACCACCGGACTGGATTGGTATGTCGGTTACAGCCGATGGCACGAAGTCTAAATCTGTGTAAATATTCGGATTAAGAGGCAAAATTACAGTGCATTGAAAGCCAAACTTTGCTATATCCAGACGAGCTTACGAGCCATCGAGTTTTAATATAGTCAAACAGAGTAGGTACTTTTTGGCACATTGTAGATTTCCGATGACTTTTTCAGAGAAAACTTTTTTAACATGACTTTATCGATGGCTTTTTTCAATATATCATGACGTTTGGGGGTGTACTTACGTTTTGGGTCGGGTTTGCCCATAATGAATAAAAAAAAACATTAATAATGTAACTAGAATAAAAAATGTATTCTTTTAAAATTGTCCGAAGATAGGGGACTTCGAGAGTGTCCGATCTTAGGGACCCTCAGGTACATCCAAGAATAGATCTCACTCACATTGTGAGTTATTAATCTTAAAAAAAAGAGTGAATTACGTCAATTCAATAACATAACAATATTAACTGAACGTTATTATTTCCATTATATATTTTAAATATTGTCTAGGGACCCTAAAATATTACATCGAACAAAATTTTTACTCACCTCAAAAATTACACCACGCTCCGCGACTAACAAGTCCGCACTGGCTGTCGCGCGACTCCCCCCGCACTCCACTTGGCTGTAGCTTTGTAACCGCGATACGAGTTATAAATTGGCGCGTTTTCTTCGACAGATTCAAATTCTGTCCGGTTTTAGTTATACATGTCAACATGTAATAAAAAATAGTTTGTCTTGCTATCCTCTAAATAGAGTAAAATTATCACTTTTCTAAGCCTGAATGAAGGCAACACTCAAGTACACGAAGGCTAAGTGGGCATTGAAGATCGAAAAGTTGGATTCATGCCACGATGCGAACTTGTTCAAATCGTGTGTGACACAGTTTCCTAGTTCGAAATCTTCACGTTGAGAGGGTTCGTGTAGCGTTGAGGGTATCGAGGTTTTCACAGAGAGGAACGCAATACTACTATGTAATACAATAGCATAGATGATACAAGAAGGCAATGAACCATCAATATAAATCTTATAGGGCAAATTTTCCATTACATTCTGATTTCCTCTGCGTAAGCCCGCGTTCTCACTAAGTCATAACGATTTATTTGTTTTTGGACAATTACTGTCGTCTTTAGCTGTTCCCATTGAGTTGAATCTGTCGTCACTGCAAAAAAGTCGTGGGCGACAAATATTCGTGTCGTCTATTTGTGTAAATATCCTTTAAAGTACACTAGCTTCGATGCAGTAAACGAGCCGATATTCTATCGTCAACACATAGGTCCTACGCCCTAAGACTTCACTTGCATAAACAAGTTTACTTCATGGCGGAGTCAAGCAACTTCGTATGATAAATTTAAGAAGTAACATTTCCATTGTTGATGTAACAAGTTATCTCCATAATCCAGATAATTGAAATTCAACACAAGTAAACAGTCTGATATCCTCATTCTTCGAAGCGCCTATTTGCATTATTAGTACGGATTTTTTCGGAAATATAACGTTATCTGCATTTTATCGAACATATTCTGTGAAGACGGAATTTATATCAATAAATATATAATGTATAAACGTATTTCGTGATAGTGTACGTCACATAGTTAATCGATACGTCATTTTCATACATACATTTAAACGGCATCAAGTCAACCACATTTTTAAGAAATGAAACATCTTACTTCTTTAAAGTAGTCGTAATATTACTAGGTAAAAAGATATAACTGTGTCTTCTTGTGTTAAAGTGGTTAAAGATATGGTGACGTAACTTGCGGTTCTGTATTTATAGTATTAAGTTTAATAAAGGAAACCATCAATGAGTAACGTTGGGTATTACAAAACCCAATTCACTGAATTTGTTTCCTTCGGTGTCTTGACTACATGTTACAAGGATAGCGTAAAGGTTATAGTAGTCATCGCTTACATACAAGAGACAAGAACGACTTTTTAAGTTTGACTTACCATACTGAACAGAAATTCAAGGAGGCACGAATTAATCCGAATTTAAACTTTCGTGGTCATTAATGCTGCTTTTACATAAACATGGCGCTTGCAATAGTAAAAAATATCGGTTACTCGAAGCAAAGGTACATGGTATATGTAAAAATAAAATTAATAACGGGTCATATTCTAAACATATACAAATGAAAGGTCAATTACATAGCTATTGAATACAAAATTTTAAAACCTACTTGATTGTAGAAGTTGGAATTGGTTGGTAGTTAGTTTATAATTAGGAAGCGACTTAGAATCAATTTTGCGAAGACGCCTTTTATAGTCGCTTTTTATTATCGACGCCTTTTATTATCACTCGCTTAATCATGTGCCCGGTAGATGGCAATAGGCTCGCCCCCTATTACATTGGGACCGAAACATATCTGGCGAAGTGTGGTGTGTAATACACCTCTGCCTACTCCTTCGGGGATAAAAGGCGTAAAGATATGCCTTTTATAGGTTGTTGAGAAATCGTGAATACACTTGAAATATTTAGTAGTCTTAAGATTATCTCTACGTTGAACATAGCATCCGTGGTCTTCATAAAAGAAACATAACACATTAGTTTTGTAACACCGGGTGGTGTTACTCAGAATAATTAACATAATATTTTAAAATGTAACCTTGCGCTTAAATTGTATATTATGCTCGCTTAAACCCTCATCATTGAAAATGCGGTAGGTATTTAAGCGGCGTCATTCGATCTTTCATTATAAACGGTTATAGAACAATATTCAGGATTTGTTAGAGAATTTAATGAGGCGTTAGAGCTAACGTATGGTTTCCACTAATTGAGCACAATTAATACTATTATGTGCCTCGTTCATTCGACTTGTTTACAAAGAACGTTTAGCGGTTAGATTAAGGTGGCTTTCCATTGCTAATTTGGTTTATTAATGGATTTCAAGCATTTTGCTTTATCGCTACATTGCTAGGTGTTCTTGTATTTGATTTAGTTAAGCTACGTTAATTTTATTAATCGGTTGAATTGATTTAATTGGCAATTTGTTACTTATTATATTAATTTTGGATACAGCTGTTTCCAAATGTAATCACGTACACGAATTTGGAGGTATTATGATAGTAACAGTAAAACTTAAAAGCATTAAGTTTTTAACTATATGTAGCTGCAATTATATCGACCATGACAGTATTATTTTTTCCCTGTGAAACATTTTTATTTTTACTTTTATTGTTCAACTAACATTTACTAGGTTAGTCAAAACGGAAGAACTAACTGACTGTCTTAATTTGAAGACGATGATGGAGGCATGAATCATACGCCAATTAATTATGTGTTTTGAGAACTGGCTATTAATATAGTTGATTATTATTTATGGAGATGGCAGGTGGCGGGACTATTAAAACTAGTATGAATAATAATAAAGATGATAATATAATTTTTCATTGTATATATGGACGCAGTAAATCACCTCGTCACTTATGTGACGTGTCACGTGAGATGACTGCGAATAGGTACTTCGGGATCATTATCAGTCACGATATCTGCCAAATTATACGACTCTAGCATGTGCCTTTTTAAAATCGCCCTAGTTTGACCATTTCACTCCTCCTCCTTTTCGCGTAAAACATTAAAACAACGAAGAGTTGACTGCGTAGTGGTTTTAGTGGCTGTCTCGCCGTTTGACACTGCGCTGACTGTTGTGGGGTTCCTTTCCACTCAAGGCAACACTTCGTGTGATCCATAAATTGTTATTCCGAATCTAGGTGTACTTTGTGGACATGGGTTGTGTGTTTTTAAGTCTCCCTCAAAACTGGCATTTTCCCTAGCGCCAGAGATGTCTTTTTAGAAAGCAGAAAACAAAACACAGTCTTTTCGTCGATCTCATCACTTTTGTTTTGAGGGTGATCAGATTTCTGTACAGAAAACCTTGTAGACTTCCAAAAAGTACTGTATATTAAAAAATATATGTATAAAATACCAGCGTCATGTTGTTAATACGGGGCCTTGTGTTGAGCATCCTTCGGCTTCGTTCTAAGAAATATGCGTCATGTATGTTATTCTGGTATTATTGGCGTGCGGGATCGCGTAGCTGGCAAGGTGGCGACTTATGTTACGCATTTGGGAATTGACATATCGGGATTATAAAACCTCAATTCTCACATATCGACTAGAACGTGTTTATCACTAGGCCGGGCCGGGGTATTTGACGGACCTGTGAAGAGGTGTTTAATGCGAACGAGCATCCGTCACAAGCAGCAAACCGTTTGCCCAATTCGGATTAACGTTGCGACCGTCATATAAAATGTACTGCATCTGAACACTTCTGCTTTTTCACCGGTTCATCAATAACCTCAGGTAGGAGTATTACACCGAGACGGGTTTATTAACTTTGAAACCAGTTATTTTCTAGTATTTATTCCTATTGAGACATGCTGAGATACATATAGGAATATTTAAAATTGTATATGGTATCTATTTATCGGTCTTATCCAACGTTGCCTTACCGAAGTGGTACGGCAATGTGGGATGTTATGGTAGCTAATGTACTTTTTTAAAGTCCGAACAGAAAACAAATTGCAAGACCGGAGAATCGAAAGCGATCTAAACGGCAAAATACTTACTCAACGTAATCAATACAGCTCTATAATGTGTAATTTCCATATTTATCTTTATCGTCATTTCGCATGCCGTCTCGATATCTTGGTAAATCTCGCGAACGGTATCAACGTGAATAATAAACATGGAGGTGTTGATTCGTTGAGTACACATTGGATAAATCCGGTTAATCGACTAATACTTAAAAAGGTTGCATGAAACCGGTTTAAATAAATACCTGTCTGTGACGTAGGTATGACAAGAACGCAATTTTTGATAATTGTTAAATACATATCTCCAAAATATTATGTATATATATCTACATAATAGGTATATATATAATCAACATAATAGGTATATTGAATAACGGCAGTATATCTTTTGTGACCACATAATAAACCACTTCAGTGTCGCGACAATGTTCTCATAATCAATGTGTGAACTCCCGCGCAACGACATAATAAATATTTCTAGACATAGGTACCTATATGTTTCTGGCACAGGACTTGTTTCAAAAAGAGTAAACAATTCCAACTGTCTCTCAGAAAAATATAATACAGCTAGGACAGTAGTCAATCTCATTAATTATCTTTTTGCATAAATTACTTACACTGAAATTAGTGTACCTATCTTTTACTGACGCATAATCTGAAAAGGCAAGTTGATGTTTTTAAACTTTAAAATTATATGTACTGATTTGTTTGTTTCGGATGCTTCAGTCAATTTAGGTCAAGCCAAGATCAGACCTCAAACTCAGCAGTGAACACTGTAATAAAATTTGATTGACATTTTTTGTCACATTTAAAATTATAGTAGATTATATAATTCTATCTATCATGTATAATTTCCGAAGCGTTTCTAATACGGCAGCATGCAAAGTTCGACATCCATATTATTAAATCAATAGCTGTTATATCCGCGTAATAAAAATATAGTTTAATGTGATCTTTTCCAATATTCATGTGGAACAAGATTCACGTTATTTGAGTATTTTATTGAATACCTATTACAAATAATGCTAATTATGTTATTGACCTTGTTTAGAAAAAATAGTATTGTATCTAGTATATATTTTATTTAACGTATATGTGTGTGTCTCGTGTCGGCGGGATTTCCCTAAATGCAAGTTTATCAGAAACATGATTGTGGTCGTGTTAGTTAAAATTCCCACTTTGCAACATTATAAGCTTCGTTAGAATTCTCGGTAATAGTAGCATTGACCCGCTTTATTCTTGAATTAGTGGAAAACAAATTTATTTATTACTAGCGGAGTAGCATTTTTGCATTTATGTATATTATATTAATTAATTACCTAAACATCGGCTTTTTGCTATAGTCGGCGCAATATTAAAATTAAGTCATGATTCTAAGAATTTGTAATTTAATGTAACACGAGCTCTAATGCATTACTAATTTTATGTTTTTATTTTTGTTGCAGGTACGTTATGAAAATTACTTTAATGCTTCATCAGCGATAGTATCGTTTTTCACTTGTAAGTATTTTTAGCGCTACTTCTGCAACTTATAAGGATAAATAAGTATTATCCCATAAATTAGACAAGTGCCAGTATATTCAAGATTACTGTCAAGGATCTTCATCCAGTAATAGTTATATTAATATAATATTTTTTCCGCAGAATTAACTTTGTACTCCATAACTTACTAGGTATACATTACCCGTGATAAAAGCACATACTTAATTAGGAATCACGATGTAGGACGTTTTGGAGATGATTAAGCTAGTTTAACATGACATATTCTTTAAAATAGTTGAAGATAAAAAGTACACAATGTCTCTCAAAACGACAAAATATGTACAGAATGATTGCTCCGAATAGATAAGTCAACTTATTTGACGTCAAATACTTGTTCATGTAGTTTGTTACGTCGATCACGTAACTGTTGGAGGGCTAATCACAGTGCCATGACGCATACGAAATACCTACGTACTCGTGTGAGTGAATAACTCTGCTTTGACTAACGATATTACAGAATGCCTCGCTTGGCAACGCTAGCTTATTAACCTTGAAGATCTCAATTGAAGATTATGTTTCTAAGTCAGAAAATTCTCTGACTTGACGGTCTCATATACTGCTTTGCCCGCGGCCGTTGATTAACACGCGAATGACCCATATTTCTAAATTTATCGCATAAAAAACTACCACGTATTTAGATGCTTTAAAGTATCCTTTTCGCAACAAAAGTTGACTTATGTCCTTCTCTAAGGTCTAATCTATTCGTATGCTAAAATTCGTCTTATTCGTTTCAGCCGTTTTAACGGTACGGCAACGGTACCAAAACGGTACAAAAACATAATTATTTTAATTAGCAGTAGTTTATGGTTTGTATAAGTAAGCATTTTTGTTAGAAATGTATCATCCCTAAGCCCTAATATTATTTACTAGCCCCGCGTAATTTCTTACTCGTAAACTGAGAGAAAATTTCTCACGTTTGTCGATTAATATGTCTTAGCTATCAATTTGAGATAATTCCCAGATTACGATTTATTTGACTAACGATATTACAGAATGCCTCGCTTGGCAACGCTAGCTTATTAACCTTGAAGATCTCAATTGAAGATTATGTTTCTAAGTCAGAAAATTCTCTGACTTGACGGTCTCATATACTGCTTTGCCCGCGGCCGTTGATTATCACGCGAATTACCCATATTTCTAAATTTATCGCATAAAAAACTACCACGTATTTAGATGCTTTAAAGTATCCTTTTCGCAACAAAAGTTGACTTAGGTCCTTCTCTAAGGTCTAATCTATTCGTATGCTAAAATTCGTCTTATTCGTTTCAGCCGTTTTAACGGTACGGCAACGGTACCAAAACGGTACAAAAACATAATTATTTTAATTAGCAGTAGTTTATAGTTTGTATAAGTAAGCATTTTTGTTAGAAATGTATCATCCCTAAGCCCTAATATTATTTACTAGCCCCGCGTAATTTCTTACTCGTAAACTGAGAGAAAATTTCTCACGTTTGTCGATTAATATGTCTTAGCTATCAATTTGAGATAATTCCCAGATTACTTGGAGAAACCCGTCGGGTTTATTGCAATTTTAGTGTCGACGAGGCATGAATAACGATTACCTATGTATGTAAATCAAAGGCGCACCGTCATGTTATGATTATGAATATCTACGCTAGGATTTATTACACGATAAACGTAACGTTTAGAATGTAAATAACAGAATAATAATATAAGTAATATCAGGCCCGAATATAAACTGTCTCAAATTCCAGACTGTCAAGGGCCTCTTCTCATTTTGGGGAACTGGGTTGGTCACATTTCATGAGTTAACATTGTTAGACTTTACATTCTTGTTTCTTGGCTACATTACGGATTGGCGGTCAGTCTTCAAATACGCAGATTTCCTCACTAGGTTTTCCTTCATGGTTTAGCAAACGTTTAATTCGCCCTTCATTTCTAAAAGACGATCTCTACGTACTCGTAGCAGATTGTTAGAATCTCATTTAACCGCTGCCACTGCTTATGTCTGCCTACGTATGTATAATTAATGATTTGACATAGGGCACTTTTATTTAAATGTTGGTAAATTTCTCCAAGACGCAGGGTTTACCGATAGTGTTAGCTTGTCTTAAGTTAGCGACGCTCAAATTTAAATTCGTAGGATGAGTAGTATTAATATAAGTATAGGTTTATCACGGTTTATGACGTTATTGTAATAATTATGTTTATTAGCCTAACATCGATGGACCGACAGGTTGTAATTGATATCTCATATCCAATGTTCATTATGCTGAACTAATGTAATATTTGCACCTTGTTTGTGTGTACTACTAAATACTCTTTTTAAAGATCTGGAATAATATTCTGATCGTGGCAGTCCAGTCTTAATGCATAAGGAAATAGATACTTACTAATTTTGAACTTAAAGCTATTACCTAGATGCGCTAAACAGACCTGGATTGACGACGTTATAAGAAAAGTAGGCCAGGCTACTGGATAAGTAGTAATTGTATGCTAGGTAGAAAACAAAGTTCATATCGTGTCTACATCACTATTCTCGCAAACAGCTGTTGCAACAAGTAAACTACCAACACACAATTTACTCAATTTTTCACCACAATTTTATAGATGCAGATTCTATATCTTGTATATGAAGGAACAAAACATCCCTCGGCTAACTGCTGTTGTTTTTAGTTGCTTTTTTGCATATTTAGTTTATTTTGATTAATAAACTTCAAGGTTCGGCGAAAAGATAGATTATAATTAATTTCGTTTCGTTAATTGAAAATACTGATATCAAACAAAGTTTAACTATAAAGTTTAGGGAACAACAGTTGATTTGCAATTATAGTAAAATATATGATATGTTACATCAACATATTGGTATGTAACCCGCAGGCGTGAAGATAAGTTCAAATATCCGGTCAAGCCTGACTGATCAAATTCATTAAGATTCTTCATAAAAAAACGTTGCATGTAACTTAAACTGGGCTATTACGTCATTACCTTCCGAACGTATCCACTTATTATCAAGCCGCCAGTTTAACTTTAGCTCTGACGTTTTAAAAATCCTCGGTCATTAGCTTTTCATGCCAGTGTAATGGTCGCGACGACGGGGCTCTACGTATGATGGTTCTGGTGTGCTGTGAACAAATGTGGTTCAAATAGTTGTTCGTAGAACTGTGGTGCTGATAAATTGGTCCGTCCGTCGTCCGTCGGTCGGTTGGACGCACCTTTGATAATACGTTCCCTAGATGGATGGGCGCGTTTTGTTTCGCGATAGAACACGCTCTTGTTGTTTTAAAAATACTGTTACGCATTTACTTTATATTCGCATTGATTTATTGTGTTTTGTTCTCTACTTCGATAGTGTTATCTGTCTAAGTGGTTTTGTGCAACAAATTATCACATTGCTCTTGCAATAAAACATTGCGAGTTGCAACTAACTTTTATGTGCATAAGAGTATATCTATGTGTCGTAACTATATCGTTTGCTATTACGTGAAATGATCGAGCATATCAAGACAAAGCCATTGAATTCACGTTGAAGATAATTTTCTCAAATAGAATTAAGAAAATACAACACTGAAATTCTATCATACAATTTTATTTAAACAGACACACAACGTGTGTCGACGTACCGACAGTTCGGATAAAAATAAAAATAAAAAAAAAGTGAGGGTAGCTGCCGAAACCCGCGCTTCACAAGGACGACGCTGAGATGACATCAGTCCTGCTGCGACCAAGGCTGTTGTAAGACGGCCGAAACGTCGGTAAAACATAGGAATTTATACCTTAAATTAATTAAATATCGCGAATAAGACCCGTTTAAATAAAATTGTATGATGTATACAAATCGCGAAAGTTTAAAAACTGAAATTCTAGAGGATCACTACACTACCCAATAGATGATGGCTGAAAATTTGTAAGATATCAACAGCGCGTATTTCTAATACATTTTAATACAACGCGAGCGACTTATTATTTAACAATTAAGTACCGCATGCGACGATAGAACAAAATTCATAAATTATAATATCATGGAATTAAATTAATATGTATTATTCATTAAAATTATTTCCATAAACAAATGTACAATATAATAAAAAGATAAGGCTTGTCTATAGAACGTAAAATACTTTTTAGATAGTCTAGACATAAGAGCGTTCAAATTAATATTGAGGCATGCTTTCAACAATTATAAAGGTGCACAATTTTTTATGGAACGTAATGTACGCACATACAATTTTACATCGTCATGATACTTTAATGCTTAAGTAATTTAACGTATTACCTGCCTGGTTATTGACATCGGCAGGTGCAGCCAAATTAGTTAATAGCCCTAAAGGCTCCGCTATAAAACAAGTGCTTATCACTATCATCTCGTACCGACCCTATTAATTTAATTAGATATATTTTTATATGGATTCAAGCTTTAACCTAATGGCTTAATCTATTATACTGTCGGAGACTAATTTTATGCTAAATTGGTAATTAATGAACGGGTAATTATTTATTTATGGAGAAAGTTTTAAATAAATATTCATTTTTCTGTGTTTCTGTAAGTGCCCTATTTGGGCAGCGTAGTATGGTTTTGGTTTGAAAATCCTGATAATTAATGTACATTCCTAAACATTTATAGGCGCGTAATTCTATTGTATATTGCTGTTGCGTTTTAAACTTCAGTAGCCTTAGAAATGCTTCCATATAAGAGCGCGTGCCTATAATATGTATATTTTGCGCTAATATGGTGGTATTGGATACTATACATTAAGTTAAGCCTAGCAAATACATATAAAATAACATTTCATGAAATAAAATCAAATATTATATTAAAATTGTAGCAGTATTCTTCGATAGGTAGGTACTATCGTAAATGGTAGACATGAATTATTAATTAGTACCTAACTAGCCAAAAATAGTATATCGGTATGTAACGTATTGTTTAGCAACGTCCTTGTAATACAGTAAATACATGGTAACATAATATAGATATGAGTATTTTAAGATATTGGAGTAAATATACAAACAGGAAAACAAGATATTAGTTTGTCACTTCATGTTTCTTACGGGATTTATTAACGAAGTGATGTTAAAATTACACATAAGTAAATAACTTACCTAAGTTAAACAAAAACAACATATATTAATTCTATTCATATATTAAATAAAACAAATATAATAATTAGCAAATATACAATTCGATTACATTTGTAGCATTAGGTAACATAATGTATTGATACAATACTTGATACAATAATACCTAATATGTACCGAAATACCGTTTTCTAATTTAGTTATTAAAATCATATACTTACCACACCGAACACCTTAGTTGTTGTCTTGTTAGAACTATTTACCTCGATGTATATTGATCTAATAAGCTGCTTAAGTGATACTAATTGCTTCGATCGATCAAATTACGAATTTGGTGTTTATATCACAAGTGGCAAATGACGTCATACCAAAAGAATATTAAACTTACGCTCTCCAAGAATCGAAAACGGAATAGCATTGACATGAATAAATCGCGAAAATATCCGGCACGAAATTATTTACTGGATTCGAATATAATGACCAGAGTTCCAAGAAAATAATGTTGTGTACCGTTGTCTTAGACGGGAGATGAAGTAGATACATCAATGTCATTGCAAGGGTTCCCAGAGAAGGATTACTGTTATAACCCGTTACGAGTAATAAGTATTACTGACTCATAGGTTATTTTCTTAACAGTTGATTCATCGGATTCGGTAGGTATCTAATTTGATGGTCAGTGTGGCTGTGTCCTAAGTGATTTAGCAATCGGTTCTTAGATTTTTGTTATGCGTGTACAGTTTTGGTTGTACCAAGGTGAAGTGCATTATTGTATTGTTTACGACTTCTATATGAAAGATGACTCAAGTCATTGACGTTTTAAATTTTATACGCGCAATACTTTAAAGTGCCCTGTTCCTAATGCGACAAGTCTATGGTAGACATGCCTTATTTATTAATTCGATGGTTTTTAATGCACGTCTTGTTTTGTATGTTTATAATTCGCGGGTGTCGAGCTATCAGGCAGATCTAGACGTGCATATAAAATTACATACGTAGCTTGTTGACATATAGGTAGGTATATTTTGTAAAATTATTGCTTGTTGATAAGATGCAATCGGTAACAATAAATGAGTTTTATTTATTTGTCTGAGACAGACAGATGAAGAAAACGAAACGATATCCGATGCATCTAGCATTGGGTATCGTTAAAATCCACATAATTATCAGAACTGGCGGTAATTATTTTGCAAATAGGTATTTGTTAAGGCGAGTTCACGACATTTTTTACTAATATTTTATTATATCAGTAGTTTCTGTTATGGTAAGTCAATACTTAATATCGAATTTTAGATCCTGAATCATTTCTTATCTTATAGGCAGTACCTATACATATAACTACGTATTAAATAAAATTGTGTTTTAAGAACTAAAATATACGATGAGATTGTAACCCGCGGACAGATATTCAAAGATTTTAAGATTTTGGTTCGTGTTTGGAATAGTTTTATTACATGTTTAGAACTGGCATTTCAATGTCTTTGTGCATTATTTGCATTTAACCTTAAGTTATCCTCTCAGGGGAGACATTATGCAGGTAAACAATATAATGCACATCCGATAAAGTATGTCCAAAACGCTAATGCCCAAAATTATGTGACTCTATGTAGTAGTCACAAGTCTTAGTGTGCACTATAAAATCTAAATCTGTATTAATATTCAGTGAGTTTTGTCGATTACGTAAGAGTTAATGCAAGCGTGATTAATTATTGCTAGGATGCGGGTTCGATTTCTAGGTAAGATGTCTAGCAGCAGCCATATCCGGTAATCTTTGTCAAGGCCTTCACGTATTTTTTCCTATAGCGGATCTTCGGTAGCGCCACGATACCTTGAATAAGAAATTGTATAGCATCGAATCTTAAGCAATCATTTGTCCCTGTTGAAATAATTTGAAAATCTAAATATTTTAGCTTTATTTGTCTACTGCCATTAGATTGTGTTTTCTCCTACCTTCGAGTTTTATCATCAAACTATAGTACTATATAACTGTCATGTCATCTAATATCATCATCATCATCCACCGAGCGTTATCCCAGTTAGAACCTTCGTCCCGCTGTCTAGTCTAACCGGAATTGACTGAATATACGCTTTTCCACAGAGCGTCTGCCTGTCTGATCTCCGCAACCCAAAGGGATAGCTATATTCCATGGCTTAGACCGTTTAGAGTTAGTTTAATCTTAGGTACTGACGCCTTATAACGACTGTCAAAGATCTTTATGGCAGCCGGGACTGACGGGTTAACGTGCTCTCCGAGGCACGGGGCAAGCGACAATTTACAATTTATATGCACATAACTCCGAAGTAATTGGTGCGCGCCGTGGATTCGAACCCGATACCCTCTGCAGGGCAGTCTGTTGGTATCTCCACTAGACTATCGCTGCTAACAACTTGTTATCTAATATACATGTATATAATTACCAAGTTACATAATGATACAAGGAGTAGCCGAAATTCAGTTTCTATGACTATATTACATTGTTAGTTACAAGTCGTCCTAATAAACGCATATTTTAAAAAGTAACTCTTGTTGCTGCGGTAATTTCACAAATGTAGAAATAACACAATTCTGACTCAGTACAACTATTTCGGGGTCAACATCATAATGTATTGTTCCTTTGTATTCGATATATATGATATATATATATATATATATATATATATATATATATATATATATATATATAGTACGAATTTAAAACAGTTGGCGCGACAAACTGGCGAGATGATTATATTCCTGACGCATTGATAGGAATCAATGTGTCTTCTGTTCACTGCACATTTAATTTTATAAATTAACTAGAGGATGCCCGCAGCTACGCCCGCATATTTAAATTTTCCTGTTTCCCTACGATCGCCAAGGAACATACATGCCAAATTTCAGCTTCCTGCGCTTAATAGTTTTGACCATAACTTGTCTGTCAGTCAGTAAGGCAAGGATACATAAAATAATACAGATTCTAAATAGCTACCTTTTTTACATCATGAATAATGTGATATTCTGGTACAACCGCCTAGTGTTTGCGTCAATTACACCCAGACAGAACAAATCATCATGTTCGTCATACAAAGATTTTTTCTGTGTGGGAATCGAATCCACGACGCGACGTCCAGGTTAGCAGTCTGCCACCTAAAATATAATATATATAGCCAGAATATAAGAGATTTCTGTGATTCCAGGAATATTGAAATCTTGCTTGGAGGCAATTAGATTACGTAAATTTTTCTACGAAAGATATTTAACAAAAAGGTATTCTATAATGTACAGGAAATAAGATTCTTGGCATTTGGTCTCGGATTTGTCGCAGTGGGCGTATCTCCTACCTAAGTATTTATAATTAATAGCGTACACCGGTCGCTATTCAAACCATCGTTGACGGCTATTTTATTATACTAGTTTTATACACTTAGTTACAAGTCTATTAAAGCCACATAAAATTATATTACAGGGCGTGCGATCCATTACGGCATCCAAGCCGAATTTGGTACAAAATTGAGATCATTAGTTGATGAGGCCGTAAAAATAGGGCACTGGGCTCAAAACATGACGGTATGGTGCCAACATCTTTGAGCTGTGGTTTTATGATGTCTACTTTTGAATTTAAGATCATAGTGCAGTGTTATGATTACTTTAATAGCGTAGATGTTTACACTATTAAATGACATATTTTAATTAGAAAGAGTGTAACGCCGTGTTTTAACCAATAGTTACCTATGAGTTTATTTAAAGGCGAAGGTCTTTAGGTAAACTCATTACTACGGGCGCTTGCGAATGAAAGTTGGATTCTCAGGTAAAGTAAAGCAATACATTGCTACCAGAAAAATCTTTTAGTAGAATATAGGCAATCAAGTTCGATATGAAATATTACTACTGAATAGTTTATCAAGTGTAGTTCTCAGATATAATTATATCTAAATACGTGCTAAGTCACGCAAAATTAAAAAAAAGTATGCGATATTACATATTTATCTATTATCTACTTTGTTTTTATGGCAATCACCTAAGTTTTGTCTTGTCATGTACTTATTTGTGTGCCTGACAATATTGTGCAGACTAATATTAATGCGATCCATTCAATTAATATCTATCTACGAACGGATTCAGAATGATAAACTGGAGCAATAAAGAAACCTTATTAGCTTAGATCAATAGGTAATCCTCTTAGTAGTATTCAGCAGACTGTTATAAAAGTAATAACCAATTTCATATTTGTAATTGTAGCCCCACTTATTTTAGAAACTATATATTATTTAATTAGTTTATTAATTAAGTAACCTTCTAGTCTTGTCATCGAATCATCTGTCATTCGATTAAGCTTTTTATCCACACTCCTTGAAAATGACGGCCGTGTCATTTAATCACTCAGTCACAGTGTAACGCTTATGAACGTCAAATTAAAGGTTTAACACTAAAGTTTTTTTACAATAGGTACGTCTTCACCGCCGTAATTAAACTCTTTCGTTGTGCCTTTGTGTCCGTAATTTAACATTTGTGTTGTATAGCACTCTTCTAATGACTTTGAGACCGCTTACATGCGCGAATTCCGAACCAGAATACAAGGCGCGGCAAAGTCAAACGTTGGTGAAACTGTACTGTGGAAGAATAGTCCTCAGGAATTTTATAATTAAATAGTCAGGAATTTTCTTATATATAAATATTCACAGGCGCAGTACATAATCCTGACAAAATACCCTGTAGATGTGTGATAAACACGTTACAATTTTCACATTATTACGTGATAAACACGTAATAATGTGAAAATTGAAAAGTATCCATGAAATGAGGTTTTAATACAAGTTTAGCAGGACACGTCCAATTAACAATAACCTCGACACACGAACAATAGTTATTTATTGTAATTTTATTTATTGAAAGTAGTGAAACCAATAGTAAAAGTAAATGATAAAATTTATCAGTAGAATGTACGATTTATTGTGCACATCAATATACTGGAGTTCAAGGCCAATATACTTGTCGTATAGCAGTGCAACAGGCCATTATACGTTGAGCTGTCATTTAATGGATTAACGTACAAATACAGACCTGACTTTATTGGTAGTTGACGATGAATCGCCAAGTTTATAAGCGAACCATTGATACAGTCAACATTAAAATAATCATCATCACCATTTGAACTGTCAAACAATAAACTAGATCGCACAAGAAATGTTGAAATACCTGTCTTACTGTGATATTATAATAAAAATAAAGAGGATAACATAACACAGCCATTTGCATTTATAAATACGCCGTGTCTAAGACGTTGCACGATAAAATCAAATTGTTTTTCGTCGAATCGTAAAGATATTTAATGACGGAATTATGGAGCTCAACGCGGGGCAATTACATAAAAAGATAAAGTACACTTGGGAGAACAATACGGAAGATGTTTTATTGTTTCGCTATCGACAGATAAGGTTACGACATATTAACGTACGAGTACTATAGATTATATGATATTGGCATGCCCAAGGATAATTTAGAACCATAGGGTCTAAATTATCCACTTCCAATGTTCAAGTAACGAAAACCTTTAAAACTTGCATTGAAATAGTAAATAAACTCTAAGCTTATTAAACCATCATTCAAAATGACAATCATTTACTTGATACAAGCTCATTGAATTGAGTTGTATACACGTCGCGAATTGCGAATATAATCCAAAGTAAACTAATAAATGTACGAGGTGTAGGTACCACAATGCCTCCCTCCCCAGCTCACAATGATCTATGAAGAAGTACCTGCGGAAGTAACGTTGAGGGCACGAGCTTTGGCTAGGGCTGTCACAACTAGAGAATATCAAAAGCAATAATATATTTATTGAAAGAGTTTTGGTATTCCCTTTAATCATGATACTGTTTGACGTGAATTCTACTGCACTTTAATACTTTCTAGGTATTGATAAGACCAAATTATAGTCTTGAAATATATGGGAAACATTGATTAAAATGCTTTGTTTATCATTCTTTTCTTCAAAATTCAGAGTTGATAGTTTTGTAAACACTTTTTAAGTAGACAATATTTTTCATAAATTGTTGGACCAATTGTATCATTGATTACTTTGTTTAGAAGTTGTTATCACTTATCAGGTCTTGGCAAAATTATACAACATAAAAGTGTGAAACAGGCAACTTAAACGTAAAAAATTATGAATCGTAAGAACTTCTAGCATTGGTGCTTCCTAATCGTACTTCACGATCGTTACAGCTTTGTTCATTTGGTGATTTTTTATAGTATTATTATTCAATCATTCCTGTTGCTCTTCATTAACGAGTTCTTCTTGTAAAAGTTTTGATACTATTAGCCAAAGTGGCCCGAAGTAAAATCTAAACTTTATATTTGTGGCAACCCTAGCAGCAGCTAACACAATTAGTGCTAATGGAGCGTCTTGTTTGTTTGTTCTTGCAACTAACGCCAAAACATCTTTACACCTACGATGTACCCGTTCTACTCCAACTTCCATTTCTCAACCTTTTTAAAGGATTACATGCCGGTTTGGCTCTATTGGTTTAACCGACTTCCTTTGTAATTCAACGAGTACCTACATTCTAACTAATATTATAGATGTGGAACTTTGTTTGTTTTATGTTTTGATACCATAACTAGTCGACTGGGTTTGTGTTTGCTTTTCGCGTGTTATGTAATATGTACTTAACCTTAGTTATCCCAGAATAATATTTGACTTGTTGTATTATCAAATGGCGTTACTAAAAATTAGAAGGTAAATAATTTCTGGTTGATATGATGATAGAATAAACGAACGATCAGTAATTATCATATTATGACACCTATATTACAAGCAGGTAGACGTGAACAAATTATGCAGAAAATTAAAAATATAACTTTTAGAACCGACATAGATCCTAAATAGTAACAAAATCCTCAAGATCACGAAAGTTTGTAAGCAAAATAACTCTTTTCTGTCCATTCGTCGGGATCTCAATGTCAGTGTCATGTAGCTGGCCATGATACAAAAATTAAACCTTGCAGCGTGACTTCTCACGCTGCAAGGTTTAATGTGCGTTATATTAAATGCTCATTATTATAGTGTCTCAATCCTAATGCATTTCTTTGCTATAATATCTCTTTCATCTAGACCTCTAATATTCAGTTGTAAGTTGTCACCAAAGTACACAGGTAACAAACTACATTAGTCTTACCATTACACGCTTGTTATTAGTCTGTAAACTCCTTCGCACAACAGGCGTGAATTTATGTCCCTATGTTTGTATTAGACGGTTACGTGGGTATATGTAGGATGTGTCGTTATGTCAAGTGGAACAACGCTCTATACAGATTTATAAGGTAACAACTGTAATTACTATGCATTTTATTTTCTTTGTGACAATAATATGAATTAATGATAAACAATATATGTATTTTACTAATGTTGACAGTACTATAGGATAGAAAATATAATGTAATATGTATGTAAAAATACCGGACATGTCTGCCGAATCAATAAGTGATTATTGGAGAGCATTTCACAAAGAAAATTGTACCATACAAATCGACGTCTACGTCAACTCTCCAACTACTTTTAATTATGTATATTGTTCCCATAATAATATGTATATGTTATACATATTATTATATGATATTTTAATGAGATACGTGTACAAATGAATTTCTCAGATATTTTTTCTACAAAGGCAAGCAAACACAAATTCTGGGATTTCAGGTCAATATGAAGGGCCATTTGGTTTTTAATTTTGGTTAGACATGTTAAATTAAATAGTGGATAAGTACGTTCAATAATTTTACATCTGAGAAAAAGGTCCTGACAAACGAACCGTTCGTCGGACGGATAACAGATAGATTTTATAATGGTTTATATTACCTTTCGAGGCACAAAACCCTGAAAACACAAAATATGACCAATTTACTTTGACAACAAGTTAGTCCAAAACACAGGCTGATAGTTCCGCTTTACCGCCACTAGACTTTTTCTTTTTTGTTCACTACGGTGGTAAAACTCTCCTTATGAGTCATCTCAACTCCGCCAACCCAGCCATTAGAACGGCTAGGCTTGGGACTGGCGGAGGAGGTATGTGGAGGCTCTCCCCTAAAGGCGTTCGGGGCATACCCACTAAAAACCACCGCGGTGTCCCTACGGGTCCCGTGTGTTGGCGGGGTCACGCGATTCGCGATTAGCATACTTTCACGCGACCCCACCCAGGATTGGCCCGCCGTTGGTGTTGGCGGGCCCCGTCTCATCATGATCTCGCAATCATCCATCAAACTTCTTGCATCCATCAAACTTCTCGCATCCATCACCTCACAAAGCTACTTGGGAGGCGGCGAGGACACGCGCCGCCTCCCGCCTTTTGGCGGACAGGGAGCAGCCCCAGCGCTCATCGTCCGCAGGCACTGAATTCAGGGTGGTCGGAGGTCGTCTCTTGTGCGACGTCCTCGACGCCCGGACCTACGGTTGGGGAGAGGGCGGTGTATTTCCCTCTCCCGCTCCGCCGCCTCCTTGCTCAGCATGACTGCTTCGCAGAAGGAGGCGACGGCGTTCCAGGACCTCTCACTCCGGACCATAGACAGAACTACGGTCGGGAGCGAGAGGACAACCGTATTCAGAGCCGCGACCAGATTACAGCGCTGCGATGCCCAGGCTGGGCACTCCGCCAATGTATGCAACGCCGTGTCTTCGACAGGGTCGCGGCTGCTGCCACAATGGTGGCATCCGGGTGTTTCCTCCCGGCCTATCCTCCACAAATACCGGCCAAAACAACCATGGCCGGTAAGGATTTGAGTTAACCGGAAGGTGAGGACGCGGTGACGTCTCTCCAACCACTCTTCAACCACGGGACTTACCGCCACTATCGTGGCGTGCCCACCGCCACTAGACCAGTCAACTCATACTAACCCACTGGAAACTGCTGCATTGACATTAAAATTAGTCATCAGCGTCATAACCAGCAGTTTACTTTTTTTTTTTTTTTTGGTGTTGGGTTGGAAAATCCTCATGGAGTCCCTCCGCCCTGGGGGATGGGCGAAGGGGACTGTCAGACTCTTACTGACTAAAAACCAACCCGTGTGCCTCATGTACCTGTGTGTCGGAGGGTCGGGTTTCGCCCAAGCATACGTCGCAACCCCCCGACGGGTATTGGCCCGCCAAATGGTCCGGCGAGCCCCGAACAAAACCCCCTTGGCGGCGGATGAGGGTGTTGGGCTCCGCCGCCAAAACACCAAGCGGCCGCAGATGATAGGGAGGACGGCAACGCAACACCGCATCTCCTCTTCCTCTGCGGCCCCACCGCGACGCATCGAATGGTGCGCCCCCATTTGGTCGCGGGAGATAGGGCGCGCGGCAACGCAACACCGACACGCCTCTCCTCCCGCGACCACGCCTGACTGCGAGGGACAGACAGAACTGTCCCCCGCACCCGCACCGTTGGACGCATCCTGCGCAGGCCCCGTCAAGCCCACGCGGAGCGTCCCCTCCTGGATCCCTCTTAGCTTCACCGCGGGTTACCAATCTACGGTTACTGAGCCCCCCCACCACGACAAGGTGGAGATCCCACGGGGATCCCCCCCGTTAACCAGCGTTACTACCAATTAGCCTTCAACCGTACACATATCTCAAAGAGTACAAACTACGCAGCACGGTACTTGACTTGACCATATCCAAATATTGTTGCTTTGTTACCAAATAAACGTTCAACGCTACACTTTCGCAAGTCGCAAAACAAATTGCTTAATGTTGGTGTTAGTTGGCGTGTTGTTTGCTCGCCTCTATAAACATAGCATTATCTGTTTGCACCAATGTTTGCTCCAAACTGGCTGCCGTTCTTGCCGTATTATTTGATTACCAGATACATTATTTGGTGACATCTCCCTTTCAAGCTTCTATAGTTTTGGTAACTGCTTGTTAAATATGCATTGAATGTAAGTTTAGTGTTTTGGCAAAAGGCCGCATGCAATTTCATTCTGTCGAATGTATATTATCTTCCTGGTTGGCGCTGTCTTAGTTTACACACTGCCTTGAGCCATTTAAACAACTAACATTGAATTTTTATAGATCATACAAAATTCTATATATTTCTAATAGAAACTTTAAAGTATTCAGAGTCATAATGCAAACATCCAGTAATTATATTAACAAAAATGTCAGCATAAATCAAGTGAAACGGGTAGCACAACTCAACGAAGCCGACCAAACATTGAACAGTAGTTGTATTCAAGCACGGAAGGCTGTGCATATCCGACAATGTTAACAGCGCCACTAAACAACTATAAAATATACACCGACCACAATACACCGACTTATTTGACGTTCATAAAGACTTAAACTGAATAAATGATGTCTAATTTAAATATGAATCGACCACATTCTAAACGGAAATAAATAAAAAGGTATGTGAATTTAATGTAGAGTTCACAATATGTCCAATAAATTCTATGTTGATGATACAGTTTTTATGTCAAAAGGTAGTCATATTAGGATATTATTAGTGCCACACACGGAGCTTTTATTTTGTGATGTAAAATGGTATTTACATTTTTTATAAATGTTATTTGTACTGGAGGCAACATTGTATTGTACGAGTTTTATGTTCATCGTGTTTGACTACAAAGGCGAGGTTGGGCTTTGTGGTATTAGCAGCCTATGATAACTGACATGTCTCTTGGTTGGAAGTTAGAATACAATTAACACCTTTCCCGTGGGCGGATAGAAAGGTACCTAAGTTTATAAATATTCAGTTTAAGGTGTGGCAAGAGTTTACAATTTTTATAGTTATGTTTACAACTTTGGGTATAGCGTCTATTGCTATTCTTTCGTATGTTATGTAGCTATTCTCTAAATTCTGGTACGAAGTTCCATCAACCTGTCACGCTATGTGCAATATAACAAAACTCCGTGTGCCTTATATCCTAATTTAAATATGCGTAACACTTGTGTTTATAAAAATAAGTTTTTAAATAAGAGTAATACTTTGATTGAGGCAAAAGCTTTGTTATAAGTTGTAATAGTCCTGCAATGTATTATTTACAACTCACACGGGCGTTAAAATATATAAGACATGCATTTATAAAACATTATAATTAGCATCACTAGCATCTTTACGAGCCACTAGTGAGTTTATGGACACCACTGCGGTGGGTTCTTTAATTAACTGAAATCCGCAACGTGTTTTACTATTTTGCAAATTTGTTAAACGTTGCGAATAATATAAAATTTTTTTGACGTGACGACAATAAAAATAGACGAGAAATAAAATTCCAAGTTCAGTTCTAAAAAGCTTTCACTACTTAAAAAGTAAAAGTGGCGCTCAAATTATCGCGTTTCAAACAAATTAACGGCGTGCAAAAAGACCTCGCTCCCAATAATACCCAAATAACATAATTAATTACTTAGAGGGAGGGTGAAATTTTTCACGAAAGATTCCAACGTACTTATCGGATTAACCGCTCTAATCTCCAGATTAGAGCGGTTAATCCGATAAATACATATAAACTCTATAATTTCGTTGGTTCGTCCGACCGTCCCCGGGAACTCATCAATCATTTAAAGATTTTTTTTATCAGCCCCAACCGAAGCTTTACACCGAACTTCGTTGCAATTATCGAAGAACAAATTGAATTATTTTTTATTGAACACCAAATAATTAATATTCATGAAGGTTTCCTTGGTTGCCTTTTCCTTTGTGTACTTTGAGGCAATTTATGTTATTGGAAACTTACGGTTTAGTTATTAGTTTTATTTTATGTGATCCGGGTAAGCTACTGGAAAAGCTTAAGGATTTTTTATTAGCATAGGCAGCTACTTGGCTGGCGGCTCGCGAATCTCTCCTATCAAGTCTGTGCTGCCGGATTTGTAAGACGGCTTTAAACGTGTCAGGTCTATGGTGTATTTTCATGTAAAGGAAAACATGGAGGAAATTTTTTTCTGATCGAAGTTAGTAAGTACCAACAAAGTCGCTCAGTCGTGGTGGTTCATTCATAATAAAACCTCAATTGATGAAAAAAAAAGCAATGGTACAGTATTGAGACAAAGTGTCTGTCGGGCGACCGAACACAGCTTTTAGAACATTATGAGAATATCACGTCTCTACAGATTAATTTACGACGTTAGTAATTCCGAGCAGCAGATTGCATGCTGTTGGATGCGAGTGGCTAAAGATCGGTCCATATGGAGAGCCTTGTTCAGGAGTGGACGATTTTCCTCAGAGATAGTGGTAGTAGTAGTATTAAGTTATTCTAGCGTTACTAAAAGATGCGCAGAATAAACATTTTGATGAAGAACCTGAACAAAACCGAAACCTGAAGATTGTAGTCTCACATTCCACGGGGCTTAGTGAAGGGATGATTACTTGGTGTCTAGTTCAAATAATAGTCAATGAACTACAGCAACTCGTTCGATCATCTCGGCTCGAACAAATAATAAGCAGTCCTAAGCAAATATGGTATCTCCGCGCTAAACGTCCATTGAGATGATCTGCAAACAATAACTAACATTGCAATACAGATCGCAATAAACGTTTATATTATTGCGGCTGGTGCTATGTTTTTGGTAAGTAGTTAAAGATTTTGCTTTTAGTTTCACGTCACCACAGACGTCTTAACATTAAGTAATTAATTGTCATATTCATTTACTTGTTTTTCTAAGAGCGCTTTTCTTTTGATAAGAGCGCCTTTGTCAAGGCGCTCTTATTGAAAACTCGTACTTGGTTTTTAGCATTTTTAAGTTTTGATCAAATTTCAAAATTCTATTGAAACTATTCTCTAAAACTCCTTTTCAGGCAGATTTTTATCACAACCTGAAACGTAGGTACATATTTAGATTATACATATTATATGTGACAAACAGGTAAACAGGTCTTATAAGTGATTTTTTATTATAAAACCAAATTGTGTATCCCTACATTCAAGCAAATAATCAATTGATAAGATAGTCTAACTGAAAAGCAGAACAGTCCATTACTAATAGAACAAAGCCACATCACCTAATCTGTACCGTCTGGCCTATAAGCCACCTTACAAGGCTACCTTATAAGGAAAAAGCGTCTCCATTCATAGTTACGTGGTCCCCTGTGTCACTAATATCGTTAACTCTCGGCTTATCGCAGAGCACTCCAGACATAATATTACAGGCTCCGATTCGATAAAATCGAACGAGATAATGCAATTGTCTGGTATATCTGGCCGTCGATATTGGAGCAAAATAGATAACTGTATCAGTGTTTCGTGTCAGCTGACTTGGATATATTGTTTATGGCAATTATCATACGAAATCAGTATTAGCGAGACGGATCTGCTTTGCTTAACATTGAATTTTCTGTTGCTCTTGTTTGCACAGGAATTGGTATGAAATTTTCTAATAACTTAATATGATTTTGAACGCGGCGGTAGATTCACTATTATTTGATTTTTAATTTTTTGGGAACAATCTCATTAATATTCCGACTACTGTATCATATCCGAATACTGTATCTTAAACAGATTCAGATGTGATCATATTAGACATAGCATTTTGACACTTGTGAAGCCCTGGAGCTTAAGCGGTCTTGAAACCCGGTAAATTATTTTATTCAGAAGTATTATAAATTATATGAGTTGAAAAATTACCAGTTAACTTCCCTTTATATCTACCCGGGACGGAATTCTCAGCTTATTAATGCTTAGAAAAGATGTATCACAGCCATGGACATTTCTGGAGCCTAATTTATCAGATTTACCTGTTACCAATTAGAGTATGGTAGAAACTATAAACTCACCTTATACCAGAAATGACAATAAAATGTTTAAGTTTATAATATTACCTAAACTTAGGAAAGTTTAGGTACTTTAATCAGAGACTACACTCGCATAAAAATGATAAGCAGACTATTCGTATTACTTTTTCAGATGTAGTACGTTGATATTATGGAAAGTCCACAAAATGATTGTCGAATAGTTTCAAGACTCTTAATCAAAAAAAGTGTCAAGAAAATAACTTAAGATATTTACTGTCTGCTTAAAATCAAACATCCTAATTGGAATGCCGAAAGAATCTTTTTTAAACTTTACAAGCGTCTTCAGTTAATTGGTCTCATTAAAATTCAACACCGTTACATTGACCGGTAAATTTAGGGCCCGCCGGGCCCGCATTTAGGTGCTCTCAATCAAAACGGTAAAGCATTTTATTCAAGAGGACGGGATGGATTGAAAAGAACGTCATAAACTCGGGACGTGTTGACTCTGCAAACATCAGATGGGAAATGAAATGAAACGAACGAGTTCCCGAGTGTCACCCCTCGGTTAGGGCTGGCCGCAACTTTCTATAGACAGCGATATTATGAGATTTGTATGAATGGAAATAAATAATTATCAGGGGATCGCTGGAGGGTTAAAGAGATGTACTGATGAAGGTACGTTTATTACCCTGACGTAATAGATAGATAGATAGATAGATAATATTCTTTATTGTACACCAAAATAAAGTACATTTCTAAGGTATCTTTAATCTAAAATTTATGTACAATCGGCGGCCTTATCGCCAAAGGCGATTTCTTCCAGGCAACCTTAGGATGGACAGAAATGATGTTAGATGTTTTGTGACGGTGGTGTAGCTATGTAAAAATTACAATAACATTCTAAAATACACATATACAATTATTAATTATACATACACATATATACACATATATACACATATATATAAATATATACATAAATATATACCAGTATCCATAATGGTTATACCTGCCTAAGACAATACAGATAAATACATACTATAAGCACATATACAATGAATATAAATGTACTAAATAATACAGATACAGCGAATTTAAGTGTCAAAGATAGTCGATCATTACATTAATGTACCTACCTACATATATTAAGTTACCTACTGATTTAAATACTGATTTTTTATCATTCCTTTGAATATATTTAAGGAATCTGCTCTACGAGTTTCTAATGGTAAAGCATTCCACAAGCGCACAGCCTGAGTAGTGAAAGATTTGTCGAAATAGTTAGTAGAATGCTTCAGCATCTCCAGCGTAAGATCTTCAGACGACCTCAAGGACCTTAGATGTGTGTCATGAAGGAACTTAAATCGTTCTTTGAGATAAGAGGGAGAACTAGGATTAAATAGAACATTATATAACAATGTAAGAGTGTGAGTATTCCTGCAAAGACGAATTGGCAGCCACTTGAGTTTATTGCGAAAATCAGAGACGTGAATATATTTGCGCAAACCAAATATAAATTGAATGCAAAAGTTTTGGAGACGCTCAAGTTTATCTAGCTGCTCTGTCGAGATAGCTGACGTCAGCATAGTCAATAACAGGCAGTAGCAGAGTTTGAGCAAGCGCAATCTTAGTGGTCATCGGAAGAAAGTTGCGTAATCTCCGCAACGAACCTGCTGATGCAAACAGTTTGCGACTGGTTTCTTTTATTTGCGATCTCCATGACAAAGTTTCGTCGAAGTATATACCCAGGTTTTTAACGGTTTTGGCGAAAGTTAGTTCCTTTCCATCAAAACAGATTTTTGGTAGATGGGGCCAACTGATTTTCGAAACTAGTTTAGGGCTGCCGATAATGATTAGCTGGGTTTTTTCGGCATTCACTATCAGTCCATAATTCTTAGTCCACTCACAAATCCGCGTTAAGTCCGTATTTATGGTAGTGCAGGCTTCTGCTAACTTACTTAAGGGAGCTTGCGTATAAATCTGCAAATCGTCTGCATAAAGGTGGTAGGAAGAAAGTAAGTGGTTTGAAATGGAGTTAATAAATATTGCGAAGAGTAAAGGAGATAGCACGCCACCCTGTGGCACACCGGCATTTGTATTTGACAAAGTGGAATGTTTGTCTTCGATGCGTATACGTTACCGGCGACCAAACAGGTAACTATGAAACCAATCAATTGCCGATGGAGATACGTTAAGAGAGCGTAGAATGCCAAGTATGATGTGAAAATCTACGGTGTTAAAAGCATTGCTAAAATCAAGTAAGGACAAGACCGTACGATTTCCATTATCCATGCCTAACCTAATATTATCAGTTACGCGAACCAAGGCAGTGACAGTACTGTGGCCGGGACGGAAACCGGATTGGAAGGGATTTAGGAGTGCATTTCTATGTAGGAAGGAACTGAGTTGTGAGTGAACTAGACGTTCAAGGACTTTAGACAGGAAGGGTAGAATGGATATGGGTCGGTAATTTGAGAAGGAACTGGGTTTAGGTTTCTTGGGTAAGGGGAGTATTAGTGCATCTTTCCAATCGGATGGAAAGCTACCACTGGCAATGGAATGATTAAGGATGTGACATAGGATTGGAAGAATTTCCTCCAGGATGGGAAGGATCATTTTCCGACTGATACAATCGCTGCCGACTGCATTGGACGTAACTGTCAATATACTCTTCTTAACGTCACAAGCGGTAAATTGTGTGAAAAAAAAGGGAGAATAATCTGGTGTTGGCAAGGAAGAAAGATAAGCTAAGGTGGTTCTTTTTGTATTGTCATCAAATTTTGACGAAGAGGAGAAATGTGTATTAAGAGAGTCAAGGTTGATGTTGTTTGAGATTGATGGTTGACGTGTCTTGCCAACTCCCAAAGTTTTCAGAAATTGCCAGACCTTTGCTGGATTACCGTTTTCAACGGACGATTGTATGTGTTGGCGTTGTGCTTTCCTACACACCTTGTTACAGAGATTTCGAATAGCTACGTATTTTTCTTGTTTGACGGGACTAGGATTTTGCTTCAGTTTTGCCTTGGCGGCGGCTTTCTTTGCCATGATGTTCTTTATGTCCTCCGTTAGCCAAGGTGCTAGTAAATGCTTCAATTTAATAGGGTGAATTGGAGCATGCACGTCGTATAACTGAGTGAGATTGTTAGTTAAGATACGAACTTTAGTATCAACACACTCTGAAGTGAGCAAGGGCTCCCAGTCAATATTGCTGGCATCCTCGCGCAATCTGTCGTGATCCATACCACCAAAGTTGCGTTGCAAGACCACCTTCGGCTTCATTTTGGGTGGGCGTATTTTGTACGATAGAAAGATAAGATCGTGGTAGGAAAACGCATCTGCCATTGACCATGCTTATAGACAAAACTAGGAGAAGACACCAAAATAAGGTCAAGAAGAGAAGGAGTACAGTTCGGAAAGTGATGAGTTGCGTTTAATTCTAAGATAGACAAGTTACAAGACTCTGTAGCTCGACGAAAATGGGTGGCACGTGAATCTTGTTTGAGAAGGCAGCTGTTAAAGTCCCCCATAACAATAGTATGGCCATACAAAGGAGTTAAATCTTCCAGGATCTTCTCAAATAGAAGGCGAATAGTATACACCTAATAGCAGCTTAATGTGGTGAAGTTCTATTTCTAAAAAGAGGTGCTCGCCGGCATTAGCCAGTGGTGGCTGTGGAGACATATTGACTATGTTGTAAGGAAATTGGTGACGTAAGTATATGGCAACACCGCCACCACTGCCCAACGAGCGATCATTCCTTATTAAATTGAATCCAGGAAGAGTATACAATGTTGAAGGGAGGCATGGTTTTAGCCAAGACTCGGAGACAAGGACAGCGTGTATGTTTTGGCAGTCTAAGTTAGCATACATATCAGGGAAATGGGCTGGAATACTCTGTGCATTAATATGGACTACATTAAAGTTCTTGGGTAGGTCTGAGAATTGTGACTGGAGAATGTCGCCTAGTGAAGGAATACTTTCGAAACTTTCATTGAAACTTGTTGCAGAAACAAAGGAATCATCACTGTTACTTAAGTCTGTATCTGACATTAAAATATAAATATAAATTTATAAATATAATATTATATAACTAATTAAATGTATAATATAAAAAAATTAATAATTATATTAATTACTATGCGCGGTAAATCTTCACATTCTATCCACCCGCCAGTTGCGCTGTAGCAAAGTTAACAAATAAAACGACAGAAGATATGATACTTACAAATAAATAAAAACATAAGAGGAAGACAAACATAAGTGAAAGACAAATAAGTAAACGAACACATTAAATAAAGAGAGTCTCAAAAGACGAGTGTCCAAATACATCAAGTGTGAAACGAAACGTTTTTGACAGCTGTGACATATGACACAATTGAGTGACAGCAATACTATTGATAGTAAACGTTACCTACATATTAAAATTAATATAAACAGAATTAGAAATTGAAGGTAACAAAAGTAAATAGAAGACATGCAAATATACCCCGTAGAAGGAAAAGCCTATTTCCTGGAAGCTGCAGCACGCTTGGCTTTCGTTGTAGTTGGTTTAGTAACGAGCTTCTCCACTTCCACCGGCTTTATCTTGTTTAAGTCAGCGACTGAAGTAATACGATAGCGCTTACCATCGGGGCCCAGGATGTGAATGAAGCCCTCTCTCGTCCAGCACTGCGCAACGCCAAACCTCGCTCGTGATGTCGCGATCGCGTCAGGAACTCTGACAAAGTGATGCCCGATCCCTTCAGTTTCGCCTTTGCAAACCAGACACCATCCCGCACTGCTGCAGTCTCGAACTTGACCAGTATGGGCCTTGCCTTGTCGTTGGAAGTTGGGCGTCCCATCCTGTGACAACGCCGGATATCATCAGCTATGAAGGTGTCAATTTTGAGACGCTGCTTAACAATATCCGTCACCAACCGAGACGTCTCCTCATCTTTACGCTCCTCCACACCGTGAAGCAGTAACATCTTGCGACGGCTACGCATTTCTATCTTCTCTACTTCGCGGCCAACGACATCGAGTTGCTGCGAGAAAGACTTCAAGGTCTGCAGCACAAAAGTCTTGAAGCAAGCAAACTCATCTGCTAGACTCTGTGTACTTTGTGGTGATTTCTTTTGTAGCTCTGCCTCAAAACTTGCCATACGCTCCTCAAAGTATGACTGCATATCAAGGATTTTTGATACGTTAAAAGTGTCCATTCTGTGTGTCTTTTCTAAGTTTGTTAGTTTTAAGAGATAACGCGCAACCAGCTGGTATGTAGAATAACCTTTAACTTTTTAACATTAAAGTTAAATTAGAATTTAAATTAACGATTTTATTTAAATTTTCCGCACGCGCTATTTTAAATACGTCTAGTTGTCTTAACTACCCACGTTGAATTATAATAGGACATGTCTTTAAAGTACGGGCTCTACGTGGTACTTGTGCGATTTAATCATTGATGTATGACACGTTACGAAAAGGATGGATTATCTTGGATATTGAAGTAGAGTTAGACATTGAACTTAAGCAAGAATTTGAGATATAATTTTCACTATAATGAACCATTTTTATTGATTGTTATCGTGATTGTCCTAGCGTTATCGCGGTTAGGTATACCCAAGACTGTCGCCTTGGCTACATAACCTAGGCTCCGCGCTTTAGCTTAACAGAGTCGGCAGAATACTAGCATCATTTTTGTGAATAAAATTGTATTTCAATTAACAATTTTTATGAGTTTTAAAGTCACAGTAGGTACCTACATATATCAACCCTACCAAGAGCGCGTGTGTGGTGTTGCCATCCTTAGCAAATGTTTACCTTCTATTATCTTTGCCGCCATCTGCAACTTAGAGCATCGCTTATTTTGCCTTTTCAGAGTCACGTACTATTATTTATTATTTTTATTATTTAATTCTTTATTGTACACCAGTAATTACAGAACAAGTACAGTTAATTTCTTATATACTAATGGTAGTACAAGGGCGGTCTTATCGCATAATGCGATTTCTACCAGACAACCATGGACGGACAGTATCATCTAAATGGACAGGTAGTATGCGGGCGTACAATAGTAAGACTAAGACTAGCTACTTAAATCTAAAATTAACCTAACTAAACTAAATTAATATAAACAGTATTTAGATATAGGTAATTACATACATATATAAATAATATATACATAATACATATATTATAACAAGTACATAAATAAATAAATATATATATATATTATACATATATACATACATTATGTAAATTTTACATACATGTAACAGGATTGGTTGTTATTACAGTGACAAGTAATGTTCTTTTACGAGCTTTTTAAATATTGGCAGTGTTTTTGATCGTCTAATATCTTCTGGTAGTGAGTTCCATAGTCTTGCCGCTAGCACTGTAAAGGATTTGTCGAAGAACACAGTAGAGTGCACAGGATTTTTCAACTTAAGATTTTCTGATGATCTCAAGCACTTCGAATGTGTGTCATGCAAGAATACAAATCTTTCCTTGAGATATAGGGGATAAGACGGATTAAATAGTACATTATATAGGAGACAGAGAATGTGAGTATTCCGGCGAAAGCGGATTGGCAGCCATTTGAGCTTGTTTCGAAATTCAGAGACGTGGTCATATTTACGTAAACCAAATATGAACCGTATACAGAAGTTTTGGAGTCGCTCAAGTTTTTCCAGCTGGTCCTCATTGAGATCTAGATAACTGGCATCGGCATAGTCAAGAATGGGAAGAAGGATAGATTGCGCAAGCGCTATTTTAGTAGCAATTGGGAGAAAGTTGCGTAACCTTCTCAATGAAGTACTATATTGATATGGTCATCGTTTTCGCAATTGAAAAATGAAATTTCCCAATACGCAGCATTAAGAGTTATTAGAAACGTCCGCGAATGAAACTTGTAAATAGCTATTTAAAATTAAGTAAAAGGTATATTATTTGTTAATTTTGTTAAGTGAGAAGTTGAAAATATGAACAATTTTCATTTATTTACATCGGTTTACTTATTATACAGAGATTACAATTACTAAAATCATATTTATTGAGAAGACTTTTCGCGCTCAATTTGGTTTATTTTAACTTTGGCTCAATGTTTTCTCATTTCCATGATAAATATTTTCCCAATTTCCACCCAACGTGAAGCAATTACTTTCAATCTACATTTACAACGTTGTGCTGGGTACCGCAGTTTATTTTGTTTAGGATAATATAGTTTCAAGTTGAGTGGGCGGTGTGGTTTAGGCATTGCGGACGCTTAAGCCTTGTACTCACTGACAGGTTAATGCTGTAGTAGACCTGCTACAGCTCTTGCACAACTGACGTTTGTGGATTTGGGAGCGTTATATCTTGATCAAGGAAGTGTTCGCCCAGAATTTCGAAGTTATAAAATATATTTTAACCTTAACTGTGGTTTACCCAACTAATGTAGATTATATTGATTTTTGATACTCAAAATACTACTTACGTATTGTATATAGGTGCTGCACTAGACTTTTATTATCAGAGTGGTATCATGCGTTGGAATGCTTTACACGAATTTGTATAACTATTGATATTGCTATCGGTAATACTAACTAGTTACCTATACGAAAATTATAATAATGCAATCTAGGCATAAAGACGAAAGCATTTCTTAATACCGTATAAAAATCAGATAAATAAATGCTACATAAGCCGTTGGGCACAGAAAATTATTTACAAGATGTTTAAAAGGGATGCTGGCTTTGTTGCGTTCTCTAAATGTCATGATGTTTGACGTCACACATATCCTTAGACTAAATATAGCCCAGCGTATACATCAAGAGGCGCGAGACAAGATGAGCTGTGCTGCGAAAAACATCCATCTAAGACTTTATCGTCCAAGCTTCGCTCGCTCATTACTAGATATTTTTCTCATAAACAGCTCAGCTCGTACATCTTCCGTGAATACGCACCTTAAGGTTCATGCGTTAAACAGATCAAGAATTCCCATTTCTCAGCCGCAGGGGTGTGGGCAATCTGTGCAGCGATCAAAACGTTATTGAATTCTCTAAACGCCGCGGGCCAGGGTTAGAGTTTAAGAGATTGTAAATCAACTCGCAATGAGTGAAATATGAATCCGATGAGTGTTATGAAAATAGGTACTTACGCTCCTGTTATCGATCTGTCCGAATATTATAGAGCTTTCAAATTCTGTATCTGACGTTGTACTTTTGGTTCAAAGCGTGGTGCGAAGATAATCTTTATTTACTATGAATTGTAGTCTTAGCTCGTAGAATAGCAGGATGTCTGTATATATAATATTCTCTTCGTAGTTCATAGATATTTTGCTTTTGCAATCATAATCAAAACATAATATGGTTACATATCATTATAATCTTTAGGTTTCAGTCTACATAAAAGTACTATTATCAAAGTTTAACCTTAGTAAATGAAATTTTAAATTTGTCATTAGGTAAACCTAATTCAATCTTTATCGGCTTTCATTAAAAGAAAAGCCCTTCCAAATTTATTTCACTTATCGCATACCTTTTGTATCTACAAATAGAAACATAAATTTATACTAAATTCAATTCTATTAAAGTATTTTCTTTCACATTTAAATTAACGTACAAAAGAGCAAACTATATTTGGAGAATCTCTTTTGAGAATTCTCTTCAAATTCAACCTTGTTTATGTTAAGGTTAGGTTGAATATTACACATTATTAATTTATATTGTTACTTGCGTATTCTATTTGGAGTATTATCATGAAGCAGGCACGCGTAACGGCGATAAGGTTTGCAAAGAACATGAGGTAAAATATTTGATATTAGAATAAACAATGTATTCTTATTACTTGTTCCTTTATCGGCTAATACTATTTCGAGATTACCTTGAAATCTATACTTGTAACTCTGATTATTATGTGTTTAAAATTAGTTAAACAAATACAATTACCATAATGTATAAAAACAGATAAGATTCGAGACGTGCAAGCAGGTTGGTAAGTAATAACATTTCAAGTAGATATGTATTTCCTTAAAATATGTTAACTATTAGAGCTTATATTTTGTCAAATCTAGAAAGACTAGAAAGCCGTCCCCGGGCACAAAGCCAAAAGTTTTGAATACAACCGGAAAAACGCAAAAACGATGGTGAGGATTATATTCTATCCTACTTGACGAAAGGAATACCTAATAATGTTTTGTGCTTATAACTTAAACAAGCTGTGAAAGTGACTTCGATCGCTCATTCAATGCAGTACCTACTCAATCCTACCAAACTTGCTTACGTCATAGTTATACCAAATAAATATTTGTGACACTATTAAATCCAATAAATCAATTTAATCAGCTTGTCACGTTGAAGAAATTGACATGCGACGTCAAAATGTTATTTAATTTAGAGAAAAAGGGCGAGTGTCACATCTTGAGGTATTCGGATATTTATGTAGTGGGCCGCGCTTGACGTGGAGAGCTTATCAATAACATCTGTTAGGGTTGTCACCAAATATTTCAAGGATCGCTTACTTCTCTTAGGTTTTTACGTAGCATGTTTAAGTAGTACCTAATGTTATTGTAATTATCATATTACTTTTCATTATGGACACGATCTCGTTAGTGATATTATAGATGTAGTCAATTTGCATAGGTCGAAATACTTATTTAGAGTTTTTAAATTGCATTTTGTGGATCATAAAAAGTGTTGGCTAAACGATGAGGTTTAAAACACTTGACCCTCCGTGCGATCAAATATTGGTACAAGAATTATGTTTCGTGACACGAAATTCTTGTTTTTACAGTTACTAAGCAAGTATGAAATAATACACTTAAAGCGACTTATAGTCATAAGTACTAGTATAATTGCCAGCCCTAGAAGAAAGTCGCCACGCACTTTTGAGAAGATTGTCTTTCATCGTAAAAGCGAGTGATAATTGACTTTAACAGTTAAAATACAGGATAAATTATATTTTACTACAACTAATATTAGGTTAGTCATACTAAGCAAGTTAATATTTGCGTTTATAACATTTAAGTAGATTTCGATTTTACTGATTCGACCATACCCGAAAACAATTTCAGTCTAAATTGAAAATGTAGTCGAGTTGTAGAGTACTAAGTACACAGTAATTTCGACTGTCTAAATGTATCTTAAGCAAGGGAAAGTTTTAAACGGTCTGGGGTCTATGACGTGGGCGGGGCTTGAGTCTATTCATCGCTTTTTAGGTCCTTAATGGATCTCAGAGATGCGGCGATTTGTAATTACTTGAACATTGAACCTTATTTGTTATTAATATTTGGTATTCGAGCCAACAAGAACAGAATCAGTTAAGCGAAGGGTTGTGAAGTTAAGTATTGAGAGCTATGTAAAATGTGTAAGCGTTTTTTATTATTTTCAACTAAGTATACTAACAAAATTTGAAAAATGTTTCTGACAAGGTTTTGTAACACCAATATAACATTTCTAACCAAAACGTTTTTGCTTCATGTAAAGGATCTGGATTTTTTAAGTTATGTTTGTCAAAGATAATATGAAACCGAAAAGCGGAACCGAACAAGAGTATTTAATTTTGTGCCAAATGCGACGTTTTATTTAGTGACAGTGTTACCTGAAATCTTAATTGGTAATACATTCAAATTACTGATAAAGCATTCGTAGGTTTACCGTTTATTTAAAACGATTTCCTTGCTTCGTATGCAAACAAAATATTTTAATTAAAACAATACTAATTTATGGTATTACTTATCTGTCTGTCAGAAATAACAGGTAAATAATTAAGCACAGGTAAAGTTTATTGATTGAAATTAAGACATTCGAAATTCCGTATAATATTATGGACAAATTCGAATTTGAAATGAATTCCTTGTTGATTTATAAGTGTTCCGTTAGTGGTAGCCGATTTTGTGTGGGAGTATCTTATCTGTGGCTGTCAGGGACTAGCTACCGAAGTCGACGACGCGCGTTTCACATCGATATCTTGCTCGTCATGTCCCGCTGATAAACGGGTACACGCTATTAAATACTCGCTTTATGAGAGGGACGCCAACGATTTGATAAGTTTACGAAACAGTTTCGTGTAAGTACGTACTAAAATCTTTAAAGGGTTGTAAACAAAAGATATAATGTGTATAAACTAGAAATAAGTGTGTACCTACTAAAATTATATTAAAATGTTGTCTATTTTAATGTTATTGTAGGTATCTAGTGTAGATAACTACTACAATATATATTACAAGTGAAGTAAATAAAGAAAAAGACAAGCAAGTTAGGTCAAGATAAGTATAAAATATATTAAAACAATACCTACTTTTTGCTAAGAAATCATTTGTTACGAGAAGATGCCCTGAAACGATACCTTACACAGTAAATTAGTCTATTTACATAATGAAGTGCTCAAGCAAGAATCAAAACATTATATACTTAAATTCGAAAAGAAAGTTAAGACAAATTACATTTGTTTAGTTCGTTAATCAAGAAAGCGTCCGGCCTTATTACTCGTCTATTTTGTTTGCGTCCTTTTGATCGCGTTGTTCCAATGCTCCTGAGATATCTGACCTACTAACACAGACGCTAGTCTGTCTTTCATGCCGCCACTCTTGTTTCTTCGCGAAAAATAATATTTTTGGTTGTTACGAAGCATTAACTGGATAATTTGCTCATTGTTGAGAATTAAAATAATTATGTACAACTTGTTAGCGTTTCATCTTGAAGGCATTTCGTTCGTAAAAATAGAATTTTAAAATAAGTGTTTTAGTAGAAGCAAGATTTTCGGGCGTATGGGCTCTTAGCTCCTTGACGTATTACAAATAGTTTAGTGCTTTTTTGTATTATAATTATTTGAATGACACTGTGACAAGTGCCAAGTGAAAACAGGATCGTAAATAACCTTGCTTAGACATAGATAAAAGTAACTTCACTTTTGTATGCTTAGCCACAGGGCTAAGCATACAAAAGTGAAGTTACTAATTAAGCGAAAAGGTAGATACAGATCTACCTTTTCGCTTAATTTGAGGCTCATTATTTTTAGATGAGATGTAGATATATTTATTACTATAATAAAAATCTACGATAAAATAGACTTAAGCAAGACTCAAAAATCTATTAACTTGTGTCCTTATATAAAAACGATATGAATTAAAGTAAATAAAATTAGCCAGAGACATTGGCAAATTCTTAATTGTTACTGGTGTCTGAATATTTTAATTAATTTTGGATTAGTGTATGGTATGCAATGTCGTCAATAATAACAATTTGTTTCACAAACTTGTCTAAAGATAAAGCGACTATTAGGTATCTTGAGTAAAGATCGCAATCTAAATATGAACTTTGGAGTTATTTCATTGAACTCTTTGGTTATGAATCACGTTCGAACCGTATATTGACCGATTGGTAGTGATTAAAATTAAATAAAAATATTAATAATATTATATAGTTGTTTACTTAAATATTCGGAGAAATCTCCCAATATTTAAGTAAACAACTATATCCAGAATTCGTTTGAAAAAGTCTACATACGAAATTACTTTTAGAAATTAATCCAAGGATTCCAATGCACAGGAAACTAATAATGTATGAAGACACCGTCTAACGCGTAGGCTTCTAATCACATCGGAACATGAAAACAATAAAACTACAGCAACAATACCGGCCAACGCGAACAAAATGTAGAGGAACAGTAAAACTGTCAAGTATTAGTTCGATATCATTTTTCAGTGCTAGTTCCTCGCCCACGTTTCGTTACTACGCCGACTTAATAAAGCCTCGGATGCAACAGCCCTTTACTCTACCGCGATTATCTAATTCGATTAGCTCGCTTTCAAATCGCGTTCGAGAGGTACGGTCTGGTTGGTAATAGCTGCAAAATCGTTAAATTGTGGTGAAAAGAGGTAATATGATAACTTTTGTACTTCCACGACTTTCGATGGGGGAAGTCAAATAATTGTGCATTTTGTTATTTACATGAAATTTGGCTTGATTGATATTTCTTGGTACGGTTGCATTGGACACAAGCAGATTTGCGTAGTGATTTTACACCTTTGTTTATGGATTTAGCAAATGTTCTCACATAGCCCGATATATTTTCTTCTTATTTCCCATGCTACACTTACGGAAGTCACAGTACGAGATGTAAAACTGTCTTCAGATTAAAGGTAGATTGGAAGAAATGCGGCGTACTTTACAAATAGAGTATAGGTATAAATTCAAAAACAGCCGACATTGTACAAGCTATCAATGTATGGATGTTCAAATTGAGCTTCAGTGTAACGAAACTCTTAATATACGCATTCGGACTGTAGTTTACTCCGTCCAATGATTATTTTGAGAGCTGAGCAATCAACACAATGAAGCATTGTGCACTGTACTGAATTATCATTAAATAAATGGTTGTAATGAGTGTAAAGAACATACGTATAATACGTCAGCAACATTATTAGTCAAATAAATTCTAATGTTGGCATGATATTATACTGCTAAAATCTCTGGATAGTGTTGCTTTTTAATTCTGGTGATAATCGGAACGTAATCAAATGTTGAGTATGGGTTAAAAAAAAGGTCAAGAATGTATACGCATCTTTTATAAAGAAAGATTTGGGTTGCTTGTAAGGTAGAAAAGCTCTGCCTTGTTGATTACTAAATTTACGGTTAAGATTCAGAGAATAAAACAACAATACAGGCAAGTTATAAAAAAAATATTGTAACATGTTTTGCATACATGAAAGTGATAGCAGAATAAAATGAAAACAGCTTTATGAAATCTCTTAGTACCTGTAGCTGTACTTAGGACAAGTCAATGAGATGGAAATGTTGATCGCTTCCTGGTGTTAGAATTAAAATGTTTAGTACGCCATTGGCTGACAACGGCGTATCTTAAATACCTTACTTACTGTCAACACCTTTAGATATCCAGTAGAAGATAATTATTATAAATGAGAAACGATTTTTAATTATTTCTTTAATGAACTAATCTTAGCAGTCGATAGGACGCTTTTAGTAAAATGATCTGGAGCCGATACAGAATCACTCGTCTGATCCTTTATCATAGGCAATTTGGTCCGAAACTACTCACCCAATTAGTAAAACTTTTGTACTCTAATGTTTTAAGTGGTATATAATTAACTGTTGCTTTGGGAACAACAAGCAAGAAACAAATTTCGGGGCAATAAAAGCTATGGGTCTTTAAACACTATTATCAATCCATAGAAATGAACACAACAATTTTTTATTATTTATGAATAGGTTACCCCATGCGGGCAGCATAGCAGATTACGAGCTTAACAAAGTAGAAAAAAATGTGAATTGAACGGTCTTGTATATTATCTAGTATTGCAATCATTTTTAACAAATAGCTACTAATCCTTATCTATCTATATATTTTGTATAAAAATGTATCTTATCCTTTGCTTGGTAAACAGATTTAATATTTCACCGCCCACTGCTTCGGATTCGAGCAGTAAATAGAACGTATTGTTTACTATTTTATGGTCTCACTTAAAACGTACGTTTTCATTCAGTCGCGGTGTAGTTTACATGCTATAATATGCTTTGCAGTTGTTGCGTAAAACAGTTCATACACGATCGTGTGTGGCGGACATTCGGTCGCCCACGATGTGTACGTATTCAGAACATAGTTTCTTACTCGTTGAAAAGTATATTTGAGATGCAGAGGCGAATGACGCAGTTCCACATACCTCTGTATATAAGCGTTGGAGTTTAATAGATGTCTGGATGTTATAACTACTAGATCAGAGTCAATAGACTATACTGGCAAGATCTGTCGAGTGTAGGCGATTTAAAATCTAGATTCATTTTCTTACCTGTTTTGCCAAACTTTACAATTACACAGAAAATATATACAACAGTTATTTAGTGTAGGAGCAAACAAATCTATGTATAAATAATACATTTATTTAAATAAAAAACTTGCGCATTTCTGTGAGTATGTGAACGGAGAAATATGAAATTGGTAAAGTTAAAATGTATATCGAAAAGAGGTGAAGGAATGAACAACTATGTACTTTATTATTGGGCTACTATGGTATACCTAATAATATACTATTTAGGTAGGACCTAATAATATAACGAGTAGGTTGATCACTAAGTGTGACCATATTCATCCATGTGACCGTATATCCGTGTGACCATATAACCCATATTTATCTCCTCGAAACATATATGAAATAAAGGAATATTAGATTCTAGTTTTCTAACATGCACTACACTTTCAAATCTTTACAATCAAAAAATAATTTGTTACATAAAATATTAGGTACACATCATCAGCCCTGTATAAATTGTTACTGTTGGGCACGGGCCTCTTCTCACTATGAGAAGGATGAGGGCATAGTTCATTATTTTATTTACATTATTATAATCACTATGGAATGGAATCTACCCTTGCATTACCAAAGGAATTTTTTTTATAGTATAGGTCCTATACTATAAAAAAAAAATCCTGTGACCCGTGGTGATTACATTTATATTATTATATATCCTATACTATAGGAAGACAAACGAACGAGCGGGTCACCCGATGGTAAGTAATCACCGCCGCCCATAGACACCTGCTATGCCCGAAGGATCACAAGTGCGTTGCCTACCTTTTAAAATGGAATATGCTCGCTTCTTGAAGATTCCAATGTCGAACTGGTTTGGAAATACCGCTGCAGGTAGCTGGTTCCACAGTTTGGTCGTACGAGGCAGGAAATGGCGTGTGAATCGTACGGTAGAAGAACGCCACTCATAAGGTGGTGAGGGTGGAATTTTAAATTGTGGCGAGTTATACGGTGGTGAAATTCTGCAGCGGGTATCAGACCAAACAACTCCTCAGAACACTCCCCATGATACATACGATAGAGAACGCAGAGGGACGCAACATCTCTACGCAGGTCAAGTTGGTCGAGCCGGTTTGTAAGGACCGCGTCATTAATGACTCGAGCCGCTCGACGTTGGACACGGTCAAATGGAAGCAGTTGGTATTGTGGTGCCCCGGCCCAAAGATAGCAGCAGTACTCCTTACTTGAGCTTTGTAAAGCAAGAGACGCTGCACTGATGTGAAGCATCTTCTTGCTTTATTGAGGACACCCAGTTTTTTGGAGGCTAGTTTAGCCTTATCTTCCAGATGACTGCGAAATTGGACGTCTCGCGTTATCTCGACTCCGAGAATCCCTATGACCGGCTTAATATCAAGGGAAGTGCTCTGAAGTATTGGAGAATCGACAAAGGGGGTCTTTTTTGCGGTAAACGCGCAAACCTTTGTCTTTTTGGGGTAAAAAGTGACCAGATTGCGATGACCCCAATCGGAGACCAGGTCGAGTGTGGTTTCCGTTAAAGACACAAGTTTGTTCCGACACTCAATGACTTGTGCCTGAGAGATTTTAGCACTACCGGAGTACAGAGCGTCTACAGTGCTATCATCTGCATAGCAATGTATGTCACTGGTTTGTATCATATCATTGATATGCAGAAGAAACAGTGTTGGCGATGGTACACAGCCCTGAGGGACACCAGCATTCACGGGCCTAGGATCAGAGCATGAATCGTCAACTACGACTTTAATGCTACGCTCCGAAAGAAAGCTGGTTACCCATTTGCATAATTTCTCAGGCAGCCCATAGGAAGAAAGCTTCGACAAAAGAGCCTTATGCCAGACCCTGTCAAAGCCTTTCGCCATGTCCAAACTGACCGCTACGGCCTTCCCCTTGTTCTCAATTGCCTCCGCCCATCTATGTGTCAGGTACACTAAAAGATCACCAGTTGACCTGCCGCGACGATCGTTGATCAACT
Organism: Euclidia mi; assembly: GCA_944739405.2. NCBI lineage: Eukaryota > Metazoa > Arthropoda > Insecta > Lepidoptera > Erebidae > Euclidia > Euclidia mi. The sequence goes on from OX123190.2 coordinate 47,816,598, forward strand.
GGTGCTCCTCTAGGTATCGCAGGAGCTGGCAGTTAATAATGGATTCCATTATCTTGGAGAACAAGGAGGTGATAGCTATAGGCCTGTAGTTGCTCGGTTCAGAGCGATCGCCCTTTTTGGGAATCGGGTGCACTGTAGCAGTCTTCCATGACGACGGGACAATGCCAGTCGAATAGGAGTGCCGGAATAGACGCGTCAAGACCGGAGCCAGCCAGGTGCTCAAACTTTAAGAGAAGTTATGGGTAGATATTTTTATTTACAGAGTACATAGTACCGACTCATCTCTCTTGTGTGATGCCTAAATATTTTTTTTATAAAAAATAAGAGATGATGAAAGAAGGGAAGATATCAGATAATCTACGGAAGTAATAAAAAATGTAACAGAAAGGATTGTTTTCATAATCGTTGTTAGATAACAGACCGCCTAGCAACTAACTAGTCGGACGTATAACATAACTGAGAGAGTCAACAACCCGGCGTGTTTACGCGAAACAAACACTTCTTACGACGACCTTAGAATACTTACATAAGCAGCGGATACGACAAAATCACATGGCATTTTCCTTACGCATTCCATATTGATTTTTATCTAAGAAAAGTAAAACGAAATAAGTATCGAAGGTTTATTTTGATATTGCAGAATTAGCCGCTTAGGGTGTGGTAGCTGTGAGCCTTTTTTATTTACTTCTCTCAAATAGATAGTAGACATTCGTGTAGGTACCGTATTGTTGCAATCATGAATCAAAGAGCAGAAGAAACCTAGACTAGACACAACTATTGGTGAATCATACGAGACGTCAGGATTGAACCCACGACACTCATGGCAGTGTTAAACGGCAAGTCGACTGCTTAAACCACTACATCATACGTGCAGTCATGTTAGCAAGTTATTGATAGTATATTCGTCCAAATTCCCTTTCGAAATTTCTTTCAAGGATGCGTGACATGCGAGCTTCGCATGATTTTATGTTATGTTGCATTATATCACGCTTATAGCCATTACATTGTCACAATTGTAAGAATTTATATGGCACTGGATTCAATGTTCTTGATTACTTACACAATTGCTTCAGCGAGCGTGGTCTCAATTATTTAATTACAATCACCATATTCGGTTTCAGTTTTTGTAATTGCATCTTGCCATGCAATTTCCTAACTAATGTAAGCCGAGAGAATGCACATTTTTTTATTTTCGCGTGACTGTTACTACAAATTGTTTTAGAAAACTATTTAATTTTGCAGTCGAGCTTCTTTGTGAATTAGTTCACCGGGGTTAGTTGCAGGAGAATGTAAGTGCAATTTAGATGGGGGACAGTACGAGACCTTGGGCCGTGTAAGGATAAATAAATAATAAAGCTCGATAAGACCGGGCAGCATCGGTGCAACAGAAATTTAAAGATGCACAAATCAGCAAGGAAGGTTTGATAAACTTATTTTTTTCTACTTTTCATACTAAATCAATTTGATAAGTATACGTGAATACGTACTTCGGTCTTTTTGTTTTTAATACTGTCGATGCATCAAAGTTTAGTCCGAACTCGGGCACCAATTGGACGGATTCGAGTTGATCGTCAATGGGAACAAAAATTTTGTTTCTTGAATTTTCTTTTGAGTAGTATTTCAACGTGTATTATTTTTATAATTTACTCTCAATAGAATATTATACTATAGTATACTTTTTTGCACTAAATTTATAATTGTCAACAAATAGAAAAGGATTTTACTGTGTGATACGTTTACGGACGCGGCGACGACGTTATTTCGGATCATGGCGTTACTGTCGTCTCCCTGTACTGTGGCGAGGGCCACTTAAAGAGATTGCTCCGAGGCCTCCACGCACCACATTCATTCTCTCAAGATAGGATTCAGTTAATATGAGCATTCTCTGCAAAAAATAACTGCCCCTAGTGCCGAAATAAATATTGCTAAGTACACCGTCAGGCCGTCTGTTGCTGAATGTCCTAATATATCTCGTCGGGAAAAGATAATGTTGTTTGATAATAAAAGGGGCTCCTCCAAGCCTCTTTCAGTATCGGATTAAATAAATATATTATGTTTTGACTACTTTAAATGGTCTTTTCAGGTTGAATGGGTCGCAATTTGAAGGGTCAAACATATTGTGATTCAATCTCCTCATATCTGGACATGATTTAGTCGCTATTGATATGTTTTATTCAGATACAAATTGTATTTTTTCACAAATTATTATAAGCTGTGTAAAAATAATGCGTAGAAAGGTCAAATCAGGGACGGATTTCGGACAAGGTTGTTAAACAATTTTGTCGCTTATAAAATTTAAACGATATATGGATAAGCAGTGTACCCTTTATTTATTAACGGTAACTATGAACATTATCGAAACGGAGGTCACGCACACATGCACCGACCCTAACGCCCTTAACAACTTACGACATAAACCCAAAATTAATATTGACTTTATTCTTATCTGTTCTTGTAGCTAACGTAGTATCGAGACCTTGGGAGGGCTAGTAGCGAAAATATTTACTTTCTATTACCTGCCGCGGGCCTCTTTCGACTCGAAATGGCCCTCCGAATAATTCCCAAGTGATATCTTTCGTCTTTATACAGCCTGGAGTATAAATACGATAGGCAATCTTTTCAGCTAGAGAATAATGTTTGCCTTTTAGGTTCTATTTCAAGATAGAACTATGTACTAAATAAATTTGTTTAAGTGTGTATACAACGGACTGTTACAGATTATGCTAACGGACATTGGGTGTATACTAACAAGATTGAAAATAAGTAAAAAGTCATTTGAAACCAAATAGTAAGAACATAGTATCAATTTATTGAAGCTAGAAAAATCAAAACACACACTCGGGCATCGGTAAATCAAAAATACAAGTGTTGATTTAAATTAAAAGTTTTCGAGATCTATGGTTTTACTACCGTCATTTATTGTACTGTATTGTTGTAATGCTAGTAGTTGCAATAAAAAAAGCAAACTTTGTTGCAAGGCCAGTAGCCAAAATAAAAATGAACAAATATACATAATTTTATTGCAACCCTTGATATTGGTCAACTGCAGTTGAAATATTTACCACATCAAATCTATTTACTTACATACGTAACTTTATCGCACTTCTTCTTCTTAGACCTCCGGTTTATATTCTCATAAGCAATGATGTTACAAAAGTAAAAAGAAGTAGATATGTTATAGGCGTACCAAAAGCAGGACGCCATAAGCCAGTTGGCAAGTCTGACATAATATGTGTGTGTGAAGTCGCGAGTAAAACTGACACATCTTGTCAACCGAAAATAAAATAAAATATGGAGTTATCGATGTGTGCGTTAGTGCATCGTTTCTACGGATTGATTACAACGTAGGTAACGTATCTACCTCTTTCTAGTAATATCATTGCTCATAAGTATGAAACGTCCAACCTGAATGATACATTGAAAGATTATTAACCTTTTTATTGCTAGTCTAGTGGTGATATAAGTATAAATTGGTAGCCCCATGGTAACTGACGTTCCAATTGAAGTTTAGAACATTCTATCAATTGATATCAATAAAAAGAATGAATGCGAAGTGTTTTTTATTTTCTTTTCGCAGTATGGCAATTGAACATTCTCGAATATAATTAGAACTCATTGTGTCCAAGTCTGTATATATTTCTTAGAATATCCTGTTCGGTGTTCGGTTGTTATTTTTACCGTTGTTACACGTTTCTGATGTTCTGGTTATTTCTTTCAACCAATTTGTTGAAATTCTATGAAAAAATATCTTAATAAAATTCTGATGAATATCAAAGTGCTATAAATATCAAATCAAATAATGATAAGTTTGTATTAATTTAATTCTGTACATGTACAATATTTCAGGAACCTATTAAAATTTTAACTATTTACTGCATTAATTGCACGGCAGGTGTAGCTATTGCGTCACCTTTTACACTGTATTCTTATATAGGTAGTGCAGTTCTTTAACGGACGTACCACAAATAGCTGTTTCGGTTAAGGGTATTCTTTGCCACCGTTAGTTGAATGTTTGTAAAATTCTCGCGATACAGTATTTATTCCTGGTACGGAAGATGGCACACAAACCATTTTCGTTGTTTTATTCCCGTCACACGTATAATTTTTAAAGTTAACGATATAACGTTCTGGATTTCGGTTGGTCAGGGCCGAGATTAGACTTTATTATTCGTTTATTAAATAAATATGAAGCTCTTTCCTGTTGTCCTAGTTATTTACGAGAACATGGTCGAAGCACACTGTGTCTACGTGACTGAAACTAAAGGCTTCAAATATTTACTCGTATTACCGACCCACGTACTATGACGTCACAACAACTGATAGTTTTTTTTTAAGAATGTAATTTAGAAACTTGTCAGCAATGTTTGTGTTACTGAAGACCATATCGCCGAAATTAAAGAGTTTGTTTAGTAACGTGGTTTTGAAGGGCTTTTGTGGCATATGATTTCTCTTACTGACATATTTTCCAACTATGTTACGGGTAGATATTAATCATCCTCCTAGCTTTAGAAACCGGGGTCCACTTTCTAGTCTAACCGGATTTGACTAAATAATAGCTTTTCTCCCTTTAACTCTCCTAAGGGATAGCTATATTCCATGGTTTAGGATAGTGTCGGTTTATTCATAGGAACTGACTCCCTATAACGACTGTCAAAGATCTTCATGACAGCCGGGACCGACGGCTTAACGTGCTTTCCGATTCACGTGGCAAGCGATAATTTACAATTCAATACGCACATAACTCCGAAAAGTTGTAGGTGCGCGCTGTGATTTCGAACCCGATATCATTTGCATGGCTATCTGTTGCTACCTCCACTAGTCTATTGCTGCCTATGATTTTAAAGAGGTTCAATGAAAAATAATCTTTAAGCTAATTAAAGAAAGTGTGCGTCATATACCTTTTTAGCCCCTTCTGCGATAAAAATACAGGCATAAACATGTGAATACTCAAAAGATTATTTCGCGTTTACTTTTTAAATAAAATGCGAGTTTCAGGAAACGGCGCATACAGGGAATTTCAAGCATCAAGAAAAATTTGCACAAATAGCATCCGAACTCTGAATAGCTGAAATAATTATGCTCATTGTATAATTTATTAATTGTATTTGGCTGTAAAAGAGAATAAAATTATTTAAGTATCCTTTTCACATTTTCATTTAATATTATTTTAAATAGTCTTTCGGGATAGGTATGTACCACGTACCTTTGTTTGGAGTAGCCGATATTTCGGCACTGTTTCAAAGGTACGTGGTATACCTATATCCCGAAATTTAAAATAAGTTTAAATGACCACGAAAGTTTAAATTCAATTAACAATTTTGTTTTGTTTTTGTTCATATTTTCCTCACTATTCTGTCCTTTGGTTATTGAAAGTAATCATTGTATTTTTTAATCAACTAATGGCTTCCAGTAATCAATGCAACGAAACGTCTGTTTTCTTCTAAACGTATTGCGTTCAAAATGTCTGCAACTTTCCGAAATGTATCTGTGCCGATAGCTGACCACCTTGGGCTTCTTGGTTTTACACTCACCCCGACTCTCAATTTTGGCTCATTTATTGAGTCGAAAGCTGCAACTGCGTCAAAAAAGCTCGGAATATTGGCCAAAGTGAGACGATACTTCACGCCGGGACAACTGCTAAGTCTATACCAAGCACAAGTCCGATCCTGTATGGAGTATTGTTCTCATCTCTAGGATGGATCGGCCAAATACCAGCTTGAGACACTTGACTCAATAGAGAGAAAAGCCAGGAGGCTCATTGGTGATGAAGAAGTTACCTCAAAACTTCAAAGCCTCGAAAACCGACGAGAAGTTGCTGCTTTATCGGTATTTTACCGTATATATTTCGGAGAATGTACAGCGGAACTGCACGATTTAATCCCCTCATCCCCTTTCCACTATCGGACAACCAGACGCACTGCCCAGCGCCATCGTTACATGGTCGATATTCCAACCATACGTACAAAACGTTTTGCTTCCTCGTTCATCATGCGCGCTGCAAAACAATGGAAATCCCTGCCAGAATCTGTGTTTCCCGATCAGTACAATTTGGGTGTCTTCAAGACGCGAGTGAATAGGCATCTTCTAGGTAAGCGTGCTACATCCTAGATAGCATCATTGCTTACCATCAGGCAAGATAGTGATCAAACGCGAACTTTTATTTACTAAAAAAAAGCGTATAATTACTGAGATCAAATTATCAATTGAATTTCTTTTTATATTGGTTAGTAACAGAATAGTACGTACCCGTAATCTATTACCGATAAGATTACGTAGAATTGTATCTAAAGATAATGTCAAACAATGTTTGAAGTATTTCTTGTGTTTCTATGTGTACTGTCGTCATATACTAAAACGCTCAGGTTGCAATATAGATAGTTTTTCAGACCTAAGGTTTAACAAGAAACACGATAGGAGTTTAACGAATGATTGTATCCAAAGTCTTCAAGGTTAAAAGTAGCTGTATCTACTATTTTTAACATTGCAGACATTGGACACTGCAATAAAATACTTTTATATAAAACTAGAGGACGCCAGCAGCTACGCCTGCATTTTTTTTAAATTTACCCGTTTTGGCCGATCCCGTGGGAATTTCGGGAAATCCCTTCTTAGTGCACCCCTACGGTCCCCAAGGAACATACATGCCAAATTTCAGCTTCCTGCGCCCAGTAGTTTCGGCTGTAGCGTGTCTGTCAGTCAGTCAGTAACGCAAGGATTTTATATATTAAGATTAGAAATAAAATCTAGTTTGTGACCACCAATTTGTATCAGATATTCTATTTCATTAAAATTAAGAAAGTAGGTAGGCATTAACAAAATTTTTGAAAAAGTAAACTAAATTCCACGCTGTCGCGCATTCTGACAGGCCGGCAGTAGGTACAAATGGTACAATACAATTATGGTTCAATAAATTAAAACAGTTCTCAGTAAGTATATATCTACTATAAAATCGGAGTACCATCGCTATCATTAAACGTGATGATAGTGCTCTGCAGATAAAAAAATGAGTCGTAAAAAGTGCCAAGAAAATGTATGTCACTTCTGAGAAAAACACTAAAGTATTTATAAATACACATATGACCTCACTATAAGAATTCAGAATTTATTTTAGTTTTATCTTTTCAATGCACTAAAGAGAGCTTAAGAATGTTTTTGTAATGTCTTCTACATGTTAGAAGCGATAAACCGTTAATAGACAAACTATTTATTCGTAATGGCATAAGAAAATAAATAATTTGTTCTGATTTGTGTGTCTACTTGGGTGGGCAAGCAAGCATGTTTTTAGTGAGTATTTGAATAGATCAGATTCATTATTTTAAATAAGACTATTCACTTCAATCTTTTGATGTATTTGTTTTAAATATAAAGCGAAAATAAAGATTTGAATTGCATATTGAACAGAATTGAGCGCCACGCGTCGTTAAAAAATATATAAGATCTAGCTTTTGCTCCCTTGCATGGTGGTCAAGTGCGAGTCGGCAGATTTGACGTGTCTTACGAGTAGTTTTTGGAAAATAATTACATTCATAGATAGATACGACTTTATTTCTATTAATACTGAATAAGTATGTAGCTAGTAAGCAATAATAATTTTGTAAACATTCATGCCAACACAATATCTCGCTTTGAACTTCGAAGTATGTATAACCACACTAATTAATCCGAAAGGAATATCACAATAAATAGGTTTATGTCAAACTCTATATGTGTACATTAGTACGTATTGGTCTAATTACAGAGTATTCAGAGAACACAATATTGTAATCATTTTACTGTTTATAATAACACGGGTTAATTATAAAGCATAACGTACCAACTGCGAATAATTAATTGAAATTCAGTATAATTAATGTAGTGTATATTTAGATGTTGGAAAAGGTATAAAATTGATCTCGAAATAGTGTAGGTAGCGTGTTTTTGAGTTTCGCCTTTTCTCTATGCGGCGGCAAGTGTTGTAGTTGAGTTTGATTCCCAGTTGATCCTGTAGGGATAATATCGTTTTGGTTTTCATATTTGTGAATGGACTAGCGGTACAGGGAACCTGACTGCACGGGCGGCATAGTGGTTAAGCGGTCGCCTCACCGTTTGACACCGAAAAGTCTCCAAAGGACTGCACTTCGTTGTTTTGCGCCTCGATCTTAATTTCTCTGTTGAATGCCTGATGATTCGACTGAGTTAAACTAAATAAGTAACTCAGCTGTAGTTGAAATTTGGAGGCAAAAATAACACGGTGACATAAACATACATACTGCGTAGTACGACATTATAGTAATGTAGTAATCAACGGGCTCACTTTAAATTAGCTTTTTCCCCTGGTTATAAAAACCCTCGATGAATGCTTTGATTGGAACGTGCTCGGTAAACGACGTTAAATAACTTCCCTATACGTGCTGACCTACTGTTTACTTCTGCGAACTATAAGTACACCTTTGTAATTGGATTTTATTTACATTATAAAATTATTATATGTATTATAGACGAGCGGCTTCTGGCAGATTCAGCCCTAAAATTTAAATTTCTAATTTCCACTGAAGAGTAGAAACTAAGGAAAAAACTTTAAACCCGATCGACAGGCCTATTTGGAATATTGTCTTATTGGATGTATCATTAGTATGACAAGTTGTTACACTATTTGTCTGCAAAGCCTACTAACAGGTCTCATGATTGCTTTATTTTTTATTTAACTTGCCTCTTAGATCATAAAAAGCCAATGAGAATTACTTTGAAGTACCAAACCCGTTTGTTTGGTTTGGCAAAGAAAAAGTAATGTTTATTTAAGAATATGGATATAGAATACTTTAATGTTAGGTTCTCATTACATGAAAGAAACCTTTTCGTTGGAAAATGTTTCTGAATATTCATGAACTCGGTTATAATTTCAAATGTAATAGGTTTTCTTTTGAATTAAATATGCCTAATAATATAAAGACCAAAAATTACTATGATAGACAAATATTTATTTTGCGCTAGATTAAAAAAATAATGGACGCAACCTAGCACTTGCTGATTGGAAATTGTTTAAAAGAATCCTAAGATTGGAGTTAAACAATCTACTTGCAACAAAACAAACTTTAAAGGGGATTTCACGAGCTCGCGTGGATATTAGCAGTAGGTACACAAACATAGTACCTAACTATTAAAACTGTACTCTAGATGGTAGTTATCATGGCTAACTCCATAGGAGTGTTGTATGATAACCAAATCTTCTAAAAATACAGTTCTTGCTCTTACTTTTTGTGACGTACACCACAAAAAGTACCAACACAACAAAGTTTTAGTACTTTTTAGAAGAATGAAACGAAACTTGTACGGCTTGTGTTGTGAATGCTCCTACAAGTTGTCACTGACGTTTGGGCCGCCGGCCGCCCCGTGCCCTGCCCGAGATATTTCCATAAAGAAGCCTTATAATACAACAAATTGTTTACATTTACAAATTTTGGAAGTTGTGCAGGTACTTGGACTCTGGGCCTTTGTTTCTGTCCAAGAAAAGTTGTTCGTTGTTTCGTAATTTTTGTTTAGCTGTTTCATAGGATGGGCCGAGAAATGTAATTTACATTGGGGTGGTCAAAGCTCGGCATGAATTGAGTTTAAGGATATAATCCTGCTTTCTGCCGCTACCTGTAATAGACTAAGTAACACGCATCAAATACTTAATAACCGTCAAGGCATACGCGTACACACTCACATTTAAGAATTGATGATACTAAACCAACAAAACAGTAATTATAGAAGCCATATTAGGTTAATAAACGTGCGAGCATATATTTAATCAATGTGTCTATGTCAATAGAAAGCGTAGCTCACTTATTGCTATTGCCACCTTGTGGAAAACTGAGTATTTATAAGGAGGTGTGTATTTCTAGTGCTTGAATGTTTATGGGATTGACATTGACAGTACTTGGCGTTCTTTCATCCATAATAAGCAGAGTGATTATAGCAGTTGAAATAATAAAAAGCCCTCAGACAACGAGAAGTGTGAACATTAGTTGATCGATAGTCTGTCAAGTCTTTGCACAACATACAAGCTAAAGTTACCGATTTACTTGCGCAGAAATCTCTTTATTTTCATTTATATAGGTTAAATGAATTCAAAAGTATCCGTATTGTTAACAAGTTATTACTCAACATCTTATGAAAAATTAAACTCCAAAAGTATGTATCATTGTTGAATTTATAGATTTGAATGGTGACATTTGCTTCAATTGATGTCAATTGTTGCAATACGTGCAAGTTTAATATCAACTCTATTATTGAAAGGACACGCATACACGAAGTAAGATACGTCAACTGTGTAGTCAATTACTTTACCTCGTAGTATTATCATTTCTATTCTACGTTTTACATAAATAGTTATCTTCACGAAGCCTTTCTATACAAAAAAGAAAGGAATTCCCTTATTCACTGAAGGTACTCCATTCTTGTGTCTTCCGTTGATAACAAAATATGCTGTAGCAAAAGGACCAAGATTTGTGACGATTAAGACAACAACTCCCTAAGCTCATATATTCCAACAAAAATAGGGAACTAAAGAAAATCTTTCCTTTTTTCTGTATACGGTGTTAGTACCTATATAATTCAATGTTGCGTAACCGTACCGCTAGTAAACCCGTCCGGTGTAGACATGAGGTCCAATCTTCACAAATTGTTAGAGCAAACACCACCTAATCTGATACTTAGACGTGTTTATAAGAAAAATCACAACTTTCCCTGAACACACATGATTTACAAACAACTTAAGAGGAGCATGATCGTCCACTTAGACAAGTTTTCTTATATGATAAGTAAATAATGGAAGTTTATCTCAACATTCTACGAAAGCCCGCAAGGTGCCCTTTTACTTCGCAGTGAGGAGCACTTCTCAACTAAGTTGTTGGCTTTTGGATTATATTCTTTTCTTATTTTATTTTGGCTCTGGAGTCGCTTATTATAATTTCGGTTTTTATTTGAGTTTTATACGTTTTTATTTATCATTTCTCTGAAGATAGATTTAGATTTATTAAACAAGCTTTGGATAAAAAGCCTTTCAGTAAGTTTTTTTACATGTTGAATAGATCGCCGAAAAAAATATGATTAGATTTATTAGTAGTACTTAAATCAAAACAATCATCAATATGTATGCAAATACGTTGTGCAATCTATTGCCTTCGTACGTAAAATAAATTTGTTATTACTTTTTAATTTCCTGCATGTATCTATAGATTCACTATCAGTTAGAAATATTAACTAATTATAAAATAGTAAATTCCCATGCCAAAACAATTACTACCACAATCATTGTTTCAGAGCTTTACTTACAACAAAGTTAAGACTACTACGTTGCCCAGGAGTCGAGGAGGCGGTATACGTGCCTCCAACCACATATCCCAGCTATGACCTTAAAATTCACACGACATTACATAACCATATCTGTTCACATTTTTCCAAAACTGGGGTATGTTCGTGATGAAATGTATCATCGTTACTCCATTACGCGATGTACGTCAGCGGCGTCTCATTACTGCGACTGGCACGTCCCTAACAAGACGCGTGACTGACGTGGCGCCTCAATATTGAGCTTTTTATTCACCTTAACGTACCAGAAATTTGGAAGCAGTGCTCTATGAGACCACGTAGTATATTTGTAGCGAGTATCGTCGAAGTATACTTGTTTTGCTCGTTTCGGTGGCTACTTGGAAATCTGACATCACTTTTTGAAAGACGAACTTGCTTGGTTCTTGAGAAGTACAGGATATTTAAGGATATCAATTCAACCTCTTGACAGTCATGCAGTGCGATACATGGCGCACTTGATACTTTGATTTCTCAATGGAAATTTTATTTATTTTACTTTGACTTATAAAGATGACTCCTGCACTATAAATAAATATTGTTTTGCTGGTGATTTTATACACATTCAATCAACAGATAAAGAAAATTCAGACTCAAAACAAGAATTTGTTGGTGGCATCGCATAAAGTGTTATCCCGTGTAGAGAACGCACCCGCAACAGTCAGTACCATTAAGTGGCGTCCACTTAACCACAAGCTATTCCTGCAGTCAGTTTTAATAGACGTTTAAGATATTTCAATTCATAGGCTGTTGGGGTTACTGCTAAAACAATAAAAGATTTTCAGCAATACTGGGTTACTATTTAAGTCGCAAAATAATATCGTTTGTAATATAGATGACAAACGATAATATTTTTAGAGTCTCGTATAATTGCATCACCTTCTATTATAGATGAAACCAAATCCAGAAAGCTCATCGAAATAGGACTGCAACATTGTCGTACGATACGTTGTACTAAATTGAATGCGACGGAACTACTTATTAATTATTATCTGTACTGTCTTGCATATTGCTAGCTATGTGGGCTCATGCACATTACAACTAATCTACATTGTTGTTACATAAATCATGTGATAACAACTTTGCCTTGCTATGATATTGATTCTATCGTAAAATGGAATAAACAGATCCCAATGATAATCTTGACAATCTTTTCATATCACAATCTTGAGCCGCTATGGCCCTACAATAAAGCTAGAGAGCAATCATATATGTTCTTAATCCACCTTATGATAAAACGTGGAATAAATACAAATACAGGTACAGCCCTACTAAAGTCAAGATTTCTTTATACGTATACTATTGATACTTATTTGCATAGCTAACTATCCTTACCCAATCCAAGATTCGTTACAATCAATTTCGAATTAAAATTAATAACCACCTTCTTCTATGCGTACTAAAAAAATCTTAGTCAAGGTGCAAACCTGATATGTATTATACTTAGTAATTGTCTTGTTATAAGACCTTTTTAATAATAAAAACACATTGTTATGCCTTAAGTCATTCAGTCTATTGTGGTCTACTGCTAGATTTATATCTCTTTGCACGCTATACAATCTAAATCTCCGCTTTTTTCACATTGATTTAATTTAGCCACCTTCTTTTATCTTTCTTTAGGTGATTGTTCTACTTCACTGCTCTATATTTGAATACATTCGTGATGAAACCGTTAAAATAATTAATATCGAAGAAACTCTTAAGATATTGCGATAGATAGATATGATAATATTATCACGTGAACTTATTTGACAATATTGTTATTTATTGAAATATAGTTACCAGTATTATTTGAGCCAAGAAAATAATCAGATAAAAATATAGTAAATCTATGACGGAGACATACTACTACACAGCTGACACCAACAACTTGTAATAAGTTTTTATTTTAAGAACAGCTGACGCTGATCCACGTTTAATGACCATTGTTTTGTATTTTTATCCACTTTTCAACTATCTTTCTGCAATTACATTTTCATGCGATGAAAAACTATTCAGAAGTTGTGTCCTAAAGACAAAAAAAGTAAAATAATAAAATAATATTTTATATTTTTTTACACATTGTAGTTTTCACGGCAGTTTTGCCTGGGTATATATCACAAGATCTGATAAAAATAAACAGTTGATCCTCATAACTTATGGCCGGCATCACAGTCTCCGCGTTATAACATTATGTTAGAATTATTTTTTTATAGACTCACGCCTGTATCCCTGAAGGGGTAGGCAGAGGTGTAATATTACACCCACATTTCGCCATGAATTTTTAGATCCCACGTAATAGGGGGCGAGCCTATTGCCGTACCGGGCACATTACCAGACTCCGTGCTGCTACTGAGAATTTCCTAACGGAAAAACCCAATAACACTTTTCCCGACCCGGGAATCGAACCCGAGACCTCCCAATTCCACGCGCACATTTATGCCGTGAGACCAACGAGGCAGTCAGATTTTAATTATAGTAAAATTTTGTTGGTTATCAGTATCCTCTTAATGGTTATGACCGAAACATACAAGACATGCCATCTCATGTGACTTTAAAATTATTTCACTTATTATATTTATTCGGACTTCGGACTATTTTGACCTTTAAAAATTCAATACTACCGGAGTCATCTCATTAGTTTTTTAAAACCTTATTATGTGCATTAGGTACCCAGAAAAGACGTGACCAATCATAGCTGCGCATTACATCAGTGACCTCAGAGTCGAATTTCTTTTATGAACACGTCAAAGTTCAAATACCCGCGTTGAATATTGATGTGGCTCGTGCAATTCATCATTGTTTGAATGACATCTTAATTAGACTGTCCTTACCTTGTGTTTGCGGCGTGATCCAATTTAAAACATACCGTACTATTCTGATATATGTATTTGACCAAGTTATGAGGAGATTATCGGGAATTGTGACCAGAATGTCCTTTTATAAGTTTTTAGAGGTAATAGGTAAATGAATTCCAGTGAAATAATAAATATATACATATGTAGTTTTATGAAGGAGGTTTTCTTGCCATTTTGTCGTACGCATGCAAATTTGTGTCTAGGGCACTGTCTACAACTTTGATGATATCATTTTGTATTTAAGCGAATGAATTACACAAATTACGTCCAAGACAGGGTAAAACTAAAAAAATGGCGTCTATAAAGGGAAAAATCTTTCGATAATAATTACCCTACAACAATTAGTTCATCAATCATCAATGAGCGCCATATGATACTAGGTATTACTTCTTCTATCTACAGATAGATACTTGCAAGTCGCGTTCATTACCTTGACAACACCCGTCAAAAGTTCAGACAAATAGCATTTGGTGCCAAAGCTGACAGACTTTTCTCTTGTCCACAGGATGAAGATGACAAAGGACTGCCAGTGGTTCCAAAGTGCTGTCCAAGCGGTCAGAACCTCACAGTTGTTATGGACGAAGACGGCAACACGAAGACGATCTGTGCCCGAACCACGTTGACCTTTCAGCCAATATTCCACCAGGCGAATGAGACACACATCTTCAGTTACGACAGCAATGTCTACGAGACCATCGTCGGCAACCCCTGCAAATACGAAAAGTAATTAAAGGTTTTTGTTTTATGTGTCTATATTTTACTTATTTAATAATGGTACAGTCAACTACAAAAGTCGCTTCACACCTTAAAATCTTAGCTGAGTCTTTTATAAATTATGACTTAGGTAAGATTTCTTCGTTGTAAGGATTTGTTGCGACCATATTATAACCATTAAAAATCACGTAAATGTGTATGAACCTATGTAGCTAACTGTACGTAGCGTTTGCTTCGTTTTTGTTGTTTAGAATATTATTTCCATTCATGAGAATATCACTCTATTGTGAAAATCGTATAAAACTCCGTGGCTTTGAGATTATCGCGCTCATACGGACAGACAGTAAATCATCTATACATCTATACATATAAATAAAATTGAAGTGCCTGTCTGTGATTTCAAAATAACTATGGTTTTTCAAGTGCATATAGTTAGTTACACGATTCTAAGTCCAAAACAACCCTTTACATTTTTGTCTGTCTGTCTGTCTGTCTTTCTGTTTGTCCGGGGTAATCTCTGGAACGGCTGAACCGATTCTAATGAGACTTGCACTACCAGGTAGAGGACTTTATAGCGCTACATATAGGCTACAATTTGAACCGGTCGTTGGCGCTGTTGTCGCGATAACAAGTCTTTACTTATTCAACTCATCTATACATATAAATAAAATTGAAGTGTCTGTCTGTGATTTCAAAATAACTATGGTTTTAAGTGCATATAGTTAGTTACACGATTCTAAGTCCAAAACAACCCTTTTTAACATTTTTGTCTGTCTGTCTGTCTGTTGGTCCGGGGTAATCTCTGGAATAGCTGAACCGATTCAAATGAGACTTTAACAGGAAGGTAGAGCACTTTATAGCGCTACATATAGGCTCCAATTTGACCCGGTAGGTTGCGCTGTTGTCATGACACTTATTTTTGTATAATTATATATAAAAGCAAAGAGTCATTCATCTTGAAATCTGGAAAGTCACCGGCTGTATAAAAATTAGATTTGGCAGAGAACTTTTTAAAACGTAACTTTTTTCCGCGTGCGAAGCCGCGGGTACCAGCTAGTTTTAAAATATGAATAGATTCTAACAGCTTTAATTAAACTTTGAATTTTAGGTCTACTGATCCATTCAAATTTTTACTTCAATGTTCTAAGTGTAGATAATATGTAAGTCTCAAGCTTGAGAAATAAATTATCGCGTACATAAATAGTGCGGAACAACAAGTTTAATTAGTAATTAGCAACAGGTTGTGAATAATACGTTCATTATCATTAATCACGGCGCTTGTCATAAACTGCGCAGGTACCATTAATGCTAGACAGGTTGTAACTGAACACTAGCTTTGCTCCCCGGTATCACATTGATGTTTTATATCTTCTGTAAATATGACTTGCATTAAACATATGATCCGTCACCGTTATCATACAGCATGCTGCTGCAATCCAATGCTAGATGTAAGTCTTGTCTAATTTGTGCTACAATAGGATTGTCAATGGGTGAATTTTGCACAATATACCACGCTGTTCAGGCGGGTTGATATATGGACCAATATGTACATATGTAAATTACAAAATAATTCTTGAAACTACATGAAAATCTGGCTGTTTGTTTGTATATATAAAATTCTTCCGCTACTGACTGACTAACAGACAACGCACAGTCAAAACTAATAAGCGCAAGAAGTTGAAATTTGGCATGTAGGTAGGGGTACCCACCATAAGGTTGCACTAAGAAGGGATTTCCTGAAATTTCCACAGGATTGGGCAGGAACAGTTAAATGAAATAAAATGTGCCCACAGCTACGCCCAGCTGCGGGCATACCTATTCTTTAATAAAATTATTCTATTAAAGGTGAAAATAATGGCATAGGCGTTATTGCCCGCCTACACCCATCATTATCGTCGAGTTTTAAGTGTTAGATAGAGTTAACTCGTAGGTGTACTGTAAAAAAAATGTAGGTATATACCTACACGGAAAATTATCAAATAATCTGGTAAAGTTGTCCATAAACCAACATATTCGAATAGCTGTAGATCGTACGTCTACTAACAACGAGTAGTTTTTCGGTTTTCGATCGAATATAATACATTTACCTCCGATTTAAATATTTGGTCTATCTATGCATTGGGAGAGAGACATATTTTTATGGAGCTTTATAAAGAATATATGAATTTATTCGTATGGTTTACAAAGAAACAGTTCCTAACCTATCTCTTTTCCTCACAGATACAAGCTACAACCAGACGTCTACAGCAAGGACGAGTTCTATCTCCTCGTGAACGGCTCACTCTTCGTTCCGTACTCGCAACCTCCCCTGCTGGGCACCAGGGACTATTGCATGGAGTCGTTCTGGAACGACTCAGTACCGGCCGGCATCACCCTGCCTGTTGTGTGCTTTACTTCTCCACCGGAGGAGATCAAGACGTCAGCTACGCTCATTGTATATGCTACAGGTATGTAGAATAAAATCATCATAGTATAAACATATCCCTGGAAACAATCATATGGTTATTTCACTACTGTGAAAGCTAGATAACTAGTAAACATGTTAGAAGTAAATTATTCCTTTATTCTATAATATTATAACAGGCTACTCTCAGTAGAGATATTTCTCGCACCAGTCCACAAAGACCAATAACTTGTGCATGAAACATTGTAAAATATTTTTAATTATGAGAATATCCTATTTCAATAAACCACGTTGAAACATCAGAAAAGCCAAGGGTTCAAATGAATTGCTATAATAGTACTCATTGCTATATGACTAATATTGTTTGATATATTTTTTGCAACTATCAATAATAATTACATGATAGAAACCAATAATTTTAATCGTAATGTTACTATTACAGTAGTTATCTATTTGTGGTAGAAACAATTTAAACTTAACAACAAATTGGGAATGTTAATTATACTAAAACCTTTTTGGTTATAGTGTTTATCTACTTACTACTGACTGCCTCGTTGGTCTCGTGCCATAAATGTGCGCGTGGGATTGGGAGGTCTCGGGTTCGATCCCCGGGTCGGGCAAAGTGTTATTGGGTTTTTCCGTTAGGTAATTCTCAGTAGCAGCACGGGGTCTGGTAATGTGCCCGGTACGGCAATAGGCTCGCCCCCTATTACGTGGGACTAAAATAAATCTGGCGAAAAGTGGGTGTAGCAATATACCTCTGCCTACCTCTTCGGGGATGTAGATACTATGTATGTATGTATGTTTATCTACTTATATAGTTTGTAACAAAAATGTGCTTGTATAGCGGCCTATTAACGATAAACAGATAAGAAAACTCAGATGCTGTTCGAAAGCAATTTTCTTTTATTATTTATTACATTTACATACGTATATTTTATCACTCATAACAATTCTAGACGCTTCATCAACAGTAGCTGGATTTTTACGAACGTAGGTATAGCTTTCGTAAAATGTCTTGAAGACATTCATAGTATTTCATCAAAATACCTTGTGGAAATCTTTCCATTTCCATTTGATATCGAATTTACTTTATTTATGAGGCCTAGTGAAGGTACATATACACATAAATATGAGAACCTTATGACTTGAAATAAAACACCAGTTGAGAGCCGATAACAACTTCTTGCGTCAAATAAAGAACAATAGTCTATGTGATAGTTTTTAAAAGCTAATTATGCTAAATTTTATGTCCTATCAGGTAAATAAAAATCAAGGTGGGCGCTTTGTCGTTTATTTTTTAAGATTCCTACTTCCCCAGTCACGCTACTCGAATAAACGATTTTAATCAAATATTTATTTGAGTATACATGAAAAAAGGGTCTCAATTACGGCGTATAATTTCCAAGGATAAATACTATTTCATTAATAAATAATAAGTCGTTACGTAACAATCGAAAAATACATCGGCAACCCGTTATAATATTGACTTGTGTGGGAATAAACTCAGCTGTAGGTTTTTCTGCCAAAATAAACAGAAGCAAAGTTCGTCATTAATTAATTATATAATTTCACTTTTTGTTTGCGAGTAGTTGCCTCGCAACAAATTGTTAACTTCATTACGATAGACTATTTAGTTGATAAAATTTTACTACTCGATCATTAAGAGCCTCCAAAAACTTTGTTTCTTCAACCAAGTTACTGTGAGAAATTATCGCTGGAAACACTTTATTGTAGCCATTTGTTTTTACTATACAAGCCTCGTGAGTCACTAGGGCCTATGTAAACCACGTTTTTAAACGCGCCGTCGATGCGCGTTTGTAGCGATACAGACGCGATACGCACGCAAGTCAGACGCAGCCTGTAGACCTTTGCACACCTGTATAAATTCAAACGCGCGTGTGTAGCGATACAGACGCGATGCACACGCACGTGTGTAGCGATACAGACGCTCTCAGATTATAGAACAAGAATCAGATGGAGCGCGCGGAACAGTTGCGTGAGGCCACTAAAGCAAATACAAATTGAAAAGCGAATACAAATCCGGCTCAGTGCGAAACGAAGCATCGTACAATTCACGCGCCCCGATCAACTCGACTTTTAAATTCATAAAATGCCGTCATGCGTTTTTAAACATTTAAAAAAATGTTTCCAAAAGCAAAAACAGAAAGATAGAATATCTTTTCACAGTTATCTATGGATTATTTGACTGTTACATCATTTAATTTCGATAAAATTCGTATTTCTGCAAAAAATGTGTAAGTGTTTATGTGCCAGTTTACGTCGACGCCGTTTTCCCTGTATTATGGTAAATGGACATGTCAATTAATTTATGTAATATGTAATAAGAATTGTCATGTTAATTGTGTTTTTGTGTCATGTTAATGAAAAATATATTAACATATTATAAAAGTATATTTTAGATATATCTTTATTAGCAAAATAAATATTGTTATAGGCTTTCCAATATGTATACATTGTTTTGGGTTCGATCCCTATACGATCTAAATATTCATACTTAATGTGTAGAAACAGAAATAATTGATTGCAGGCATTCATTTTTTTAATAGCTTACGTTGTCCCCCTCCTGGGTAAAGGCCTTCCCCCAAATCTTTCCAGGTATGCTTGTCGCACGTAATCTCAAGCCAGCTCTTGTGGTAGGCGTCTAGGTCAATTTGCCACCTGTTTCTTGGCCGGCCTCGGCGACGTCGTCTATCCTCTGGTACCCACAGTGTTGATACTCTTGCCCAACGAGCCTCGTACATACGGCTGACGTTGCTCGCCCAGGTCCATTTGAGACTGGCAGCCTTTCTTCCCACGTCTTTGATGCCTGTTCTAGAACGCAGCTCGGTGTTCCGTATCCTGTCTTTAAGTTTAAGATCCAGGATGCAGCGCTCTATGGCTCTTTGGCAGACCCCTAGGCGTGACCTGTGAAGCTGGGTAGGTGACTAGGTTTGAGAACCGTACGTAGGAATGGTCAGAATAAACAATCATATTCATGCGTTTGCGCTTCTAATATTTAAATTTTTTAATAGTAAAATTAGTGTTGTCTACAAATCATAACATTTATACTTTATTGTGTACTTGATAAAATTTCGCCGGTTTATGAATACCTTTACAAGGGTGAGAGAATTGATCTATATTCACCTGTATAGTGTACGTCGCTTTCATTAATGTTCACTGTCTCCGGTGCATGAATATTATATTTAATGAAATCTATTACAGTTATACAGTAAATTATTCAAGACCGCAAACTAATGCCAGTATATAACTTCCATAAAAACATTACAAAACTTTGTGCAAAATAGTGTGGGAGATTGGGTGACGGATTAAGAATACGGAATGTCACCACCCCATATCATCCCATGGGTGTCGTAAGAGCCGACGGAGGGAGCATATTATGCAGAGAACAGCACTGTAAGGGAAAGAAAACTTGATACAAACCCTACACCAATCCGTTTGGCCAGCGTGGTATAGTAGGCCAATTCCTCCTTTCAAAGGAGAGTCTTAGTCCAGCCGTGGACTGTTAAAGGCTGATGATGATGAGTGGGAGATTATTCATAATCTGGCAACTTTACACGCACATAGACGCTCGTGTCCGTACAGTGCAGTCGCCAAATGTCACGCCCACATAGCTGACAACGTGCCTCACTTTGATGAATGCGCTCCATCTGCCTTTTGTTCTAATAATCTGAGCAAACGCTATACTAACGCGCGTGTGTATCGATACAGACGCGCCGGTGCGGCGCGTTTGTATCGATACAAACGACCACAAACTGCTCTGTAGGATAAAAGCGCGCCGTTCGACGCGCGTTTTTGAAACGCACGTCGACGGCGCGTTTAAAAAACGTGGTTTGCACAGGCCCAAGTGGGCCAGTGATACGTCCTTGGCTTCGTGGTATATTTTATTATATTAATGTGTCGTTTTGTCACCACTGTAGGTCAGACCGTGCCTAGAACTAAAATTAGCTAAAGTATTGATTTGATACGAAACAAACTCAAAATAATAACATTAGGACAGATTCGTTTCAGACTGCAGTATTACCTACAAAACTTAGGCCTTAAATCTAATAAGCTCTTTCTTTTCAGGTCTCCTAATATCCGTGCCGTTTTTGCTAGCGACGGCATGTGTTTACTTATGTATCACTGAGCTCCGGGACACTCACGGCAAGGCTCTCGCCTGCCACACAGTGTGCCTGGCTTTAGCCTTCACGTGTTTAGCTGCCACCCAACTCGCCGGTAGAGCCTTCCCCACAGTAGCGTGCAATATAATGGGTAAGTTGGGGAAATTTTAGTAACTTTTTACCCTACTTTTTAGGTTAATTATACAGCTTTTGGCAGTACAACTGACACCTATGCGCATTTGGTAGGATATACTGCTATAGATAAGACTGGTTTTAAACTTGAACTTTTGTTTCAGCTTACCTCATACAATTTTCGTTCGTGTCCTGCTTCTTCTGGTTGAATGTTATGTGCTTCGATACGTTCCTAAACGTTCGGTAAGTGTACTCTAGTTATTATGTTTAGACAGACATACAAATCAGAGTAGTAAGTTGCTAAAAGCATTGGTTACGATGCTCTAAGTTAGCGGGCAAAATGATAGCCGTAGAAATTTCTTTTTTCTCTTGTATAATGTCGTAACTTGAACCTTCGTTTAGGCAAATATTACATAGATAGATTAAAACCTGCTCTCCTTATGGGTACGAGAATCTTAGAAGCAACCGCAATGTACGTAGGTAAAACATTTAATATACATTAACGGCAAGGGAAAATACATCGAATAAATCGTAGAACCGTAAAAATATATAGCTTTTATAGAGATTTTTTTGTGTAGAAGAGCTATTTCCTAATTTGTTTTATTTTTGTTACCAGAAGGTATATAAACTCTTCAGTATCAAGACGCAGTATGCGGCGGAGATTCGCGTGGTACTGTTTGTATGCGATACTGTTGCCGCTATTACTTCTCGTCATCACCATCACAATGGACTTGTCTCCTTCAGTTCCTAGCACTTATTTGAAGCCCAATTTTGGTGTAAAAGGGTGCTGGTTTAAAAGTAAGTTCCTTTTAAAATACTTTATCAGTTAAATTGTTTTATAGTTTTCAACAAAACATAAAATAACAGCAAAATTTGGGTAATACTTCCTTTGTGTTAATAGCCAGTGAAAATTGTACCCAAAGGTTAACTGATTTGTTTACAGACTTCAAAATAGACTAAGCTAGGACTACTTTAGATATTGAAGTATTTATGCAAGTTGAGGGAAAAACAGAGACGATCTTTATGTGGATTTGTACAGAGCATGAGTCAATCCGAAATGTTTAGTTTCACGGAAAACTGGCGTAAAACTTGTGTGAAAGTAGATCTAAAATTTAAAAGACCGTAATTTGTCTGTAGACCATTCAGAACATATTTTGCTCTATTCGTAGGCAATAAATAAACCTCTAGTGTACGCCCTTGTCACAGTTTAATTTAAGACTCGAAATCAAGTCCTCTTCAGAAAGCTTCTTCTCCGAAGAGGCTGGCATTCGAAAGAGTCACTCGAATTGAAGTGGCAACTTATTTTTCTTTAAATATTTCGTTTATATAAAGCGAAAGTTCGTTAGCGCAATTGGATTATCTACTGTCACTGGCAGTAAGTTTCATTAAGAGATTGCAGTAGTTAGGCTATAATTTTATTCCTATGTTTTACTGCAATCTCAAAGGAATGTCGAAGTTGAGGAAATATATCAACGTGTCTTTGGATACCACTTTTCGTTGTTTTTCCCGAAGAGGGTAGTCTAAACCATAATTTCTATTTACGTACAGCAAAAGGCATGAATCACTAAAGGCAAAATTATCCGCCGCGGACGTTCAGTGGTTGTGTAGGGCGACAACAGGTCATTAGGTCTCAGCCGCGATGAGTGGGTTCATCAAAAGTGATATTAGGTTTTTCTATAAAGAGTTCGCCAAAAGCAATTTTTTTGATTCGACAACACTTTGTGTGATCCACTAGTCGTTTTTTCGCATCTGTTTGTAATTTGTGTTCGTTGATTAAATGTTTGTAAAGTCCAAAATGTAGTTACTAACCACACATGTCTTTTGCAGCGGATCAAGCAGCCCTGCCGTATTTCTACGGGCCGGTGGCGCTGATCCTCCTAAGCAACCTCGTTATATTCATCCTCACCTCCAGAGCCTTCGTAGTGCATTACGATAAGCTAAAGGACGTCACCCGTAAGTTTACATAGCTATTTACAGTTTTACGAGCAGTCGTAAACTAACCTTCCATGTTGGAACTGTATACCTACGGCCTACAGCCGAATGGTTTGGTTATTTTCTACCAGCTTAGTATATTAGTCTCGTTTGTAGGCGGTCTTTGAAGAATATTTTTTGTAGGATATAATTTTAAACTAACGTGTACAAATAATATGACAATATGAAATAATATGACAATTCAAAAATTATGATTTTTATGTCTTTGATGAAATTTTCAAAAGTTTTTTTGTTTTGTTCATTATATAAATGTGTACAAGAATTGATACTTTTTGACCTAAGTCACACGCGTCGCAATTTTGTAAATGTTCGAATTCTTATACCAACGCAGTATCATTACGCAGTAGTCTAACAACAATACGATCGTAATACAAGTGTAGTAAAATCCTCTAATGTTTGATCAATCTTTAGCAGATCCTCCGCAAATACACCTACAATTTTGCACTTGCACTTAGTAATGTTTTGTCCTTAGAGATAAGCAGCTTTAACCTTATACTGCAAATATGTATGCTGTAGTTAATTATTTATGCAGGAATTGTACAAGTACCTTTAAAATATAATTAAACTAGAATTTTCACTCCGGCTCTACCCGCGTGAATTAAATACATGTACCTTGCTCGAGAAAGGCTATCTAGCTATTTTTTGGTAAAAACAGTACAAAAATCCGTTCGATAGTTTCTGAGTTTATTTCGTTTACACAGACAGAAAGGACGCGGCTGGGACTTCATTTAATAATATGCATAGAATTAACTAACCGTTTTCAAAAAATAATCAAAAATCCGTTCAGTATTTTTTGCGTAATCTCTTACGAAAAAACAAACAGGATGCAAACAAGTAAAAATATCCATCCAACCATTCTCTCAAACTTTCGCGTATATAATTAATAAGTAATAGTAAGATAGGACTGTTGCTATTGATGCATAATGTATTGGAATCTTGTGTTGTAAGAGCAGAAATATGTTTGAGAATAGTACTTATTTCTGTTTTATTTGTTAAAATAACGGCTCAGAGTCAGCTACAGTCTCAGGTCTGAGATAGGATTTTAGTTTATTTCTTGGATATCTGGCACTACACTTTCTATTCTTGATTTTCTATTTTACGATTTATTTTATATCGTAGCTCTGGTCATAGGTCTGCTCTTCATTGGAATATTGTGAGGGAATGAATCGCTTGTAATATAAATATGTTACTTTTAGAATTTTCGTATCCTTTCAATAATTTTGGAAAGAGGAATGTCTACTCATTTTTGATATATTAGTTTGACTGAGATTACATTTCATTTAGAAAACATATGAACGTAGAAATCAGTGTCATCAATCAGTTCATACCAGGTCTTAATTTTATTCGATTTTCCGTAACTACATTATGCCACTGATGTAACCGGTAAAAATATCGTTTAATCTATTAGAGTTGATGCCAAAACGAATACTGTTATTTTATTTTGCAACATTCTTCAGAACGACATATCTTGCCAATGGATTATAGCTACAAATATTAGATATTTTTGTCACAGATACGTACATTACGCCCGATTCCAAGTATGAGCTTAAAATAGATAAAGAAACAATAAATGCCATGCCGATTATAAATGATCACAAATAAAAACTCGACTATGTTTGTCACATGGTACCTACATAAATAATCCGTACTAAAAATACAAACGCAAAAGTGTTGCTTTGTTTGTTCTTCTTGCACATCACAACGGAACGATGTTATGGTATGATTTTGTGTGTGGAGATATATATATAACTTCTTGGTCAGTCTTTCGTCATTCATCCTCGCCAAGTGTCTTAACTAAGTATCTTAGCATACCTTTCTCAATGGTTGCCACTACATCTTCTTTTACCCCATAACACTCTCTTATCACACAATTCTTTACTCTGTCGTTCAAAGATAGGGTGTAAATGTATCTAATGTGTTTAATTAATAATATGGGACGTATATTTCATAACAATGTGCATAATATTATTTATATAGGCATATACAGGTATATAAAAAACAGAAAAGAAAATAATTTAATACGTTTAATTATCTTTTTAAAGAAAACTCTAGCAATTAAAATCTGCACCGTAGGCTACATTACAATCATTGAATCATCATCATCATATGCCATAGTCCACTGCTGGATATAAGCTTCTCCAATGGCTCGCCATTGCGCCCGATTATCGGCCCGATCATCGAATCAACAAACATAAAGAATAAAAAAAAATGTTATTTTTTGTCCAGCATTAGACTTGACGCACTCCGACTTCAGCACGTCGGACGACTGGGTGCGGCTGGGCACGGTGCTGGGGCAGCCATTACCGGTGCACGAGCAGACCGCGTCCCCGCCCCGAGAAGCGCCCGTCAACTTCAATCAGAGGTTGAAGAAGTACAAGAAAATGTAAGTAAAATGAGAATAGTGTTTTTACGGCTATAGCAAAACAAAAAGCATTTTATAATTCTTTCTCAATATTATAAATATTTATAAAATTATGATTATTCAGCTTTTAGCAATTCATTGCTGTATAAGCAACCTTATTTGCGACACAATGGCTTTTACTTTTAGGAGAATTCAGTCGACTACAACACGGTCGCCAGATTGTTAGACATATTAAAATACTTGCTTTCTACAATTGACAGTTTTGATCATTTCTTAAATTGCGAGAAAATAATAATTGGCGTGAAGGAAAAAAATAAACATCAAATCAAAATGGGTAAAAGTATATTTAATTGAAGTCAGACGACACCATAGATTAAAACTACAAAAATAAATATTTTCAGAAAGTAGGCAGGTACAGTGAATTTCAATTTATTGTGTAGTATTGAAATTGAATTTTGCAGAAATAAAAGAGCACGCAATACCTGGTAGGCTTAACGTGCAATAACTACTCGTACAGTAGAAACTCTCCGTCGTAAAGCCTCCGACCTTCGCAATAAAACAGCCGAGTGCCTCTGCGCTCCAATTCACGAAAAGTGTTTTAGTGGCACAGTGACTTAAGTTGTCACTTCACTATTGCTAAAGTGGCGGGTATTGGTGGTTTTCAAATTAAAACTTGAACGAGAGGAAATGTTTCAATAATGCTTAATGCTACAATTTGGACTACAAAGTAACAATAAAATTCATGTTTTCTCCAACAACTAAAATAAATATGTGTTGGGTTCGGTTTAATCTAGGAATACAACCAAATTCTAAACCGCGAAGAATTTTAATACATACATACACATACATACATACATAGACTCACGCCTGTTTCCCCGAAGGGGTAGGCAGAGGCATATTAAACGCCCACTTTTCGCCAGTGTTTTGATCCCACGTAATAGGTGGCGAGCCTATTGCCACTTATCGGGATATTTTGTTTGCCAGAGCCTCGTCTGTTGATCGGCAGGTGCACCACTTGCAGGCGAGGTTGGCTTGGGACCCTAAGTTCTTGGTGGGAATGCACTCTCTTGGTGGAATTTTAATAATCGATTTTAAACTGCCGTAATTTGTATACATCATATAAAATGATTTAACGGGCCTTAACTCTTCAACTGCCGATGCACTGATCAGTGCGAGACATAATAGATTTTCTATTGTGTTATGTATCGCGGCGGTCAAAAGTTTAATAGCGTAAAATTACTTTAAATAAGGCTTTAAGGTATAAATACCTATATGTTTCCGACCTTGCGACGATTCGGAAACACATAGCTATTAGTACATTATATAATTTAATTTTACGCGATTAAGGCACGTTAAATAATTATAATTAAGCATGACGCGAAGTATATTATCCACGTGGTCCTAACGCTACGGAACGTCAACGGTCACCACGTTGGTTTTAGTGGGTAGGTAGGCCCCGACAACCTGTATGGGAAAATCTTGCACACCTCAACCTTACTTTTGGTATTTTATCGCAAACACTATAAAACAAGAAGCCGTTGATCACTTTTATTCTTTGAACGTATCGCCCGTAATAGGAGCTCGTTGGAACGTTTAACTATACAAGGATGAGTGGACGCTAAATTGGTCCGTTTTGTCC
Source organism: Euclidia mi (assembly GCA_944739405.2). Classification (NCBI taxonomy): domain Eukaryota; kingdom Metazoa; phylum Arthropoda; class Insecta; order Lepidoptera; family Erebidae; genus Euclidia; species Euclidia mi. The sequence goes on from OX123190.2 coordinate 47,844,130, forward strand.
ATAGATTCCGCATGTGTTGTCTCCTGTGCTTCATCATGGGTCTGTCGTGGGTGCTGGAGGTGGTGTCGTGGGCGGCGGGCGCCGGCGACTCCGCGGTCTCCGTGTGGTCCGTGTTCGACCTCGTCAACGCGCTGCAGGGCGTTGTCATTTTCTCCATTTTTGTTCTGCAACAACCCGTCCGTTCTCTTGTTAAGGTACGTTTGTGTGTTGTGTTTAAATATTGCAGGTAGATGATAGTGGTTGAGTTACATATGTAGTGATTAAATTAAATTAATTAGATAGCTGACAGCGATTGTGATACTTTCTTAATGCAATACTTAAGTAGGTTTTTATTAATATCTAAAACGTTGTAATAATTAAAATAAATTCATGTTATAAAAGTAGTAAACAAGATAGTTTTAGTATAGTTTAACGGGAATTAGTTCTTGTTCATCTGTTTTATTAAATGTTAGATATTTTATTAATAAAATTATGTTGTATGTGACAATTTATTAATGTAAATATATTTTTGCGCAGCAATCAAAACTCTTCAGCTCGTGTAAAAGAAAAACGGATGGTTCGGAAGTGTCAGTGGTGAGTGAAAGAAACAGCATCATGGGGGCTGGCAGAAGGGACTATGTGTAGTGAAGTGCACAGACTATTGGTAACTATTATTGTAATAATGACGAACAAATCATTCGAAGTAATACGCTCGAGACTGATAAAAGTAAAAGTATTAATCATTTTGAAGATTTTCTGGCGAGTGGCTTGAAACATTTTTGTTTTATTTCTCGTCAAAGTATTATGGTGGATAACTTCATTTTGTTTTATGTACTCGACCATTCATTATAGACTAAGACATTTATAATATAAAATCTCAAATCGTTCAGCCGTGGCTAAAATACGAAGTGCTGGCGATATTTCTAGTTTTACATATGATATAAAATATCCTTACCTCACTCAAAATGCAGTCTACTCATGTTATAGCATTCACATGCAAATCCTGAGCCACTCGCGCTAATAAATCTTCAAAGTTGCATCGCGAAACTGAAGGTGTATAAACTTCACTCATAATTTCATTCCTGTGATAGCGCCTTAAACTTGTTTATAATATTATTATTATGCTAAAGTTATATTTCTTATTGTTTTGCTTGTATCTTGATTCTAACTAGCGTAATATTGATAACAGATTACAGATTTTACTTTATTTAAGATTATAAGTTACCGTTTATAAGGCTGGACGCACGATCGATGTTGGGCCTACTACGATTAAGTTTATTCTAATCAATATATTGTTATATTATTTAATTGATGGAAGAATATGTAATTTTATATAAAACGACATTACGTCGGGAATATTATTTGTAAGATATAAATTACATACAAATTAAAATGATCTTGAGATAATCGCTATATCGTGTCGTTGTCGTCTAATGTAAAATATTCAAATGTAACGACGGCCTGCCTATTCCCTGCCTGCTTGTTAAATGTACGGTCGTTAATATATATCGTAAGAAAATTGAATATTTTTATAAAGTACATGACCAAGTTAATGATTTTATCTAAGCATTGGCTGACAAAGCGTCAGCTACGGAACCTACATTCTTGATAGATGAGTAGTGCCATACGATAGAAATAGTGAAAAACAATGTGGTGCATTTGATTTCCTTGTTGAGAGCTAGTCATAATAATGTATATTAATGAATGTTACGCATAAGTTATTTAATTTATTTTCATAATATTAAGATGGATTACAATTTGGTATGGATTTGGAATAGAATGTATGTGAAGAAATGACATCAACTGTGTTTCTGGCTGATAGAAAAGGTTGCATACGATCGAATCGCATACACGGCATTTCCCTTTTAAAACATGCCACATTTAACGTTAATATTTTTTACAATATGCATGGTGTAATTTTCAATGACGCGGATACACAACTTTACATCACGCAATTTAACGATGCTGTATATGAATGTTTATCCTTATCACTTCAAGGAAAGTATTGATAGCTTTGAAATGCACATATCCTCATAAATTTATACCAAGTTCTGTGAAACTCTACAGTTCTACAGGTAGGTAGTGTATTTAAGTTTCAGTATATTAAACATATATCGCCAGGCATCTTGTAATAATAGACCGTGCATTATGATCGTAAAAACGCTCTCAGTGGAAGTAGTTTTGGTGATGACAAAGCAGGAATAATATGATTGGCCTTATCAAAATTGTTTGCTTCGTACGCATTTTTATTCAAGTTCTGATGACTTGTATTTTTTTAAATTTTGGGATATAAATATGTCATGAAATGCATTTTGTGTACCAAGAATAATTGTTTGTAACAAAAAAAAAAGAGAAATACAGTTGATTTTAGTTCTACCAGTCCGACCGATCAGAACAAAAATATAGAACAAATGAAATGTAACAGTGGAATTAGAAAATTTCAACCCTAAAGTCGCTTAACTCTCTGAACTTCATTTTATGTTGTTTCTAACGCAACTAATTCTATTAACAAACTTCTACCAGTTTAATTGTTTATTGACACGGAACTAATTTGCAATAACGGTACTAAATTAAAATAATAATCTGGATAAGACTGTTCGTATGAATAATGAAACGGGAATACGTAATAACGTTATAAAAGTACCATTACGTGTAGATAAGGAACGTAAATGTAAGGCTTGACGAACGAAGAGAATGTTGTAAATAGAACGTATTCAGTAGGGACCAAATGTTGCGCATCAATATTCCGAGCAACATTTTAAAACAACTTGACGTTACGCTATCTTGGTATTCGCGAATTGGCAAACTCGGATACTGTCCATTTTGTGCTCCGCCGTGATTGACTGGAGCTGTACAGAACAATGCTTGTCAAATTAAAGAACACCAATGCTTCTTGTGTTTAAATTGGCTGTTTCTACTCATTCATTCAACTTATCTATTGAGTAACAGACGTGTTTATGTAAACTGAAAAGGAGGAATAAAAAATTGCAACAAAAACTGGCCTTAAAATTCGTGGTCATGTAGATGCCAGTATTCTTGTAGAAAATCCAATTGAACGCAGTTGAAGTTAAACCTAAGACAAGTGTTTTAAATCAGGTTTTTATAAAATTTTCCTCGAATAGTCTGATGAAATGTTTAATAAATCTCCGCTTAGAACGTATGTATGGCAGTGAATAGTTGATAAATAGATGGGAGAGATGTCAAGTGGTATCGTAACTTTTAGTCCGCTACGGAATACGCATTTTTAAACGCGCTCGCTGTTTTCTTTCTGTTAGCTTTGCTTTCGCTAATTTTTTTTTTTCGTGTGGAAAACATTGAATCAAAATTTAAGGACCCACGACAATAATTAGTGTTGTAATTTAAGTCTATTTTCTTTCATTTTGATACCATCTGTTACGTTCTTTTATGAAATATTGAATCTTTATTAACAGTAAATGAATATAAATATGTAATTAATGTATAGCAATGAGTTTGTATAAAGTGTATTTATCTTAAAGGCTAAAATGTATTTCGTGTATGTTACAAGATCCTCTATGTCGTTACGAACTTCTTTATTGTACTAAAAAAAGGTACCGCACGTACATGGTAAACATTATGTTACGTTAAGGGTTTTATTAGAATTTATTTGCAGTGTTCGTCGGCCAGAGCGTAAGGACGTAATATCTTGTAACGTATGCTTAATGTGTTTACTGCGTTAAAGTTAGCGTGTATGCGTGTGTAACTATGTATTATATTAATTGTTAAATGTTGATGCGGAATTTTTAAGTGAAATGACAATTTAAAAGTGTATATTTGTCTATTTTGCAAAACATGACGTTAATAAACAAGCTTTATATAAAATTTTGAGCTGACTTTTATTCATATAAAAGGTACTTTACCCACGCATTGGATTGAAACCTATAAGTAAGTATATATAGCTTATAGTACTTTGATGTAATTTTCTGCCAGAATTACATCTTAAGAGAGAGAGGAGAAAGTTTTTTTAGACTTAACTCTTTTCACACATACTGGTTATTGAATCACATGGTTACTGCGAAGGTAAAAAAAATACCTACCTATAAGACTATTCTACCCAAAGCATCTTTTTGTGTCAACACCGTTGAGTAGTTAATGACTTAATATCATAATTATGCTAAATGCATGTCCTGAAAATCTATTAACTTCAGTCCATACTTAGGAAGAATTATTCCCACCTTTATTAAAGGCTGCTTAATCATTAAGACTTATGTGACCTGTATACCAGTTTTAATCCGCTCTTTCTAACTTCAATAAATCGGTGCGAACTTTAAGCATAATACTCTAATAAACATCATAAACAACCTCCAAAACAAACTTACCCCATTACGCATAACTTTACTATTTGTATAGATTATTTCTGCATTGCAATTAGCTGGGCTCCATTGTTTGATCTGTCGTCTCAATTGGCATTTGTAATAATAACGGACCACAATAGGTCTGGGGGGAGTGGGAGGTTCGTGAGAGAAAGGGATGGGGGAACAAGGTTGTGGGTTGTGCTTCCTACCGAGTAGACGTTAATCTTGCGGAATTCCGAGTAAATGCGGATAGATCCATCGTCGCTATCCGCTCCTTTCGATTCCGTTTCGAATTGCTCTGAATTATTTTCCACATTACGAAATATTGACTTAGATTTGCGGGGCGTTCTAGTTAAAATTCGAAGTCCTTAAGAGTTCACGGTATTGTTTGTTATTGTAAATACATGTTTGATAGTTTGACAGTGTGATTGATGATGGCAACATTTGCTTGCAAAATATACATACCAAATACTATTAAATCTAAACCGAAAGGGTAATGCTACGATCTGAAATTGTTCTAGATTATATTATGAAAGATCAAAAATAAAGAGTCAATGACACGAGTGGTTTCCAAGACCTTCGGATCTATCCAGGGTAGATGGGTGGAACTAGGTGGACGAACCTACATGATACGAGCATAGAGAACCATTGTCCTCGACTGTACTAATTTGTTGCCCAGTACCTACAAAGGTTCTAGGATTGCTTACCTCAATAGGAAACAGGTTTGATATTATTGCAGACATTAGATGTGGCGCATTGTATCCTTTATTTATTTATATTCAGCCCGTATAGTTCCACTGTGGGGCAAATACCACTTGACTCTCCTTCCATCTATTTCTGTTTTCAGCCGTTAGGGACCAGTCCTTAGCAAAGGAATCAAGCTTGTCACGTATCTTTCATTATTTGATTTGTTGTTTAGTTCGAATAAAAGATAAGTATTTGTTGTAAGCATAAAATAAATCACAGACATTACACATCTTTCTGTTTAGGTGACGGATATAAATATAATATTTATTTGCTTTTCAATGTCATATTTGTAATGGCTTGAGTAGCCACCGCACACTTGTTAAAAAACAATAAAGTGAACAATATAAATCACTTACGGCTAGCACAGGTCACTCGTTTTACGAGCCAGAAGCAGGCTATTAAATATTATGAGTTTTTACTCGGGAGTCATGGCCGTAAACGATTCACTTGCGGTAATTGCTATTCTTACATCATTATGAAAAATATCAATTAGACGATGCTTTTCTAGTTAACAGCAATCAAAAGTGCTCGAGATAAAGGTTAAATATTTGTAGCTAAGATATTGACGAGTAAGATATGCATGCTATAACTTACGTGGTCGAATAGCAGTGAGCTACCTATGCCTGTCTTCGATCTACTGAGTCGTGAGCTCGTCTAGACTAGCCTGTTCGTGCCAGTAATGTCGGCTAGCCTTCTCGGGCCATATAATACATATATTGTCGCATCTAGCGATGGATCCATGGCGAGGCTCGATGAATTATCGCTTGTCAGTCTGGCAGGCAGGAAGACAGGGTATCGCAGCGTTCCGCCGCGGGTAGGTTAGATGGCCAGAAATATTTCAGTCGCCTCGTCTTGCAGCGCGCGTCGAGTCGATGAGGTTTCGCTCGTTATAGCTATTCGTTGTAGCTCGATTATATCACTGTACGGCTACACATTCATAGTGTGCTTATTAAGTGGATACGAAACTAACTTCGAAATACATCTTCTATAAAGTTTACGTTACACGGAACTTCTCTCAAATTTATAAGAGCCCTTGGATTTTGAAATAAATATATAGATTTTTATGTATTAAAGCGCCTGCTTAAGTGTCCTATATGTTTCATAGGTTCCTAAATCTTTTTATGTCTGTCTGCCACGCTAGATGGTGATAAGGTAGCCTCTTTAAAAAAACCCTACTTAATTCTCAAAATAGATTCAGTGATTTCCTTGTCATATATTAGGTATTTTCTTCAGTATTATATCAATACCGTATTCATAAAAGTAGCCGGTTAAAAATTTCGGTAAAATTCGATCGATTTCGATCAGTAGGTATTATTTAAAGTAAAGTCACATAATTTTTTGGAAATTTGTCATTAATTTGTTGCCGGGTTTACTATTATTATCTAGCCTGTGTTGTAAACTGTTAAAGAACACTTAAGAACTTTGATTTATTAAGTACGCAGACTTTAGGTAAGGAATCTTTGTTTAGGTAGCTTCCGACTATTACATAAACTTGATAAAAATTCTAAATCTTTGTGTTGTATTGATAAGACTATCATTATATTAATTCCGTGTTTCGTAACAAAGCGTACAGTGTTTTACAGTGCTAATATTGTTATATCAGTGCAGGAAAGCACGCGACCAAATCACATACCAGTGCACTCACATTACAAAAGTGGTCGCCGCCGCGCCGCCGGCCGGTGTATTTTTATGATGTTAATATAAAAAAGAAGCATTGTCACGGATTTCATATTTCTTGCTTTTTTAAAAACTGTGTTTCAATATTAGAAAATATATTCAGTTCATAGCTGATTCTGATAAAATAGTGCCATTTGAAACAATCACAAAATTGCTACCTTTTCTCTTAAAAGACAAAGACCCATATCTAAAATATAGTTGATTCAAAACTCAGTATTATAAGGTGAAGTCAAAACGGCAAGCTGGAGAAAATTCTAATAAACGTTTGAGATCCATAATAAAAGGGATAGAGATCCTCAAACGTTGGTCGTAAGTAACCGAAATATTCCTCAGTATTATACATACATTCCTTGCTCATATATTTCTGTGCTCGGATATTGCCACTAGAATTTCTCCAGGCATGCGGCAGATAGTTACGAACGAGAGAGAACGCGCAATACGCCACCTCCTAGATGATATGATACACTATGCTTTTTGATATTCGTATGAAATTTTCCAATTTAATATTGCTTCCAAATGGGACGAAAATTGCTTTGTCTTTATGTTGATGTTGGAAGGATCGCTGCTCTGAAATGATAATAGTCGAGGGTGTTCTCCAAGAAGATACGTTTTATTTTTAACACGTTTTTATTAGGTCGACCTGTACGTACCTATGTAATGGAATCTAAAGTGACTAATTTAACCATCTTCCAAGGGTTGTAGCTTAATGGAAAGTGGCAGCCGTATGTAGTTCAGATGACAATATAATCGTCGTGTTTGCACTTGTGAGAAAGGCCACGTTATAGACTTTGAACGCGATCAGGTTTCAAGGTTATAACAAACCTATTATATATTGCGTTTTGGAAACGAGGGTGAGCACCTAATTCAGGCTATATGCATCCAGTTCCCGGCCAAGTATAGCTACGGTACGGTGGAAAGGCGCATGCTCCCAGTGATTTTATGTTGGACATCTACTGTGCACAAGACGCAAGGCTGTACGGTAGACCCACAGATTACAAGAATTATCCAGATGAACTCATCTGTCATATTTGTTCGACGCGGAGTGTAGCTGGTCAAATGTCATGCATACCCCAGACGTCTTTTCCCCCCAGTGCCAGTGTTGCCACCTCAAGAACATTTCACCTCTTTTGCGGGCAAATTATGAAACGTAAATCGTGTTACCCTATTGAGCTTTTGTTTATTTTTAAATCACAGAATTGAATAGTAATCAATAATTTATTAATCTTAGATGTTGATTATCTTTCAGCACGGCTGTTTAAAATTTCATACATAGCATACAACATCTGAATTGTCACTAAAGTGTCCGTTCTGGCTGTAGTTAGTTAAAGCTAATTTGTACCTTTCTTTTGTGCTTTGTATTTATCTATATAAATAAAATTCTCGTGTCACAGTGTTAGTTAAACTCCTCCGAAACGGCTGGACCGATTTGTATGAAATTTTAGATGTGTATTCGGTAGGTCTGAGAATAGGTTGTAATCTATTTTTCAAAGCCCTAAGTCATAAAGGTGCCCAACACAAAAAAAATATTTATTGGACATTTTTAATATTTTTATTTTTTTATGATGCGGCAATATAAAAACATACAAACTTTAATTTTCAGCCTTTTATCGATAACCCTCAATTTTAATAGCCATATTAGTAGTTTTATCATAATTATCACTAGTTATCCATGACACGAGCATCCGGTGCCAAAAAACATCGTGTCACAGCGTTAATCGCAATACCTACTCATCTGTAACGGCTACCACATTTGTATAGAGTTTTATACGCATATTCGGTAGGTCTGAGAATTGGTCGTAATCTATTTTTCAGACCATAATCATAAGGATAGTACAACCCAAACATTATTCTTTTTAAATGTTTGAGCATTTATTTATTTTTATTTTAGAGCTAGCATAAAAAAATTAATACATCTCTTAATTTTCACCCTGATATCACCAACCTCTATTTTTTAATAGCCGCATAAGCAATTTAGTCATATCAGATAAACGCCTCGCACAAATCGGTGTAAAAAAAAATCGTGTCAGTGTGCTAGTCACAATACTCCTCCGAAACCGCTGGACCGATTTGTACGAAATATTATCACTATAGTACACACGTGGGCTACATATGTAACCCAGAGTGTTGTATTGTCATAAATATTGGCAGAACTAAGTATGTCAGAGCGCAATCGTCCTGTGTATTCCTCGATTAACCAATCGACCGCTCCGCCCGCTCCAACTAAAAGAATGCCTATTAAAACGGCATAAGGACGTGCGCAAAAATCGTCCTAGAAGTTGGTGGGCTACACTTGTGCCCCGTGCGTGCGTTGATGAAAAATATGTTCCAAGTGCACATGTGGTAAATATTGTAATTTTTTTTTAATTATCATGGCGTATTAATGCTCGGTCAGTAACATGGCAGGTATAAACGGTCTCATAATGCAACACACGCAAGCAATGCAGCATCTGTATGAGGCGCATTTGTAGTGAACATCAGGAAGGTGTGTGTCCTGATTGCTCGCGAATAGAACAGTCTATTGCAAATTATTTAATTAAGTGTCTAATGCCATTGCTAGAGATAAACTTTAAGATAAATATTTACGTTCCTAAATGAAAATAAGACTATGTCATCTCAAGCCTGCCAAATATTGATGATTTTTAAGGAGTTTTATTTTATGTTTGATATTATAATTGAGAAGACAAGTTTTGATTAATTTTATGTTATATTCTGATTATAATCAAGATATCTAAAAATTAAACAATGAGTTTCATTAATTTGTTTACTTCTTCATAGAATTAATTGATGATACTACAAGTGGGCTACACCTGTAGCTGTGCCTGTTCGCTCAAGGAGTATTAATGGGTGCGCGCACTCTAGTGTTAAATATATTCGTTAGCTCTGTGAATCGATCTTAATCTATTTTGTAAACCCCTAAGTCATAGGGGAGGTCTTACCCAAGCATTATTTTATTTATCTTTTCAATATTTTTTTCTTTTTATATATTTGTCTCAAAACTCAAAATCCTTTATTCATTCAGATCACAAAGTGACACTTATGAACGTCAAATTAAAATATGATTACTGTATGCTTCTACATTTACATTTACTGCCACGTTCGCAAAGCAAGGGCGTAGAACCATGAAAAAGAACGGGCAATAAAACTCACGGTCACTCTTTTTCATCGCCAGGTTTTTAATAATGCATAACAATTAAACTTTTGTAAGGTGCTGCAACTGTTATACCTTCTATGTTACTTGTATATATTTACTTTACATGATACTCAAGCATAATCAAGTTAAATTTTGATGTTCATTTAGTTAGCCTCCTGAACATAGACATGTTGAAACAGGAGCATCCATTTACATTATGCACCTAACAATGCAGGCAGTCCGCGCAAATGTTCAGAACCATGATGGAAATGATGAAGTTAAATATAAATAAAAAATTATACCAGCCCATAAGACCGCCATCGACCAGTCATCGCAAGTAGCACCCGTTCACGAGTATGACGCATGTTCTGTTCTGTTTATAGCAAAGTGTGATTGATAGCACCTTATCTGCAGGTGCACCCTAAGTGAGACCCCACCTTAAAATATGTTCGTGCATATTTCGGGGATTAAGGATAAAAATAGTGAGGGGTGTGCATTAGCTGATATTGGGAACATCGGCACTCACCTTCTATGGATATTTGATGCATGTGTCGATGTTGTGTAGATGTTGGATTATATTGGGAAAATATATGTCGAAGGCAAAGAATATTAGTGAAGTAACACGTACAGTAGTTTTTTTGATGTAATTGTAAGTAAGAATATTTGTTGAAATGATTGAAGTGTCTATTCTATACCCTTTTCCACCGCTCGGCTTTTCGGCTGGAGAGAAAAAGTAAGGAATATGGGTAACCGAAAAGGTTACCCAGATTCCTTGCTTTTTCTAAACTTGCATTTTCTGGGCTTCATGTATGACTAACGGACAAGTGATTTATGTACATAATAGAAATAAAAATACAAATAGGTACTGCATCGTGTATATGAAAAAAGCGTGGTTAAATAAAATTTCAACACGGGGAATGCGCGGTATGGCACTGGTATGTTTATAAAAAAGTATATTGATTAGTTAAGTGCGAGTAGGAGTTTTTTGGATCTGACCGTACTCTTGATGACTTGCAACAACTCAAGACGTGCACATAATAAAGCTCTTATACGTTAGTAGTTTTGTACGTGAAGCAAGCAGTGTTACGTTTCAATCACTTATAATTAAGTGGCTATTAGTCGCGTTAAGAAGTTACTTAAGTGGTACTGGAGGTCGTTCACATAACGATAAATAAGTTTCTTCATGGCTTCTCGACTCGTATGTATGTATGTTTAGTTTCTAAAGTAAAACGCCTGTAGCGAATTATTACCTACGACTAATTTTAGCTTAGAAATAGGGTACTCGAGAAAAGGCATAATACAATTCCTCGTTATAAAAATAACAATGAAAGACTCTATCGGCAATAGGGTACTTGACTAAAAAAATCGAATTAGTCCGTCAGATAGATTTCCAAAAAATATTGGACACGTATATTTTCTTTAGTCGCGTAAACAAAAAATTAAGACGACAAACCTCGCTGAAAACTCGTGTGACGTCACTTGCCAATACACTTTTTACTGGCAAGTGACGTTACAACCCCCCACTCTTATACGTTTCTCCATCTTTGATGCGTTTTATCTTCGTTATTTTTTACTGTATCGATAAAACAAAAAATACGTATCCAATATTTTTCGATAATCTAACTGACGGACTAATTCGATTTTTTTAGTCAAATACCCTATTGTGTGTTCTTTTAAAAATCTAATTATTTCTGATTCGGTATTGTTGATTAGGATGAAAACGTCTTTAATGATATTTCTAGCGCTTGTAGATCTGTTATCTACTCTGTATGTGGATCCTGGTGTAGATCTTATGTGGAACTGTTTAAGCTGCCTATCTATTGCGTCTGCTATAATAGGGATACCTTTATTTTCGTTATCTGGCTGTGTGTGATTAGTTGACACTAATTCTGGGTTCTGGGACACAATACTCATACTATCTGTTACGGTACTTGTTTGCGATTCAGGAATGCTTGGATTATTTTCAGGTGGGTTATTATTTTGCGTATCACTGGGTTCAGCTGCAGCTTCTCGGCGTGCGTTATCAAAAATTCTATTGATTATTTCATCGTCATTATTGTCATCTAAATTTACAGCTAGTGAATCCATGCTATGGTGAAATATTTTAGCGCGGCATAAAGCATCTGCGTTGGTGTTTTGTAGACCCTTTTTGTAAACTACATTGTAGTTGTATTCCGCGAGTTTTAAGCGCCATCTTGTTAATTTTGAATTTGGATCTTTAAGTGACATTAACCACGTAAGAGGCCTATGATCTGTATATATTGTAAACTTCCTACCGTAAAGATAGGGTCTAAAATACTTAATCGCCCAAACTATAGCCAGTAACTCTTTTTCTATAGTTGAATAGCGTGATTCGGTTTCAGATAACGTGCGAGATGCGAACGCGACGGGCTTATCAGAACCAACAATGCCCTGAGATAATACAGACACCTAAAGCTATATCTGATGCGTCTGTAGTTAAAATAAAATTCTCGTCAAAGTTTGGGTATTGCAGTATTGGGGCGTTAGTTAATATCTGTTTTCATTTATTAAAAGCTTCGATAAACTCTGGTGAATGGACTACTTTATGGTTTTTCTTTAGACATACGGTCATAGGTTTTGTTAGTTTGGCAAAGTCTTTAAGAAATTTTCTGTAATATCCAACAAGTCCTAAAAATGATTTTATTTCTTTCTGAGTGCTTGGTAGAGGGAAGTTGAGAACTGTTTTAATTTTATCTTTGTTAGATTTTAGTCCTTCATCTGTTAACTCGTGTCCTAAGAATGTTACATGTTTTTGAATAATTTCCGATTTTTCTAAATCTTTCAAATACCTGTTTTAGCTTTTCTATATGTTGTTGGAGGCTAGTAGAAATTATGATTACGTCATCTAAATAGGTATAAACGTTATCTATTCCTCTTAAGATATGGTCCATTAGGCGTTGAAAAGTACTTGGTGCATTTTTCAAGCCAAAGGGCATTCTTAGGAATTCGTAGTGCCCTCTTTCGGTCGTAAATGCAGTTTTCTCAATGTCATTGGGATGCATTTCCACCTGGTGGTATCCGCTAGCTAGATCTAGCGTCGTGAAATATTGTGCACGGCCTAATCTTTCTAAAATATCGTGAATATTTAGCAAAGGGTACTTATCTTCAACAATACGTTCGTTTAAACGTCTATAATCTATTACAAGTCTCCACTTGACTTTCCCAGAAGCATCTGGCTTTTTGGGCACAATATGCACGGGGCAAGACCAAGGAGATATGCTTTCTCTAATTTTTCCCCGCTGTAAAAGTTTGTCTACTTGTTTCCGAATTTCGTAACGCTGCTGTGGAGCTTGTCTTTAACTACGTACAAATATGGGAGTATTATCGGTAAGTCTAAGTTCATGTTTGACGGCGTGTGTAAAGGTCTCTCTCTGTGTGTCGTTTCCTCATTACTGAGGGTCGCGACCTCCCTTCAGGACCTTGTCTTTTATAATATTTTTCCATTTTTTGCGATCCTGAGCAAAGTGAATGGCGTTGTGAATGCATGTCGAGTATGGTGCGAATCTGGTCGGTCCATCGTATGGGGCTGCGTCCTCTGGGTCTATGACCTTCAATTTTGCCCGTTACTGTTAGCCTCTCTAGATTGTCAGGATTACGTCTCGCAATATGCCCGAAGTATTCCATTGTGCGGCGGAGGCATATGGTTGACAGTCTTATAGTAACCCTGAGTTGGCTCAGTATTGAGGTGTTTGTCCTTCGTGCGGTCCACGGTATCCTCAGCATTTTGCGCCAACACCACATTTCAAACGCGTCAATGCGTTTACGGTCTGCCGATTTCAGTGTCCATGTTTCGGCTCCATAAAGAAAAATAGGGAAGACGACTGTGTTAACTAATTTTATTTTTGTTGCTGTGGTGATACTTCTGTCATTCCAAATCTTAAGGAGCCGTGTCATGGCTGTTTTTGCCATTCCGATTCTGCGGCGTATCTCTTTTTCCGAAGAGCCGTCACTGCTTAAGCATGACCCCAAGTAGATGAACTCATCGACAGTGTCCAGTTGTAAGCTTCCTGTGTGCTCAAGTTGTTTAGAGCGATCTACGACCATCACCTTGGTTTTGTTCCGGTTTATAGAGAGACCTGTTTGGTAGCTTACTTGTTCCACTCTTTCGATGAGTTCGGCCATTTCATTTTCGTTCGCAGCAAAGAGCGTTGTATCGTCGGCGTATCTGAGGTTTGTGATCTTCCTACCTCCTATGTTGATACCCCCTTCCCATCCTTCGCAAGCTTGTCTCATAATATACTCGCCGTAGATGTTGAATAGTATCGGCGACAAGATGCAGCCCTGCCTAACTCCTTTCCCGAACTTAAATGGTTCTGATAGGGATTTTTCAATTCTTACTACTCCCCGGCTGCTGGTATATAGGGAGTTAATTAGAGCGATAAGATGTTGGGGTACTCCAAACTCGGACAAGACTTGCCACAAGCATGACCAATTGACACAGTCGAAAGCTTTACTGTAATCTATGAAGCACATGACAACAGGCGTGTTGAACTCATAGCATTTTTCAATGATCTGGCGGATGTTTAAAATTTGCTCGCGAGTGCCTCTATCTTTGACGAAACCCGCCTGCTCCTGAGGTATTTGCCAGTCGAGAAAGTGGCGTAGTCTGGCGTTGATTATATGCAGCATAACCTTGCTGGCATGAGAGATAATAGCGAGCGTGCGATAGTTTTCACACTTTTTCGTGGAGCCTTTTTTGTGAAGTGGCAAGATTATGGATTCTGTCCAGTCTTTTGGCCACTTGCCTGTTCGCCAGATTAAGTCACAGATGTGTAAAGGTAAGTGGTAAATTTTCTGAGTAGAATAAGTCTCTATATTGATAACATAGTTTGGTAATTTCTCGCTTTTCTTCTTCATTCATATGTGCTGTACGTATTTTATTAAGGTTTTCACGAAGTTCCTGATCTATATTATCTATGTGCATATTATTAAATTTATGTGTTTTCTGTTTCAGGTTCCGAATGCTTCTCGACCGATATTAACGATTTATTCGGTATATATTTCTTTTCATCGCTAAAATTAATTATAGATGTCTTAAACGAACCGTTAGTTACGTTAACTATAGCTGCGGGTGAAACTAAGCCGTCTGACTAATAAAAGTTATCATGCAAATATTGTCCGTCTGTATAATGAGTTTTAGCGGTAATGATTTTCTCGCATCTGGGTTCTACTCTAATCTTTTGTACGGGATATCTAAAATTAATAGGTATTTCCGCGGTAGATGTACGTAAGACATTATTATTAAGATCAATGTTACAGTGTAAAAGTTTTAGTAAATCACATCCTATAAGACCTTTGTATTTGGGATCAACATCGAATATTAAAAACTTATACGTTAAGTTACAGTTAAACACGGGCGGTAAAGGTAAGTATACTACATGATTATGACGGGATGTACCGTGAGCTGTTACTATCTGAAAAGGTTCTATATCTATGAAATTTTCAAACATAGTGGCCATAAATAACATCTGATGCTATTGAGGATCGACTAGCGCCAGTATCTATTAAGAACTTACCGTTAAATTCCGGCAGCTCAATATAAGGTAAGTGGTCCTTATATTGAAAGTTAATTTTTACTAGCTCTGGTTGTCCTGGTCCGCTGCCGAGTAAAAATCCTGGTCACAACTTACTTCAGTTTCATCGTCGCACATTTCGGCTTGTATTTGACTATCGTCAATTTGTTCGTAGTCGTAACACTCACCTTCATATGGCTGCATTTGGTCTAAGTGACTCGGGGTATAGAAGAGCTCTTGAGTTGCAAACTGTGGGGTTGCAGGTTTGGTGACGGAACGCATAGTAACGTCTGATACTCGCTGTGGAGGGTTTACCTGCTGTTTAGGGATGTTCTGCTGATTCCTGTAGATGCCACTATTATTTCTAGGTACGTTGGGCCTTAAGTTACTCGATCCAGGCTTATTATTCCAGGATGGTAACCATTGCTGCTTAGGGGCAACATTGTTTTGTTGTGGAGTAAAATTATTTGAAATAAAAGGATTATGAAAACTAGAAGGATTGTTAAAGTTTGTATGCGGTTTATTACTAATAAAGTTACGGAATGGACCATTATTACCACTAGTCTTAGATAATTCCTTCGGTTTTTTTTGAGACGTAGAAGGGTTGCTAAATGAAGTTGATCTATTATATGCAAGTCTATTTTTAACCGACTTCAAAAAAAGGAGGAGGTTTACAATTCGTCGGAATCTTTTTTTTTTTATGTATGTTCCCCGATTTCTCTAAGACGCCTGGACCGATTTCGAAAATTCTTGTTTTGATTGAAAGAGTATACCTTCTAGTTGATCCCATGATCATCAGGTCAGGATCTGATCATGGAATCCTGAAAAATAGGAGGAACTCTTCAAATTTTATAAGCACATTTGAAGCGATTTGACTATAACAACCCAATGCCGTCGAGTTTGGGCTCGTTTGAGTCGTCTTTACATAGACTTTGATGCTGGATGATTTCTATGGTCTGATGATAGAGCTGGAAGGTAACCATGAGATCTTTGTGATACAACAACCCAAACTCATCGAGTTTAGGGTCGTTTGATTCGTCTTTGCATGGTCTTTGGTACTGGATGTTTTCCAGGGTCTGATGATGGAGCAGGAAGGTGGCCATGGGATCTTTGTAATACAAAGACGCAATCCCATTGAGCTTGGGCTCGTTTGATTCGTCTATACATGGACTTTAATCCTGAATGTTTACCAAACTCTGATGATGGAGCAGGAAGGTTGCCATGGGATCTTTGTAATACAAAGACGCAATCCCATTGAGCTTGGGCTCGTTTGATTTGTCTTTACATGGACTTTAATGCTGAATGTTTACCAAACTCTGATGATGGAGCAGGAAGGTGGCCATGGGATCTTTGTAATACAAAGATGCAAACCCATTGAGTTTGGGCTCTTTTGATTCGTCTTTGTTTGGACTTTAGTGCTGAATATTTACTAAACTCTGATGATGGAGCAGGAAGGTAGCCATGGGATATTTAAATATATATATACCAAACTCAATGGAATCGCGTAATTTTATTACAATTGTAATAAAATTACGCGATTCCATTGAGTTTGGTATCGTTTGATTCGTCTTTACATGGACTTTAGTGCTGAATGTTTTCCAAAGTCTGATGATAGAGCAGGAAGGTGCCCATGGGATCTTTGTAACACATTAACGCAATCACATCAAGTTAAGGCTCGTTTGTTTTGTCTTGACAATCACTTTGGTACTGGATGATTGCCGGGATCTGATGATAAAACTAAAACGAACGTGTTTAGGCTAGTAAGTTGAAAACAAAAAAAAAACTCGAAATTGCTAGAAAGGTACAGGTCTACATTTCAGAATTGAGGCACGTAAGGAAGGCCTCCACATCCTGTACCACCTACACTATCCTATGTAGCTACTTACCACCTATTACTATTTTTTTATAAGTATACCACTAAAAAGCAAAAAATAAAAAATTTTTTTTAAATAAAAAAGAAAACCGACTTCAAAAATCACTGAGGAACTAAAAAGCAAAAAATAATTGGTTTTGGAGCAAAACTGATTGGAGTCGGTGCCAAGCCCTTACGCAAAAAGCAAACTACCTATTCAATCAGCAACGAAAGTTATATAAAAAAGTGTAGAGGTTTTATAGTCAGATCAGAAATACTTGGCTTGGCACCGACTCCAAAAAGTTTTGCTCCAAAACCAATTATTTTTTGCTTTTTAGTTCCTCAGTGATTTTTGAAGTCGGTTTTCTTTTTTATTTAAAAAAAAATTTTCTTCCTGTCTAGCCGCTATTATCGCTAGCTCAAGCGTCTCGGGCCTAGCTATTTTGACACCTATTGACACTTGGAAGTCAAGTTGATTAACGTACTGTTCAATAACCATTTTCTCATAATAACTTTTATTAATATGTTTATTTATTTTTATTTATTTAAAAACTTTATATACACGGAGCGTATAAAGGCGGACTTAATGCCGTAGGCATTCTCTCCCAGTCTACCTTAGAGTGGTGCAGAGATTAAAAGTAGGTGTATTCCAGAATTATGTGAAGAAGGACCTTTTTAGCATAGATCTAGTACACATATACATAGTTTAAAATACATACATACATTTGATACTACAAGATTATAAAATAATTATATAAAATAAATAATAATTATATCTAAACTATACATATCTAAAAATAACAATATTAAATATATAATTATATACATAAATATCTTTATATTTATATACATATACAAATTATTCAGATTCTTCTGCCAACTTATCCAATAACAGCTGTTTTACTCTTAATTTAAAGCTATCCTTTGTAGTAGACATCCTGATTTCTAGAGCAAGGACATTCCAAAGAAGGATTGCCTGAATGGGAAAGGAAGAGTGAATTAAAGCGGAAGTATGGGAAGGACAAAGTAAGAGGAGATTATGGGAAGAACGAAGGTCTCGATCATGGTTGGAACACAAGTATTGAAAATAAGAACTAAGATATTTTGGGGAATTGGGAGACATAAGGATAGAGTAAAGAGTAGTGAGGGCACGCATACTGCGTCTTTGACGAATAGGAAGCCACTTCAACTGAGAACGATAAGTAGATATATGATCATACTTGCGAAGATTAAAAATAAATCGAATGCAGTTATTAAGAAGACGATCCAGTTTGTTGAGAAGTTCTGCATTCAGGTCATAGTAGCATACATCACCATAGTCGATCAACGGGAAAACCAAAGTTTGCACAAGCATAGTCTTGGTCTTGGGTGGAAGGAAGTTCCTTAAGCGATTTAGAGCACGTAGGGTACCGTTAATTTTCTGACTGACTTGAGTTACTTGGTTTCGCCAACTCAAAGTGCAATCCATGTGTAAACCAAGGTTCTTGACCACTGGACAGAAATTTATAGCGGTCTTATCGTACATTAGCGTAGGCAGAGTTGTTATGTCTAATCTTGTGATTGACCATTGGTTGCCAATAATAATGGCTTGGCATTTGTTGGGGTTTACAGACAAGCCAAACTTGTCTGACCAAGTTTTAATTGCAAGTAAATCCCTGTTAACCTTGTGAATTGCTACCGAAACATCCTCAACAGTTGCCTGAGAGTAAATCTGCAAGTCATCGGCATACAAATGATAAGCACACTGAAGATTTTGTGTTAAGAGATTAATAAACATAGAAAATAACAAAGGAGAAATAATACCGCCTTGAGGAACACCAGAGTTGTTGTCACGCCAGTTCGATGATGACTCATCGTGGCGGACAGACTGCTGGCGACCCCGAAGATAACTTGAGAACCAATCCAAAGCATCGGATGAGACCTTAAGATGGGAGAGGAGGGAAATTAGGATGTCGTGACTGACGGTATTAAAGACATTTTAAAAATCAACCAAAGTCAACATTGTTACCTTGGTGTTTTCCACGCCCTCCCTAATATCGCCAGTCACTTTAAGGAGTGCGGTAGAAGTGCTATGTCCAGGCCTGAAACCAGACTGGAAAGGACTCAATAGGTTGTTGATGTATACAAACCTGGACAGTTGCTGTTGCACACAGGACTCGAGAACTTTGGAAAGGAAAGGAAGAATGGATATGGGACGAAAATGCGACGGGAGAGAAGGATTTTGGATTTTTGGCAAAGGAATAACGTATGCTTTACGCCATAGGGATGGGAAAGTGCCAGAAACAAGGGAAAAATTTATGATATGAGTGATGGCTAGGAGGACTTGATCCAGGATAGTAGTGATCATTCGTCGACTGATGTTGTCACTTCCAATAGCATTGGATTTGATGGAAAGGATTGCCTTTTTGATCTCATTCGATGTCAGTGGAGAAAAGTGGAAGGATTCGATATCGGGTTGGGTTAAACCAGCTAAGTAGTTCACCGTGAGGCACTTAGTTTGGTGATCCAGTGACGTGGTAGTTGTGAAATGTTTATTGATATCATCCAAACTAAGCGCCCCAAGGCAGTCAACACGACGCTGCTTGCCAATGCCTAAGGTTCCGAGGAACTTCCAGACATCGGCAGGGGATGAGGAGGAAATGTTATGAAGTATGTGTTGGCGTTTTGCGTTGCGTACCAGCTGATTACACCGATTTCTTTTCTGAACAGACTCCAGTTCTCTTCACAGCGGTCCTTTTTATAATTACAAAAAGCCCGGTCCCTACGACGCATCGCCATACGCACGCCTCTCGTAATCCAGGGTGCCGGTGAACGCTTTAATTTTATTTTCCTTGTAGGTGCATGGACGTCATACAATTTACAGATGGTAGTGTTAAACAAAAGAACGTTATCATCAATCCTGGTCGCAGATTCCATGGGCTCCCAATCGATTAAAGCCGCATCTTCCTGAAGTTTGTTTAAATCCATGTGACCAAAACAACGTCTGTGCAAAACTTTAGGTGAGGATTTGGGAGGTTTAAGGCGGTATGAAAGGAAAATAAGGTCGTGACGGGAAAAACCAGGAGCAGGATATTGACCATGGAAAGAGGCTAGGGTAGGAGAAGACGTGATGATTAAGTCGAGCCAGGTATCCTCTCCATCATTGTTATGGTGAGTGGGTTGCAGTGGCAAGATGTGGAGGCTGGCTGACTCAATGACATCACGGAGTTTACGGGAACGACTGGATTGGTGAGAAAGAAGGTTGGTGTTGAAATCGCCCATGACAATGAGATGCTCATACTCTGACCCTAAAGATTCCAGTATCGGCTCGATACTGGAGAAATAATCAAGGGCTGGTGGGCAATAGACGACGCCAACAACGGCCTTGGCCCCTTTGACGTCAGTCTCGAGGAACAAATATTCTGCAGGTGAAGATGCCGGTGATGAAGCCAGAATTCTGTAAGGAATGGCACTGCAGATATACATTGTGACACCACCCCCTCTCCTGCCGACTCGATCATTCCGAATTAGAATGAAGCCGGGAAGAGAGTACGACGTAGAAAGGAGTTCAGGTTTAAGCCAGCTCTCCGAAACCAGGATGACATGCACATTAGACTCAGAGAAAGCCTCCAACAAGTCGCTATGATGGCTCGGTAAGCTTTGAGCGTTTAAGTGGCAAACATTGAGCGATGAATGTGATCGCTGACCAATAAATGTTTGACGTAAGCAATCACCCAATGTGCCCTCGAGAGAACAAAAACTACTGTTGTCAGAGTTATCAGATATAACAGCTAATTCATTGGCAGACAAATAAGCGTCATCATCAGAATAAATATCCATTAAATAAATATAAAATATACTATTATACAAATATATACTTATAATAAAGTTAAATATTTAAATATGTATATAAGTAACAACAAAACTTAAGAGCGTAATAACTACATCTCTGCACCACCCGCCAGCTTACACAAACGATTATAAATAAGCAATAAATAAACGTAAACACAAAATAAGCAGTTTTACACTAAAATTTTATGCTATAACGAAACGCAATTTTCGAACGTTTCATGTTGCATACATTGTTTTGACAGATGTCAGTGTCAGATTTATCACTGTCAGTAATGTCAGTGCTGCGTACTTACATTTTAGAAAAATTAGAAAACAAAACATATTATAAATATCGGAAAGACAATGTGGGTAATGAGCAACGAACAAGTAACTAATATATAATACAAAATATAAACAAATCTAATATGCGTAGGCAACAGAAGACGCCTAAGTGATTTAAAGATTAGAGAGATAGAAATAATATATTAAGGAAATTTATGGAAATAGAAATAAGTAAAAACGGTGAATTATTTACGCGTTTTGGCGCTTAAATTCGCTGTGCCAGCATTCTCGGTGCCGCTTCTGCCCGCAGATGACGATCCGGTTCCGACCTTAGAGTGCTTCAGCATTACGGCGTTCAACTCTTCTGTGGTGATGAACTTATGGCGGCTACCGTCGGACGCTCGAGCCACAATAACGCCGTCCTGCGTCCAACATGCCCGCAAGCCGAAGTGTTCACGGGCCTTTGCGAAACCGCCTGACGAGGCTTTGTCAGGAACTCCTTTATTGCGACAGATGTTCCTTTCAGCCTGGTCTTGGCATTCCAAATGGCAGATCTAGCCTCCCCTCTAGTGAACCATGCCAAGATCGGACGCCGGTGATCCTTCCTGGGAGTTCTCATTCTATGGCACACGCTGAGGTCCTGTGATGTCACGCTAGAAAGGGCCAGACTGTTGACTATTTTAAGAACAGAATCCCTGCAGTCTTCTTTCTCTTCTTCGGCCAGTCCCAGAAATAATAGAGCCTTGCGCCTGTGCCTGGTCTCCATGACATCAGTTGAATGGCAGCATTAATTAATCTGCCTACGCAGAAGACTCAACATTGAGAACATGAGCTCTCTAAACGTGCGAAACTCCTCGGCAACCTTCGCAACTGTTTCCTTAGCCGGACCGACAACATGCAGATGTGCCTTTAGTTCAGCCATCCTTCTGGAAAACGACTCCTCAAGGTTGTCCTGTGCCTTCCTGATGTCATCAAGTTGAGACATTATTGTGTTCTTCAAGTGACAGTGAATATCAATTGAAAATACAAGTTTGTGTGAAGTGCTGGCAGGTGGTGTATTAAACTGGATTTGCTTTTACATAAACAGTACTGCCTTTGTAAGTAGCTTAATTTTGAATAGTAATCTAGCCAATTTTACTTTAATAACAACTTTATAACACTTTAAATTAATTAAATTGAAATTAGAAATTTTATGATGTGTGTTAACTTTTTGACACCTACCGCCCAAACAAATATGTTCGCCTACAGAATACAAAGTATCCAGAAGGTCACGTAAACGTTTCCCGAAACTATCTGCGTCCTCATTCCTTAGCCGCCTAGTGCGCGTCAGTTCTTGCATAACTTGGATCTCGTTATGCGGTTCCCTAAGACGACGTATCAAAGCGTGCTTGATTAAGTCCCAATTACTAAGGTTTTCGTCATACGCTATAGCATCAATAGCTATACCACTTAATTTGCTCTTAATTAAACATATCAATGCCGGGTGTGCACGATCTGCCTCATCCATTAAGCACAGTATGTTTTCTACCTCTCTAATATAATAATTCAATCTTTTCGGATTGCCATCGTATTTAGGCATTAAACCTGTCAATATTTTAAAATGAGCATTATCACAATCCTTTAGAGACATTTTTACTAAGTATTAAATCGAACGAAATTAAAACAATGGATGCTCGAGAACAATGGGAGTGTCTTTGTCGGGCTATGAATGGGTAAGTTTTATACAGAGATCGGTGGAAGCGATTAATTCATCCAGTCTTAGCCCAAGGCAAAGGATCTAAACACATGGACCAAGTATCTTGGCGCTAAGAATTAAACAATGTACAATTACCTGTATCTTCACTGATGTCAGGCCTGGAACTAAGTTAGGGAAAAACAAACAAAACTAAGGTGGCCACGACAGATTGAATGAATTATCCACTTAGCTGTTCCTTCCAACTTGGTGTCCTCTCCGTTGGTACGAGGGCACGATGCACGTTCACAGGATTCACAATTCAGTTTTGCAAATGTCAATGTTCAACTCAACTTTTGCCGGGCAAACCAAAGGCGGCAGTTTATAAGAATTCACAATACAAATTCGCGAAGCTGGTTTATGTGCTTTCAAAAGGCGAACAATTTATTAATTAGGTACAAGACACGCGAGAGAGAGCAAACGGCGTGTTAATTTTTCAAGGCGGGAACGGAAGTGAGAGTTCAGTGTGACCATTGTCAGAAATTTTCAATAGACTAAACAAAATGTTACTTAATCAATATAATCGATTTGATTTATAATAAAAACTAATTCTATTTCAAACATCCACCCGCCCCGGACCGGCCTACCGGTCCGCTAATCGGTTGGTAGACATGACAATGTTGCAACCGCTCTCCTCAGAATCGAACCGTCCACCAAGACCTCAGCAAATCGGGGAACTCCATCAGCCCCAGTTACCAAACGAAGGATGCGCCCCCTGCGCCATCTGAGTGGCGGAAGGTTAGCCTCCTTGATCAAAACGAGGTCACCAATCTTGGGTGGATCGGTCTTGTCGGTCCACTTAACGCGTTGCTGGAGTATGTACAAATATTCCAAATTCCAGCGTTTCCAAAAGCTCTGAGTAATCTGGCGTACCAATTCAAAACGCGAGAGACGACCAGGTCTCGTATCAATATAGGGGTACTCAGGCAAGGCGACAAGTGGGCGACCAATCAAAAAATGACCCGGCGTAAGGGCCTCCAAATCATTCGGATCTGAGGAGATCGGGTACAATGGCCGAGAGTTCAAAACTGCCTCAATCTTACAAAACACAGTTGCGAGTTCCTCAAATGTAAGGACAGACTCACCGATTGTCCTGCGCAAGTGTGTTTTGGCCGATTTTACGGCGGCCTCAAATATACCACCCCAGTGTGGACAATTTGGTGGGGAAAACAACCAATTTATCCCACGTCGGGCAAGCCTATCACCTATATCAGCCTTGTTGGTTTCAAGAAAATTAACAACATCATTCAAATAATTATACGTGCCCTTGAAGTTAGTGCTGCAGTCAGAACGGATCAAGGAAGGCAGCCCTCTGCGGGATACAAATCTGTCAAATGTGGCTACAAACGCCTCGGTCGTAAGCGAGGAGACCAGTTCCAAATGAACGGCCTTTGTGGAGAGGCAAACAAAAACACACAAGTAGGCCATAACAGTCTTGCTGTTTCGAAGTGTCGACGTTTTCACCAAAAAGGGACCAGCGAAGTCCGTGCCAACACCGTCAAACGTCCTGCTTTCAGTTACGCGATCTGCCGGTAAGTCCCCCATCAAGGGCTGCATGGTGGAAGCCTTGAGCTTATAGCAAGGGATGCAGCGAAAGACTACACTCCGAATAATTCTTCGGGCAGACAAGATCCAAAACTCGCGTTGCAAAATGGCCAAGAGCGCATTACAACCAGCATGCGAATTTTTAAGGTGACGGTCAGTTACCAACAAGCGTACCAAATGACCGTCCTTAGGTAACAAAAGGGGGTGACGTGCTCCGTAAGGGAGGTTGGCGTTCTTGAGACGTCCTCCAACGCGCAAGAGACCCGTATCGTCCAAAAAGGGGTTCAATTTAGAGACAGCTCCCAACAATTTCGATCTCCCTGATTTAAGGATAGCAATCTCCTTTTCAAAATGCGCCAATTGCACAGAACGAACCCAAAAGGTGAGGGACTCCTGTCGTTCCTGTGGTGAGAGAAACGGTGTCAGTCGTTTCTGTTGTGGGTGCCTAAAATTAAAAACAAAACACTTTATCCAAGCAGTAACACCTAACAACTTGTCGAGGGAGCTGTAACGATTCAGCAAGAAATCAGGATCGAAGGCGCATTTCACCTTCTTAACAGCGAGTGTTCGTAGACCCGGCAAATTAGAAGTATTCAAATCTGGCGTTCGAGGCCAATCAATTTCTGGTCGACTCAACCATTCCGGACCCCACCACAGCGAATGACCTATCAAACTAGGCGTCAAGCATCCACGCGAGGCACAATCAGCGGGGTTGAGCTCACCTGGCACGTGTCTCCAAACCAGCGTGACTTCGGATTTTTGGATTTGGGAAACGCGATTAGCGACAAATACCTCCAAGGTGTGGACAGACGCCTTAAACCAACAAAGTACAATTTGGCTGTCTGTCCAGGCGTAGGTCCCACTAATACAAATGCTTTTACCCAAAGTGTTAGACACGTGGTTCAATAAGCGTACAAGTAGTGCTGCTCCCGAGAGCTCCAATTTCGGAATGGTCAGAGATGTCCGAAGGGGTGCCACCTTGCTCTTTGCCATGATCAGGGAAACTCTCACCTGACCTGTGGCACTGACTGTGCGCAAGTACACCACGGCCGCGTGACCACGTTCCGAGGCATCACAAAACCCGTGAAGGGTGGCCTTGTACTTCCCGGGAGGAAGGATGGGACGAGGCAAGGAGATCTCGTCGACGGCAGGAAGCGTGGATACAAAAGAGGTCCATTCCTCAACAAGAGTGCCGTGTAGAGGTTCGTCCCAGGTCAATCCTGCTGTCCAAAGCTTCTGCAAGAAGCATTTTGCCCAAAATATGATAGGACAAATCCAACCGTTCAGATCAAAGGTTCTGGCGACAGTACACAACACGAAACGTTTAGTCCAAGAACAAGGCAATTTCAAGTCTACGTTATATGTAAAGATGTCTTGGACTGGTCTGTACTGAACGCCTAGAACAGCCATCATGGCGGGGTTGTCAACAATCTCAAACAAATGTGGATCCTGCTGATGATCCTCTGGCAAGCCTTCCAAAAGCGCTGGTGAGTTGGAAATCCATTTGCGCAACTCATAACCAGCGGAGGCCAAAATACCTATCAATTCGTCCCGCAGGAGTATCGCCTCGTCCGCTGTGGAGGCGCCCGAGCAAATGTCATCGACGTAAATATCGTCTTTCAAGATGGTGGAGGCTCGTGGGAAACGTAAGCCTTCGCGGTTTGCGAGCTCCCAAAGAGAACGTATTGCCAAGTAGGGGCTTGACCTTAACCCGTACGTATTAGTATTGAGCTCGTAGACGACCAGGGGATCACGAGGAGACTCTCTCCAAAGGATCAGCTGGAAGCGACGGTCATCAGGGTGGATAATTGTCTGCCTGAACATCATTTTTATGTCGGCCACAAACACAACCTGATGTCGTCGGAAGCTGGTGATGACGTCACAAAGGTCCTTGACCAACTTGAGACCAGAATGCAAGCACTGGTTCAAGGATACGCCCGTAGAAGTCTGCGCAGAACCATCAAATACTGTGCGCAGCTTCCCAGTCA
The DNA here is from genome assembly GCA_944739405.2 of Euclidia mi. NCBI lineage: Eukaryota > Metazoa > Arthropoda > Insecta > Lepidoptera > Erebidae > Euclidia > Euclidia mi. The sequence continues at coordinate 47,870,719 of OX123190.2, forward strand.
ATGGCTTCAATACCGCATGATGCGGGAGAAAGTAGTGCTCCACCGAACGCCAATCCAAATTTGACACAGACATGTGTCCCAACTGTTCATATTCTCTCATGAACTCAATGTACTTCTGTCTGAGCTCCGGATCACGACCCATGCGACGCTCCATAGCCAACAATCTCTTTTCGGCTAAAGGTCGTGACTCACCAAGCGGAGGCCGAACAGACAGAAAAGGTAGCCTCGTAATGATCCGACCAGAACGGAGTCGACCAGTGTTGTTTTGGAAGAACAGCTCGCACTCCTCATGTTCTGGATTCAAACAGGCAGCTTGAGGGGGCTCCTCTACTTCCCAAAACCTCTGAACCGCATCAGAGAGAGCAGAGCCTACAGCCAACAAATTATCAAGTTCAGGTGGAGGGGGGTCCCTAGGTACAGGTCCCATCAAAGCAAATCCAAATATGGTCGGGATGGCAGTCAAACCATTTGGCACCAAGACCCGTTTCCCACCAATCAAAATTCCACCGAGGACATCAGAGCCTATCAATAAGTCGATTTGTCCCGGTGTGTCAAATTTGGGGTCTGCCAGTTCCAATCCCGATGTCAAATTCACCACAGCAGCGGGTAGCTGTTTCTGTGGGTGCATACCCAAAATATTCTTCAACACAATAGCCGAGGTTTTAATCCTCGGGTGTGAAGATTCAACAGGGCCAAACAAAACCTTAACTTGCCCTTCAACATTAGAGGCTACGTCACTTATGCCCCGTATACAATTTGGAAAAGAGCCCATATTTAATTTAACCTACCAAATAAGTGGAAACAATGCAACCTTGTGAACCTGTGTCCAATATAGCACGGACAACAACAGAGGTCCCCGTGGGTCCCCAGACTCTAACAGCAACCGTTGGTAGGATAACGGTCTCAATGGGGGAGGTTGGCGTTATAGGGCAGGGGTCAATGACCTATTGTTGCCTGGGCGGCGACCGTTGGCCAGGACCAGGCAAGTCAAAATGAGGGTGCGGCTTGAAGTCCTCAAAAGCGCGATGACTCGATCCGCGCGCCATCTGTGGGGGGTCATAATGACGCACCCGCCCAAAACGAGGTGGGCGCGAGTCAAGGCGGGGACGCTCCGCCAAAGGAGGGCAATACCTGGGGCAGCAGTCATGGTGCTGGTGACGCTGAACAGCACATTCAGGTGCGTGAGAGAGAGGAGGCGTGCGCACGCTACGGTTCTCCAAGCGGGGCGAGCGGCGATCAATTGAGCGAGGCAAGTCTCGGCTACGCGCCGGTGAGCCTCGGCTGCCACCTTCAAAACACCCGCCCGTGCGCGGCGTCGGCTGGTTGGACAAGCGGCCTACCTCTCTGGCATTCATACAGAGAATGTCCAAATGCTGTCCTCCACAGTGAGGACAAGGGCGAGAGTTTGGGCAGTCTCGCTGGTAGTGGGACCCCAAACAAGAGAAGCAAAGGCGGCGGGCATTCGCGATGCGCCTACGAGAGGCGACATGTAGATCCAAGAATGCCCTACAACTGGCCGTTCTGTGCCCCGTGACCTTGCAGTAAGAGCACTCCGCTGGGCTCTGCGTGACCGCAAAGCGAGGAGGGCGCCGGTCAACATTGGCTCGGGTGTGAACGCGAGCCTGCTCCTTGACCTTGGGCGGCTGCGTCTTAGCCGGCGTGTCACCACCGGAGTTGTCCAAGACCCGGCACTCATCCTCCAGGAACCTCTCCAGGTCAGCAAAGGCGGGCAGATGGGTCGCGCTATCCCCACCAAAGCGCTGTTCAAAACGCGACCTCAGGTCGGCAGGCAGCTTTTTCAGCACAATGTGCACCAATAGATAGGACCATTGGTCCACGGGCAGGTCAAGGCACTTAAGTGCGTTGATGGCCACCAAAAGCGGGTTCAACAGTTGGGTGCGCAACCCAGAGACCCGGGTGAGCGTCGGCAAACCCAAAATCTGCTCGATGTGCGTGTCGGCGAGGCCACGCTTATTATGGTACCTACGGGTGATTAGGTCCCGAGCCGTCTGGTACGCCTCGTCAGACACGGGCAGATGCTGGATGAGGTCCTTGGCCTCCCCATTCAGAACCGACATTAAATATGCCAATTTTTGTGCTGGCCGAAGGTCAGCCCTGTCATTGACCAGGCTGTCGAACAAATTAACGAAGCCCAGGTAGCTTCCTAGGCAGCCATCAAAATGGGGGAGGTCTAAGGTAGGTAGCCTACTCACCAGCCCCGGTGCTGACCTAGGAAGCTCCTGCTTCAGACCGGGTTGCCCTTCCCTATCGGCAACTAGTTGTCTCGCACTATTGGAGACAGCATCATACAGGTCTAAGACCTGGGCATAGTCTTCGCTGACCTTATTTCGCTGGTCAGCGGTGAAATCATTGGCTGACACTTCAAGACAGCAAGCGCTGAAAGTGCGGAATTGCTGTTCCACACTTGCCAGGCGATCATCGATCCGCTCGTACCTTTGAAGTAAGGCCTGCTGGCGATCAGGCCGGTTCACTAAGGCACTGGCCGAGGCAAACCAGCGCAAATCTGATGCAATAGCACCAGCAGCCGCACGCAAGTCCTTGATAGCTGACATAATCAAAATTCAAAAGAGCCCGGACAAGCGTTAAATAATATTAACAATCAAACCTTAATTTTTCTTAATTCTTTAAAACCAACAAAGTATTAGCCTGTTTACTGCAAGTGCAGGCAAGTGACAGGTATCTACTGTCCAACAAAATTAATAGTTTCAATATATTGAAACAAACACAAAAGTTATCAAAAGTTGTAACTTATAACAAATTAAAAGTTGAAACTTCAAATTAACATACATACATACATATCGTCACGCCTTTTATCCCCGAAGGGGTAGGCAGAGGTGTATTTCTTCACCCACTTTTCTCCAGATATACTTTAGTCCCACGTAATAAGGGGCGAGCCTATTGCCGTACCGGGCACATTTCCAGACTCCGTGCTGCTACTGAGAATTTCGTGACAGAAAAGCTCAATAATACTGCCCAACCCAGGAATCGAACCCGGGACCTCCCGATCCCACGCGTACATTTATGCCGCGAGACCAACGAGGCAGTCGTTTAGGGTTTGATGTCGAGTTTTCCGTCTCTACGCAAAGATGGTATTTGCATCGTGTTATCCCTTAGTCGCCTCTTACGACACCCACGGGAAGATAGGGGGTGGTGACACTTGTATTCTATGCCGTCAACCACACGGCACTTCAAATTAATTAATGAATTATTTGCAAAAGACAGACTGGCTGTGTTATTTGAGATATACAATAGTAAGTAAGCACATAATATGTGTTACCTAGCAATATTATCTATATATTATAACAAACAAAGGTTTATCAAAAGTTTGGTTGTTATAAGTAATGATTCAAACTTAATATAATTATGAGATAAACTAAATTTACTAAAGTTATTGATACATACAGCTGTTATGTATCCAAAAAAACTGACTTATTAATAGTAACAGCAACAAATCTATGCTAGATTTCAACAATTTATATCAAACAATTACTGATTGAGGTTATGTATGACAATGTGTTTCAAGTTATGTAGGTCAACTTATACAAATAAATAATATGTATTTTAGGCAAAAACTGACCTGACAAATACTACAATACTGTCTACAAGGTGATAAGATACAAGCTTATACCAATCTGTGGTTTGTACTCAGTAATACAACGGCTAAGTTACAACAGCGCTCTGCACCAAAAATTATGTCTAGAGTTCGGGCTATGAATGGGTAAGTTTTATACAGAGATCAGTGGAAGCGATTAATTCATCCAGTCTTAGCCCAAGGCAAAGGATCTAAACACATGGACCAAGTTTCTTGGCGCTAAGAATTAAACAATGTACAATTACCTGTATCTTCACTGATGTCAGGCCTGGAACTAAGTTAGGGAAAAACAAACAAAACTAAGGTGGCCACGATAGATTGAATGAATTATCCACTTAGCTGTTCCTTCCAACTTGGTGTCCTCTCCGTTGGTACGAGGGCACGATGCACGTTCACAGGATTCACAATTCAGTTTTGCAAATGTCAATGTTCAACTCAACTTTTGCCGGGCAAACCAAAGGCGGCAGTTTATAATAATTCACAATACAAATTCGCGAAGCTGGTTTATGTGCTTTCAAAAGGCGAACAATTTATTAATTAGGTACAAGACACGCGAGAGAGAGCAAACGGCGTGTTAATTTTTCAAGGCGGGAACGGAAGTGAGAGTTCAGTGTGACCATTGTCAGAAATTTTCAATAGACTAAACAAAATGTTACTTAATAAATATAATCGATTTGATTTATAATAAAAACTAATTCTATTTCAAACAGTCTTGTTGCACTACACTATTGTTTAATTTTTTTTATTTTTTTATTTGGAAAACAAACAGTTCCTTATAACTAATTGAGTACATATTAACTTTATATTATTAATAATGCGTTTATGTACCGATTTGTTATCTATTCTTAACAAATGCGATTTATAACTTTAGTTAATATAGTTTTAAGTAATATGGAATGTCTAACGCGATTGTAGCTAATAGACAGACACACCCAATATAAAATAGTATAAGAAAATATAGTATATTAATAATGAAACGGGAAATAGAGCAAGGAACACTTGAATACAACGTGAGTACTTACCAAAGTGATCTCTGCATCTCCCGTGGAGTCTTGTCAGCAGCAGCAGCGCCTCTATTTCTTCAGAGATTCAGCTACGAGGTGTCCGACCGCGCGTAGGTTCTTTACGGATCGCGAGGGAACGATTTGAGAACCGTCACAGCTTACTCAAAGAGATGTATTCGAGATAAGTGTGCCGCGATCCTACCGACTGCGCCAGTTAAGTTCACGCGATCGGGAATTTAATTAAAAAATATTTATTTATTACAAAAGTACAATGTTTATTCTATAAAATCTGATACAAGACTAAAGAAACTTAAATAACAAATTATTATATTAAATTGATGCATCGGCGAATTGACAATGATGCATATTGTCGTAAAGGTTGCAACGTCGGCAGGAAGCGGTTGTTATGCTGTGGTAACTACTGTCAGGGAAAATAAAGAACTTTATAATTTTACGCTAAAGTATCCCTTGATTTTCCCGGTAGATTATGAATGCAGCCGCCAAGATCAATAGCTCATTAGGGATTGTCCACATTTCTAATCATAACGTAAAAATAAATCCCTCCACGTCCTCGTCCAGCGTATGACCGTTGAAACGTCGGGCAAACTGTTTGTACCATAAATATATTTTTTATCGCGATTAACCCTACCCGCTAAATAAACTTGTGTAAAATAACGCAAATAACATGAAATGCATTTTTTTATACCTTGTAATGCGTCTTTATATTCTTGTTAAAACTGTAATAATCAAGCCAGATGAAGGTAAACGCGAGTAACCCAGATAAACCTCCAGAGATCTGCAAAATGTTTTCGCTACTCCAGAATAAAATTAAAGCCCATCATAAGTCAATTTCAGGCTACTATCTCTTGAGACATTAAAAATTCGACAATATTATCAATTTTAAATTTCATTACTATCAAGCTCTTCATTTGGAAATTATTGGATGCGTTGCAGGATGTGATGTGATAATAAGATACAGCGCAAACTAAGTGCAGTGTACAATATAGATAATCTTAATGGGATGTGTGATATGTTTGACGCTTAAGGCACCGACCATGATGACCAATACTACAAATATAAAACTATAAGGTCAAATAAAATTAGGCAATCCCAATAAAGGTATTCAAAATTGCTAGCTACAGGCTTCTTTTCACTAAACGCCATTATTGGTATGTAAGTATTGGGTGAATACTGATTTGTTCACTTTTTAAGAAGCCATGAACAGGGTTTTACGAACAATATTTCCTCTTCAAATACGAACATGAAACACCGTACTGCACTGTGGAAAATACGTGAAAATTTCAAAGCTGAAAAATTAGCGACAGTAGCTACGGTAGCTTCAAAAAACAATTTTACGGTTTCGTATGCTTTTTATAGGAAATTCCATCCAATCAAAACCTAACTGTGTATCGGAACGGTGAGGAAAAATGAGCAAGATGGATGACGTGTCATAGCAGACAGATACTCTCGGGAAAGCTTCTGCGAACGATTGCGAGGTCTTTCCGCTGATATTCAGGTATGTGTTTGTCAAAAAATGATGATGCGTATCCAATGTTGAACTTGAGATGTATATAAAGATATATTTTTGAGGATAGGTTTAATATGGCGTATCTGCTGGATAAGTAGGTATTGTATTGTATGTGCGTACCGCAGAAAATCGATAAATAATATACAATAATATTAATATTCTACCACATTCACACAACACCATCTAGTCCCAAACTATGGGTACTAGAAATGGATGAACATACATATATACTTTTTTTTATAAATACAAATAATAATAAGTCTATAAATAAGCCTCACACATATTGTATTATTTGGTCATCTTAATTAAAATGTTGCCATAGGAAAAAAATATTAGGCAGTGTACACGCAGGTAAGCCCCATTTAAATGAACCAAAATATTTCAGCCAATATTTTATAAATTTATTTATTTATTTTTATTTATAGTCTCACGCCTGTATCCCTGAAGGGGTAGGCAGAGGTGTAAATATTACACCCACATTTTATAAAATCCAATACAACAAAATAAAAACAAGCAGTAAAAAGCATATGAAACAATAACATTTTATATTCAGCACGGGCGAAGCGAGAAGTAACATGTTTCATTGTTAGTTATCGGATTTTTTCTATTTTGGTGGCTTTTTGTTTGGTTGGGCATTGGTTTATTTTGTTTATTTGTTTTATAGAGACAACTCCCGCACTAGGAATGAATCCTGTGTCGCAGGGGACCTTAGGAACATACAACCAACGTGCACAATGAACAAGGGTTAATAATGAATATTGTTTATCTGAATATAGATGTCCATTTGTTTTCTTCTATTGAAAACTGCCATCGTAGTTTTAGCCAGCAGACGTGCCCCGCGGAACATAGGTCTACCCTAACTGCTGCCCATGACTAAATTATTTATAGAGAAAAGGATGATAATTTACGTAAAATAATACAAACTTGTAATAAACTCATCTTGTGATGAACCAAAATGTTTCGCATATATCAATATAAGACGATATTAAAAACCGTAAAGGAAACTTATTTTATGTCTGTTTGGCTATCGATCTGTCTATCTGTCTTTATCATCTATTCTCCGAGCACCCGAGCCAATATTAACATAGTGACAATATTGCGGTCGAGGTTAGAGCGCGAAGAGGAGAAGTAGAAGCACTGCGATGAAGAAGTGACGTTTGTACTGTTGTACTACTCCAGAATGGTGTATCTGCGAAAAAAGTAATTGTGTCAACGTAAAGTAGAAGGGCATCGTCGAATAGGCGTCAAGAGCAGCGCACCTGAAGATTTAAGGGAAATAGGGTTCGCATCTCACGAGATTCGCCGCGTTAACTGTATTGTTGTAAGAACCACGGAAGGTAGTGGCAAAGAGAGTACTTTTTTCGTCGGATAACAGCCCAACTAACAATTTAACGTCATTCAAAAGTTTAGTAAACGTTATCTTAATACCTTCGATCGTAATACCTAAGTTGCACTAACGTTATAATAACGTTTACTAAACGCGATAATGGCCCCAGTTATACGACCAAAATTGTCGTATAATGGACATACAAAAGTCACAAGCCAACTTCGTTAAAGTCATTCAAAAGTTGTATGAACGTAATGGAATTACCACTTTCGTCACGCAGAAGTCACATCATAACTTTACAACGACTCGTCTGTTGTATTGTCGTCATACAGGTGTTTTTGAATGACTAAAACATTATATTTGAGTCAAGGAACAACACCTGTAAGACTTATTAATTTTTCTTGTTAGTGACATACGTGTTTGTGGTTTTGCTTCGAGATTTGAGAGCATAATAAATAATTACAAGGAAATTAAAGATGAGTGTTATTTAACTTATATTTATTTATCTCGCTAATAACTGTATCTGTCTCTCATGCCGTTGAGTTCGACTGGGTATTAAAGTTTTATGATAATATACCTATGTGTTTATGGTTCAGATTTTGATGCCCCATCGCAATTTTGTGTTTAAATTATTATATTTTTATTATTAAACATATATTTATTTCTAAAAATGGAGGACATGTTGCTTTTGTCTCAAACTTACCTCTTTACGACGTTGTAAAGACATAAAGTCGTACTAAGGTTATTTCAAGACCATGCAATACGCCATGATAGCTAGGCGCTAGCTATTAGGGTTCCTCATCAATTTAAAACCCTTTCATATTGGTCACAATAAAAGTGCAGTGCAGATTTCAAAACATTATAACATTCAAGGAAATTTTATCGGAAAATATGATTATTCAATACTTAGATATAGATAGATGATGGCCGTGTGGTTGACGGCATAGAATACAAGTGTCACCACCCCTTATCTTCCCGTGGATGTCGTAAGAGGCGACTAAGGGATAACACGATGCAAATACCATCTTTGCGTAGAGACGGAAAACTCGACATCAAACCCTATACGACTGCCTCGTTGGTCTCGCGGCATAAATGTGCGCGTGGGATTGGGAGGTCCCGAGTTCGATTCCTGGGTCGGGCAGTGTTATTGGGTTTTTCTGTCACGAAATTCCCAGTAGCAGCACGGAGTCTGGAAATGTGCCCTGTACGGCAATAGGCTCGCCACTTATTACGTGGGACTAAAGTATATCTGGCGAAAAGTGGGTATAGAAATACACCTCTGCCTACCCCTTCGGGGATAAAAGGCGTCACGATATGTATGTATGTATGTATGTATATAGATAGATTTCTAACGAGAGCAGATTTGAGACTTCATAATAGATTGATTTGGCCATGGGAAAGCACTCATTTTATTGTATCGGAAAAGTGCTATGATTGCCACAGTATCATTGACTTTCATACACTGCGGCCATTTCATTTCATTACATCAAATAAAAACAAAATTGGAGATTTATTGCATTTTAAAGATTTTGGTGGTCTTATCATTGAGTTGAAAAACATGTTGTCCCATACTTTGATATACGTCACGGACAATTCTCCAACTGTATATTTAAGTTTGTATTCGCAAAAAACTATTCATAAACATAACATGACGCCTTGTTTCCCCGAAGAGTTGGGCAGAGATATACCTATCGTACACCCACATTTTGCCAGAAAACGAAAATTAAATACACTTTTTTTATGTGATAACACTACAAATAATCAATTTTCAGTCTTTTTCCTTTACTTGTGTTGTGAGACCTTGCTTCTTAACAAATTTCATGATGCTAGGTCAACGGGAAATACTCTTAGGTACTGATTTACTTGCGAGTATGAAAATATGTTGCATAAATGGCCGTATTTTTTATTTTGTTAACTCATAAGCTTGATTTTTTAGGAAATGTAAAGGACTATAGACTTATTACATTAATTTCAACTGGATACCCCCCACGCGTTCCTGAGAAAAAGGGCCTCTTGACAGATGACATACTTAATTTTTTTTGTGATAAATTTACCATTTTCAGAGTTTTTCCATAAATTGTGCTGTAAAACCTTGCTTACAAAATTTCATGATTCTAGGACTACCCGAAGTACCCTATAGGTTTTGATTTACTTGCAAGCATCAAAATATGTCGCTTCATGCGATATTATATTTTGATCACACAGACAAACAGGCAGACAGACGGACAATGAAGTGATTCTATAAGGGTTCCGTTTTTATTTTGAAGTACGGAACCCTAAAAATCTTTTTTTTTTAAGTTTTGGTGCCAATTTTTTTTACAACAAGTAAAGATAAATAATTTTAAAATTTTATGATTAAAAACGAATCAATCACCACAACATTTACTGATAAATAACAAATTCAATATCGAAAAAATCACACACAATATTTTATAGAAATAAAATAAATATTGATACTGAACCCTTTTGTTGTTCATGTGTTGTACACTTTTCTTCTTCAACATTTGTTATTAATGCCACGGTTATTGGCGTTGTACTTTTTAATAAAAGGAAATCTCGGTTTGCTTTCCTCTTGAAAGTTCCACTACGTTATGTCATCTCCCCGATTTTTTGCTTCCATTTCTCGTATTAAATTTAATCAAACGTTCCGTAAATATGGCGGCCGAGACGTTTTAAAGTCAAAACCTGACTTAAATGCGACTACAAGTTTGATTAAAGTCAGGGCATGACATTAAACAGAGATCATGTAATATATAGGTTATATTTGAGTATTAAATAAACAACCAAGTCATTTAAGAGTCTTCACTTGACCGCTGTAAAACAGGATAGTGATCGTTATTTAAACGTCACTGTGAAAACGTCTATACAACTGCTACATTATATAAATGTCAGATAAAGGTTTTTCAAATACATAATTTGGTCAGTTCAAAACGTTTAATGGACTATAACGTGAGTATGACTATTGCGTTATCGTACAAACGTTTTAGCTAAGACTATAATATAACGTCGTTTAATTTAGTCTTACCAACGTTGCTAAGACCAGCTTATTATGACATATTCGTCGCACGACTAATAAGTTAAATTAAAGACGTCTAAAGGACCTAGTAGTCATCTCACTATCATTATAAGACTGACTTATATGACGTTTTTGTTTGTTGGGAGAAGATGTTGTAAAACCATATTTAACACTAAGCTGGATTCGGTGAGGCGGATAGGTGCCTTGATTTTTTCTCTAAATTTATGTAATTTTTGATGAATTATAATTGTAAATATTTATGTAGGGATTATTTTTTTTTTGTTCACCATCTTTGGTCTTCTAAACAGTTGTCAATAGTTTCTACTTTTTTATATGTTGACTAGACTATATCCACGCAATTTTATAAAATCGAACACTGAAGCGTGAAAACCTTTCATTGGCTCTCTGTGTCTTAAAAATATTTTTATGTCAAATAGTAAAAAGCTGTTGGTTTTCCAAATAAAAATAAATAATTAAATAAAAAAAGCTAAGCATTTTATTAACAAAATGAGATTTGACTTTCTTCAAGGGCAAAACCTATACAGATATCTAGTTGTCTTATAGAATTAATTCCAAGGTCCTGAAATATTCAGACGGTAATAAATTACTTGATAAATTCGAGATATCGTATTACACATAACTAACAAACTCATCAAAATAATGAATATGACATCATTGCTTGAATCAGTTTAAAGCAATTCATTCCCGTTTGCGATATTAATTTGTCGTCAAGAGCATCTAGACGCATCTGCTAAAACCAGCAAATTAATAAGGACATTTAATACGATATATGAGACACATGATACTAGCAAAACACAATAGTTGATATCGTGTAATTTAAATTACATCTTTACCAATAAATAAATTTCAAGTGTCAGTTTGTAATATCAAAATGTTGTAACTACAAATACGTCGACAAAAAAACATTAATATTTTTTTTTATTGTCTATCTATCACGGCTACGGCCCGTCCCGCTGCACCAATTTAGAATAATACTTTAATCATAGATTGTTACATTTGTAAAGAGTAACTTACTCATTTTTATTCAAGAAAAGGGATTAGATTGCGCTCTTATAAGAACGCAATCTAATCCGCAGCGCAGCTCACACACAGTTTTATACACAGCTTTTCGCAGGCATATCCCGATTTGAGTCGCAATAATATCGTCAATAGAAGGATTTATCCTACTATACCACGCTGGCAAAGGGGTTGGTATAGGTTTTGATGTCGAGCTTTCTGTCGCTTATCAAATAAACTATTTGCTGCGTGTATTTGCCTTAGTCGCCTCTTAGAACACCCACGAAATAAAGTGTTAACCATCATTAAATATACGTGTATGAGCAAGTATATTATTTACTATTAATAATAGATAGTATCTTTTAAATTATGCACGTATCTGTTTTAAAATAAATAGGTTTTGAGTGTAAAACATTGTACTTTCTTGCCATCCCGTTCCCAAATTCATGGCATCGCTTTACCGAATAGTCTTACAAAGTGTACAGTATATATTTTCTATACTAACAACTATTGATTAACTTAGTCAATTCAAAATCTAATCGCACAGCGTTCAAAATACTGTGTTGATGTCAGATAAAATGGGAAAATTTACCTTCTGATGTTGCCTAATTCATGTTATGATAGTTTACAATAAATCCCACTAGTACCATGCATAAGCTTATCACTTCTCCTAACTTAATAACAGTAACTTTATATCTCACTATCTCGCTAAGTTATATTATATGCAGAAAGATCATATTTATCCGTACATTAATACTTATAGTCTCAAGTAAATGTAGGAAAGTTGAGAAACATTATCTTAGAACGTCTTAAAATCGGCAGAAATATATTTATTGATACTTTATGCCGTATGACGTACAATATTTACTTAGTTACTTGTTAAAACATGCCGAAGTAACAATAGGAACAGAAAACGACCCTACATTTATTCTCAGAAGAAGATATCGGTAACGAATATTAAATAATATACCAAGAAAGTAACCCTATTCGAAATCACACAGGCAAACAGACCCAGATACCCATATTATATACACATTCGCAAGGAGCTCATATACATATTCGCAAGGAGCTCTCGCTGCAATGTTTCGAAAGCGAATTTGTGCTCTAACGTCGATCACGTTTTATGTAGCGAAGCGAAAACGAATCGATGCGTATGAGGGATGTTAGCGAATACAGAGATAAGTCACGTACCGGCCCCTACTACTGATGATGGATTAACCGTTTAACGGTTTAACTTTAGTCTATTAATACGGTTTTTGTGCGGCAAAATCATTTTGGGAGTAGTGCGTGCAGCCATTTGTTACTTCTTTGAAATATTACGCTTATTAATAGATTTTATATACTTATGTATGATTTTGTAGTACCTAGGAATAAACATTATAATGGAAATCAGTTAATTATAAAAACAATAAGTACAACATAAATCTGAAGGAAATATTTAAAATACAGTAGTTCTTAAGATGCAGCAATAAAAAGAATTGAAGTAAAAATGTATTTGCAGTTATTAATAGACGTAGTTTTGTCTATTGCTGATGTCTGTACGTAATTACGTATTTATAAACAAACAATATTTGAAAGAGGTACGATAGGCATTAATTGTGCACGACTAAACTCACCATCCTCCTAGCGTTATCACAACCTCAACCTGGGGTCCGCTTTCTAGTCTAACCGGATTTGGCGGAATATTAGCTTTGCCACGGAGCGACTGCCTGTCTGACCTCCGCAACCCGAATGGATAGCGATATTCCATGGTTTAGACTAGTGTCAGTTTATTTTAGAGGTACTGACGCCCTATAACGACTGTCAAAGATCTTCATGACAGCCGAGACCGACGGCTTAACGTGCTCTCCGAGGCACGAGATAAGCGATAATTAACAATTCAATACGCACATAAGCCCGAAAAGTCAGAGGTGCGCGCCGTGGATTCGAACCCGATACCCTCTGCATGGCAGTCCGTTGGTATCTCCACTAGGCTATCGCTGCCTTGTGCACACTAAAGTAAAGAATATTAATGTCTTGAAAATGAAAACTATATAGCTACGGCAATAAATAAGACCTGTCCTGGTGCACTAGTTACAGGCGACACGTCGAGATAATTATATCGATTTAACTGAATCAGTACGAACATTTGTTTGATATATTTCATTTTCTAGCATTGTGTGTTAGTAAAAATACGGTTATAATTTTGTTGTAGGTATGTACCTACCCAGGTACATGTACCCGGTAACAGCAATGAGCTCGCGGACCTAAAATTTATAGGGCTGATACAGGCGATAAATAAAGCTATATTTGCTTAACTAATAAGGCAATAACAAATGATTTGCTGCAATTACACAATCATATCAATTACGACAAACGTGTTCAAACACAATATTTTAAATTACAACACCAATTTCCTAGCTTCTTAAGCATAGAACTTCTCTCCAATGTATCAAGCAATAATCTAGCGTAGGTACGTGACTAAACTAATAGTAGTGATCTCCGCACTGGTAGTAAGGGCAGTAATCTTGTACGACAGCTGGTTGCTTACATCGCTAATGTTGTGAACGGGTACGAATCTCTGATGCTACCGCTATCTGCCTAGTAATAAGGACGCACTCAGACAATTGATACGCCATAATGAAATAAATTACGTGCTACTCTACGGAATATGTCTTAAAAACTAAAATTATATATGTGTTTAATAAACATCGTTTATATATACAGGGTGTTGATTTGCAAAATATTTAAGGGTTTATATACTACTATAACTGAATACAAATACATGAGAAAATAAGTCACTAAAAGTTTAAAAATATTCGTTATCATACACTTTGAAAATTAAATTTGTGTATTGACCGCCGCCGCCGCTCAGCTGATCGCTATTGCAGATGCCTAACACATAAAAGCACACGTACCTACAGTGACTGCGCGATGCAGTCTTATTTTGTCACGATTTAACAGTTATCTTATCACGATTTAACAGTTTATTCTGATTTACTATCCAAGTTACATTTAATGAAAATAGGGTTTTATATCATCGCACACTGTTTAAAATGATTTTAGGTGAATAAATATACTGTATTTATTGTATTACTAAAATATTTTGCAAATGCAGATCAACAAATTGTATTTAAACTGTAGCAAAGGTATCCTAAAATTTTTATCAGTGCTCTCAGTAGACAGTTTCAGTGAGACACTTGAATTTATTACCTTCCTACTCTTGAAACACATTCGACCATAACAACCAATATTGTACAATAATAATTAACAGTATTGTCTATCGTTACAAAGTGCTCGACAAAAATTTAAACTTTGCCACTTCTCCCAAGCTGCAAAAATACTTTTCAGTAACTCAACGAGGGGTTGTTCAACAACTGCTGCGTCAGTAGTTGAACAACCCCTCGTAAATCCGAACTGTTTCTTGTGAAAAAGATTGTGTCTATGGAAATGACTAAGCAACTGATTAATAATTAGTTTCTCAAAAATTTTGCTAAGTGTTGGCAATACAGAAATAGGTCGAAAATTTGAGGGGTCTGATGTGTCACCAGATTTAAATAAAGGTGTTATTTTGCTATACTTCATTAAATCAGGAAATGTTCCAGAAGTGACACAACCATTGAACACTGTTGCAAAATGTGGAGCAATTAATGTAAAAATAGACGAAACAGACTTTACTGACAATCCCCACAAATCCTTTGTCTTTTTCATATTAATAGTTTTAAATTGTTTAAGAACATCATCAGTAGTAACAGCAACAAATTCAAAGGCCGTAACACATTCCGGCACGCAGTCTTTAAGCAGCATTTCAGCAGACATTTAGATTGACACATTTAGATTCACAATTAGATTGTCAAGTAACTTATTGTATTAACAAACCTTTAAGTATAGCTTTCACATCCTACAATAATTTTTGCTTGTTGTATTATCAACAAATAATGAAGAATATACAAGAGATAAATTTATTTGTGAGTAACCAAATTGTGTATTTAAATAAACAGGGGTAGTATTTAGGATGATGGAAAGGTTTGACATATTTTAATCAAACGATTATTAAAACGAGCGTAAAATAATTTCCCTTGCGTCATTCCGGTCTCCGCCGGACTGCATTATAATCGTATGGAGAGTGAAGTGTTTTTCGCAGTTTCCGGTAGGGGCGCCCGCGCCGGAAATTGACGTCAGCGCCCTCCCCCGGAACAACATCCGGTACATAATCGCGCGACACTGGACGCGAGCTCGTTTTTATAATAACTTGTGACGACACACGCGGTTCGTATAAAGATTGATCGTTTTGTAATTTTAAGTGATGGGCATTTGCAATGGTGATAAAGAGATTATTAATATTATGAGTTGTTATGATTGGTTTTCAAAACAACTAACTTTGAAACATACAGAGTATCGCGTACAACTAATATTTTTTGGAACTATATGCGGTGTATATTCTCATGACTCTGGACGAGCGCTCATTTTTATAATAGCTTGTGACGTCATACGCACACGAGTATTAAGATTGGTGACTGTCAAAGATTTTTTAATCTTATCATATACTTGATATGATAGGATTGAAAAACATCTCTGTCTGACCCAGTTTCACTCGCGCAATTGTTGGATAGCAACAACAACGACGGCTACCGATTTCAATGTCAATCAAATGCATATACCCGTCATTCAATAAAAAAAGAACAACATAATTATATAAATGGCGGCAGGCCAATTTGTGGAGACATCATTAATGTTCTTCTCACAACTAATATATTATCCAGGTGTTTTTATTTCACACTATGGGGTTGGTACTAGTATACTACGAAAATATTCCATATGATAACTATTAAAATCATCACGCCTAAATTACTGGATCGGTCTTGAGTACAGACTTGTAAAACTGAACCTAAATTGTGTTAAGCGCTCTTATCGTCTTACACCAGGTCGGTAATACCATACTGATACTCGCATTGGAAACGTAGTAAAACGCTCGGGAAATTTTCATTACACAATAGATAATGTTCATTCATCGAAGTGGATGACTTTCATTTGCCTTTAAGGGAAGAGCGCTTTTTCCACGATCCAACCACCGAGTAAACTGATCGCGAGGTGTATCTACAATTTAGAGCTTTCATTTACTGTCATGTTTTTTAGAATGAGCTTCGTTGAGTTAACGTTAAGGTATAGTTTATAACGGCTGGACACGAAGCACGGGAAATCGGGCTCAGGAGCCATTGGATGGGCAAATAACTAGCAGTGGACTATGGCAGGATGATGATGTTGATGATAGTTTGATCAGACCCGTCACAGTACAAGCGTCGATGTGCAGATCTTTTCTGTGTTTTTTTTTAACATTGATAACGTCGGTAGTTAAAACATTAACACAGTGTGATATTGCCAGTGAATGCGGAGGTGAACCCCGAGTCACGTTACCTGGTAAAGGCATTCTATAGCTACCTATAAACCTCGTCAATTTATTGAAATAATTAGCCGGACTTCTTTTCTGTGTCCTCTAAACATACGTGGTACATTATATTAGTACACTAGAGGATGGCCGCAGCTACGCCCACATTTTTTATAACGCGCTAATCTTACAAATTTTTTTGTAAGATTAGCGCTTTCAAGCAAACAAACTCTACAGCTTTATAATTAGAGTATAATTGCTTGTGTTTGTCGCCTTATTTGCCACAGTGTAGCATACTTTTAACATGGCCAGATTGCGCATAAGCCGAGTACTTAGTTACAGAAAATATTTATTACTGAATTCTCTCGGCGCCTCACAAGGTGTGTGTGTGTGTGTTGAAAGCTCATTATAGAGTTGGTTATCTAGCACCGTCTACCCACCAGTTAGAACGCGTGGCAGCGGATTAAGGCTATTATAGCATCATTGCGCCTCTAATGTCTTATTTAAAGAGATAACGTTTGAATAAGATGGACTTTGAAGCTATTTTGGACATCAGTTGGTGTTTCACGTAATGCTCGTAGTTTAGGATTTAAGGTGATGTATTTATATAGGCTACTCTAACAGAATTTACAGAATGTTAGCTTATCTACAGAGTAACTGACACCTGACCTCTGTAATCACTTTATACACCTCATGACTAGTGCCAGTGAATCTTAAGGCAGGCCAGATAAAGATTTTTAAAGCACTTCTTGGCAGCCTGTACTGGATGACGGAAATGGCTCTTCGAGGTATAGCGTTAATGACTAATAACAGATTGTCTTGATTGGAAATCGAATCAGAGACATATACAGTGTTAAGCTGTAAGGGTGCTTTCAATTTAGACGGTTGTTGCCGGACTGCTGCCGCTTGGTTGCTGCAGAATTATTACGATCGTGAGTCGTACTGCTGCGGAACGGCAGCAGTACGGCTATTTATTTATGTATTTATTTATTTATTTACTTCTTTATTTCTTTACTTCCTTGCTTCGTCGCTTCCTCGCTTCCTTGCTTCCTCGCTTCCTTGCTTACCTCTTTACCTCTTTACCTCTTTACCTCTTTACCTCTTTACCTCTTTACCTCTTTACCTCTTTACCTCTTTACCTCTTTACCTCTTTACCTCTTTACCTCTTTACCTCTTTACCTCTTTACCTCTTTACCTCTTTACCTCTTTATCTCTTTATCTCTTTATCTCTTTACCTCTTTACCTCTTACCTCTTTACCTTTACTTCTTTACTTTTTTACTTCTTTACTTCTTTACTTCTTCGCTTCTTCGCTTCTTCGCTTCTTCGCTTCTTCGCTTCTTCGCTTCTTCGCTTCTTCGCTTCTTCGCTTCTTCGCTTCTTCGCTTCTTCGCTTCTTCGCTTCTTCGCTTCTTCGCTTCTTCGCTTCTTCGCTTCTTCGCTTCTTCGCTTCTTCGCTTCTTCGCTTCTTCGCTTCTTCGCTTCTTCGCTTCTTCGCTTCTTCGCTTCTTCGCTTCTTCGCTTCTTCGCTTCTTCGCTTCTTCGCTTCTTCGCTTCTTCGCTTCTTCGCTTCTTCGCTTCTTCGCTTCTTCGCTTCTTCGCTTCTTCGCTTCTTCGCTTCTTCGCTTCTTCGCTTCTTCGCTTCTTCGCTTCTTCGCTTCTTCGCTTCTTCGCTTCTTCACTTCTTTACTTCTTTATTTATTGAATCATGCATACATTTATCATTACAGGCCAAGACCCAATGCGATAAAGTAGACAATAAGTTCAAAATATACAATAAAGTGCATTAAAGGTAACTCTAAATCTAAAACACAAGTAAAATACAGCAAACATAATAAAGCTAAAATAAAACTAAGAACATAATAACATTAAAAAAATCGAGCACAAAAAGGTAAAAGATAAAACTAGGAACATAAGCACATTTATAAGTGTTAATCTTTCGAATTCCGCCAATGTACACATAAATATATCAATCCGCGATGCTACTAGGTTGAGTATGCGATGGGCTCGTAATACAGGAGAGTGTTTCGCACTTTTTGTGCGAGTCACCGGTACGTCAAATGGCTCTGCCCTAATTGCCTGGAGCAACCTAGTGTTTGGAACACGCAGCGCTAATGAACCCAGTATAACGGGATTATGCAATCTGCCACGAAACACCTCAAAGACGTACTTAGCCAAAGCGAAGTCCCGTCTCAGTTCCAGCTTATAGTATCCAACCATGCCTAGGACAATTAATAATGTTGTATACATAAGCAGATAGAAAGGATATATTCCGTATAGTTTGAGTCCACCATGAGTTTATATTTAGCTTCATGGGGGTGCCAAATAATAGCACTGCTCCAGTCTTACTGCTGCTACGTTATTGAACTCCTTTGTCTCTCGCATAATAAAACCCAAGCATCTAAAAGCTTTAGTACAAACTTGCACAATGTGATCGTGAAACCTCAAATCGGGAGTAAACAGGACGCCTAAGTCCCGCATGGATGTAACGCTAGGAACTGTTTCTCCGTTCATTTGGTACGCGTAATGCAGCGGTGAAATTGCGCGTGTGTACGTCATTACGGAACATATTTTAACATTAAAAAATAAACCATTTTTTTGCTCCAGTCGACTACTAGGTCAATATATCTCTGGAGACTCTCACAGTCACCTTGGCCTTCACACTTAAGAACAATTTTAAAGTAAACAACCTGCATGTTTTACCACCACGGACAAGTCATTTATCATAAGAATAAATGCAAGTGGACCCAATTTGTCCGACTCCTGAAAGGGTGAGATAGGGATTAGACCCGTATCCCCATACTCCACGTACTCCATGTACTGCTTCCGATTGCCTAGATAGCTCGCAAAAAGATTTTGTAAGTCCGGGGTAAAACCTCCCAACGCAAACTTTGTTATATACGCTATCAAAAGCTTTTTGGTAATCGAAATAGGCTACGTCAAGTTGAGTTCCCGCTGCTGAGTCGAGCACCGGTATCGCGTACTTCATGAATGACATGAGGTTCGAATTAAAAAGAAAGAAAGAAAGAAAAGAAAGTAAAAGCATTTATTTTTAACAGACAAAAGACATGAAAAAATAAGTCAATGTGTGAGAAAAAAGTACACGCCTGTCGTCTGCGTAGAAATAGGAGACCAGTTCAGCATATTGCCGGACACATGTGCCCGGCGCTGGTTTTCAACAGGCTCCTCAGTAGACGCGGACGTCAAAACCTAGGTACTAGCACCTAACCTAAAAATTAGTACTACACCCTGCACGGAATCCGAGTTGCGCATTGTTAAGGTGTGCACTAACCTGGCCCGAAATGCAAGAACCTAGTGCGGTCTCAAAGATTTCGCGAAAGTCGACAAAACTGCCACTGGTCTATAGTCACTGACTTTCGAACCAAGGGTACCTTTTGGCGTTACCTTTGTAAGTTTCCAACCATCGGGGTAGAGGTTTTCCTTTAAACAAAGGTTGAACAAATACTGTAGCGGGCGGATCAGCAACCTTGCACAGTCTTTCACTAGGAACGGAGGAATCCCGTCAGAACCCACTGATCTCTTAGGTTTAAGACGGCTAGGGGCTGTGCTTACTTCCGCGGCCGTTAACTGCCATATGTGAACGCGTGTACCTCGGTCAGGTGCTTCGCGAGCCGCCACCTGCGTGCTCAGTTTTGGACTATTTGTTGCATACACTGACAAAAAGTAATCCGCAAACGCCTGGGCACATTCACTGTCTCGTAACGGTATAGTATCCTTCATGATCTGAGTTTTACTACGTTTCGAACACGTATGATTAATATACCCCCAGAATGAGCTCGGTTCCTTTATTAATTGTGACTCGATTCGTTTCCGATACTCGGAATAAGCAATACCTATCTTATTTTTTACTAGCGCCCGATAATGAGTAAACTTTTCGTAACCTTGCATGGAACAATTAGACTTATATCAGCTATCTGATCTGCCGTGTACCATTCCGGGTAACGATACCGTTATTATTATCTTATATATAAAATCCTTGCGTTACTGACTGACTGACAGACACGCTACAGCCGAAACTATTGGGCGCAGGAAGCTGAAATTTGGCATGTATGTTCCTTGGGGACCCTTGTGCACCCTGCACTAAGAAAGGAT
Organism: Euclidia mi; assembly: GCA_944739405.2. Lineage (NCBI taxonomy): Eukaryota > Metazoa > Arthropoda > Insecta > Lepidoptera > Erebidae > Euclidia > Euclidia mi. Next base: position 47,891,700 of record OX123190.2, read on the forward strand.
TTCCCGGATTTCCCACGGGATCGGCCAAAACGGGTAAATTAAAAAAAATGCAGGCGTAGCTGCTGGCGACCTCTAGTTATAATATATGACTTATTTAAAAATGTAATTCAACGTTCACCACACTAGCCAACAACATTGTTGCCGTGACGCCAACGGACGTGCGCCGCACTGCTCTCGCACGACCTTGCGTCGACACATTTTGTATGAAAAATCAGGAATGGAAATTGCAATCGGATTGCAGCAGTCCGGCACCAACCGTCTAAACTAACAAACTTTTTTCTCCAAAATGTTAGAATGGAAAGTCACATTTGGTTAATTATGCCTTTTATACGTAATATTAATGATTTTACAATATTTTTTAAGTTAAGTTGAAATGGAAAATGTAGATTATTGAATAAATACAGTGAAAATAAAATAAAATACGTAAATCATCTTATAGAATTCATTCAGACGCTACTATTTCCATTCATACATTTTCTTTAACTACGATACCGTAATTTATTTTTTTACAAAAGCTAAGAAATATTTTAAACTCGATTTTCTCCTGATTTACAAAATGTTAGTTGTGCCCTTTTACGTTATGACGGCAGTAAATTGAAAGCGCCCTAAGGCAGCCGTTTAAATCACTACACCATTATGTTATGTTATCAGTGAATTCTCAGTGGTATTTAAATTAATCACTGTGCTTCATAACTAAACTTTTGGTACAAAAAAAAATAATTTGTTTTGTTGTCTATACGAATCCACTTTGTAGCGTTCGCTTGCCATGTCATATCTGGAGCATGCCTTACGCAATGAGGCAATAAATCCTTAAATAAGCCAAGCTATTATAGACTACGTTACCCAAGAAAATTGTAAAAGCAAACACTTCAATCAAGGCGTATTAGATTAGCCACTAATTACAACAACTGATGACGGTCGATAGCCATCGCGGCTGGTATCGCGATCAAAATAAATGACTCATTTCGCTAACCTATTTCCATTATTACGTAACTTGAAGAATGGTTAGCTTAATAGAAATGTTAATAAAGAAATATGCTTTCGTTCTGATTCCTTTTACCGTATCATGTATAATAATAGGTACTGGTCGTAAGTTTGGTATGAATGTTCTTGTTCGGGGTATCCTGTGCATTGATGTCACGCAAAGCTTTATATTTCAAGAGTATCGCAATGCTTATAACTGATATTGAATAATAAATCCATTGTGATTGCTATGAATATAATGTGTTTGTTTATCAAGACAATCGTTATTATGAATTTACGTTTATATTGTCGCACTGGTCCTTTGCGGTCTAGTAGCCGCTTATTTGCTTAAACACCGGACACAATTGAAAATGTATTGTGTCTCGTAAAGATCTGCACTTAAACATATGAGGGGTTAACATATGCACTGTACCTATATATTATGTGTATGTAAATGCACCTAAGTATTTCACTATTAGACCACAAGACATTAGACAACTAAAAGACATAGATGGTTATCTATGTCTTTTAGTTGTCTAATGTCTTGTGGTCTAATAGTGAAATAGCTTTTAGAGATTTGTTTAATGATTATTAAACAAATCTCTAAAAGCTTGTTTCTTTGTATTTAACAAGGAAGCCAGACTTATTGAGTCTCAAATGCCTCGACCAGCTACTCGTAATAATTGTGATGCCTTCAATGTGAGTGACAAGGAGTCCTATTTGAACATCGGAATGCAAATACCCATTGTATTTGCAATCCAATTTTCAGTACGATATTTGCTTTTATGACTGGCATTTTCAGTTAGCTTTGTTTAGTAACAGCTATTAAGCTCAAGGACAAGCTAACGGCAGGACAGCCATAAGTGTTGCCATATCCATAATAGCAAAAGGTCGTTCTAAAATAGAATAAAAAAATGTGTGAAATAAGTTTTTACTTCTCTTTGCATGAAAATGCACTAATATATCTGTCGCGCTGTCGGCAACGGCTAGTTGGTCTTCATGTTTTTAATAAATGCCATTTTCATCCCCTGTTTCCATACGAGAGCCACTTTGTTTAAAATAACCAATATGCTGCACATGCGATAAAATCAATGCATAGCTTTTTAATTGGCATAAAATTCCATTTAGTTTAGTTTGCTCTGTCTGCTTGATAAATCAATCAAAATAGTACATACATACATATAGTCACGCCTTTTATCCCCGAAGGGGTAGGCAGAGGTGTATTTCTACACCCACTTTTCGCCAGATATATTTTAGTCCCACGTAATAAGGGGCGAGCCTATTGCCGTACCGGGCACAATTCCAGACTCCGTGCTGCTACTGAGAATTTCGTGACAGAAAAACCCAATAACACTGCCCGACCCAGGCATCGAACCCGGGACCTCCCGATTAGACCAACGAGGCAGTCGTATAGGGTTTGATGTCGAGTTTTCCGTCTCTACGCAAAGATGGTATTTGCATCGTCTTATCCCTTAGTCGCCTCTTACGACACCCACGGGAAGATAGGGGGGTGGTGACACTTGTATACTATGCCGTCAACGACACGGCAAGAAACCATCTGTTTCTTCCCATGGCAGATGACTGCTTCCCTTAATTAATCTACCCTCAACACAGTCAAACTTAAATCATTCATCCACCATTAAAACCACTCTACAGTTATCGGGTCCACTTTTGAAAATATGAAATATTAAAAGCCATTAATTTACATAAAACGCGATATTGCATACAGAATCGTTTCAGTAACGGATTTTAATTAGCTTCCAAATAATCTAAATACCGTCTAATGGCCATCGATCAATGACCACTGATTACGTCTACCAAACGAAACATTGATGAAATTTTGACATCGACATATCGTTGTGTGATTATTCCATTTCAGCAAAGAGCTCAGATATTACATGTATTCATTGATTTTTGGGTGTTGTCGGGGGCTTTGTTTATGATGAATAGAGTTTTACTTTACGCTTCCAAGAAATAATGAATTGGAAAAGCGATTAAATTATAATTAACATTCCAATGTGATCATGCAACACGAAATTATTGACTGGATTATACTTATTACTTATTTTACAGGTAGTAGAGCCTTGCTGATTTCAGCATGAATGGACCGGTTCGACCGGGGAAGTACTACCCTCTCACAGAAAATCGACGTAAAGTAACAGTACCTAAACTGTTGCGTTTCGTTCGGTGAGTGAGAGTGCCGGAGACCCTATCCCCTATTCCTTCTTCCTCATCCCACTCCTCATCCTATGCTTTTTCCCAACCCCAAGGGGCGGCAACGCACTTGTGACTCCTGTGGTGTTGCTTGTGTCCATGGGCGGCGGTAATTGCTTACCATCAGGCGATCCGTCTGCTCGTTTGCCGCCTATTACTATAAAAAAAAATATATTAGTAATCACCTTTCTGTATAGTCTCTATTGTGTTAGCGAGCATTCTATCGAATGTTTTGACTAGCGAATGGACAGTAAATTTCCTTCGTCCGTTTTGCTGATTAGAGTGTTGGCTAAAAAGATCGTGAAAATGTTCGTGGCAATGTTTAGCTCTGTTCGTATTTCAGCATCATAAGAAAACTCTTATAAACGAGTTTACATTCACCACTCGATATTTGAGTTTGGGGCTCGGTGAAGGGCGCTTGACTTTCCCCTAAAGTGCGGGCCTATTCACTAACACGGTCCCAGTCCCCGTATTTGACCTCAGTCAGTTGCGAATCTACCACATTATGTTACGCAGTGCACGACGTTAATGCACCGCAAAAAGAGACGCCAACAATTTATTAATCAACTCGGGACCATATCAATATCTTGTACCTCTATCCAAAGTAAGAGCTGATCTGAACCGATAACACTGTTGTTTACTGGGCATTCCTCCACGATAAGCTGCGTCGTATTTTTATTTTTATACCTGGTTCAGCTGGCAGTTCAGAACGCCGTGACGCCTTTCTAGTCACCCTTCAAAAGTCACAATCTTACCGCGGATATGGCGTAGTCATACCGGTGCACGTAAATCATAATAATTATGTCCTTGTTCAGCCCGCTCTGTTTACAGCAACAGAACATTGTAAAGGCAATATTAAAACCGTTCAATATCAAAATTCAGTGTAATGAAGAAAATATCAATATTGAATATCTTACTAACATATTCAAAATGTATATTATGCTTATATCTTCAAAATAGGTTTCATTTCTACATTTACAATATCATATTTATCGTGTCACAATTCACAATATCAGTATCGACGAAATAACATGGATGACATATATGGATTACGTTTTAAATAAAATACAATTTCACAGGTAAAATGTATTCGTATTCTTATTTGAACATGGAGTGGGAGGTGTCCAAGAGTGATTGATATATAATATGTGTTGAATGTGTCTCAATATATCAACTCTTTTTTATATGAATATCTTTTTGATGATGATTGAAAAAATTAAACACCGTTCTAAGTTTTATTTGTATAAAAAGCCCTAAGCGGAAAATTTGCTTTTTCTCCATGTTTGGTGTTTAGTGCCAGCAAGATTTTATACAAATGTAAACCACACAACGCAGCTACCAACAAGCCTGCCCCACCACACTACCGAAAACGAGTAGTAAAACCCAATGGTGGGGATCGGAACTGGAGAAGCTCAGGCGCAATCTGAGAAAACTCTTCAACCGGGCCAAAAACACAAGGAAAGACACAGATTGGGACAAATTCAAAGAAGCCCAGTCGCACTACAAGAAACGCATACGATTCCGCAGGGGAGAGTCATGGCGAAATTTCTGCACCAACATTAACTCCACATGCGAGGCAGCCAGGGTAAAAAAGATCCTATCCCAGGACAGCAACAAGACCCTAGGCTCCATCAGAAAGCCTGATGGCACCTACGCAATCACAGACATGGAAATAAGCCAAGTGCTAATCGAAACACACTTCCCAGGTTGCACTGTGACCGACGACTGTGACTGGGAAGAATCAGAACACAAACCACCGACCCAAACAGACTGGACGATAGCCAACAACATGGTTACCGTGGACCGGCTGAAATGGGCAATTGATAGCTTCCAGCCGTACAAATCTGCAGGCCTGGACGAAATAACACCAGCACTTCTACAATGGGGCTGCACAACGATTGTGCCACAGCTACTCAGCATATATAGAGCATCTATAGCGCACAATTACATACCACGAAGGTGGAGGGAAGTAAAAGTCATATTTCTCCCAAAACCAGGCAAAACGGATTACACTCAAGCAAAATCGTTCAGACCTATCAGTTTAACCTCCTTCTTGCTGAAAACGCTGGAGAGGCTCGCTGACAGATACCTACGGGAAGGCGCACTGCTACGCAGACCACTACACCCGCAACAACATGCCTACAGAAGTGGCAGATCAACGGAATCAGCGCTTCACTGCGTAGTGGGGACCATAGAGACAGCGCTATCTGACAAACTTATGACCTTAGGCGCCTTCATTGACATAGAAGGCGCCTTCGACAAAACTAAATTCACCAGCATTAGCCGAGCCCTTGACAAGTTCGGAGTTGAACAAACCGTCAGTGGCTGGATTGATCAACTCCTGAAACAAAGGGCTATTCAATTCACGGTTAACACCACAACAAGGGGGATAGTAGCAAAAGGCTGCCCACAGGGAGGTGTCCTATCACCCCTGCTTTGGAACATAGTGGTAGACGATCTGTTGAGAAGCCTGAATGACAAATGCTTCTACACGGTCGGCTACGCAGATGATATAACCATCCTAATCAAAGGAAACTCGGAAGACATGATCCATTATCGGATGCAAGCAGCCATCAGGATCATGGAACAATGGTGCAACCACCATGACCTGACGGTCAACCCTAATAAAACGGAGCTAGTACTTTTCACTAATAAAAGGAACACCCGTATGACCAGAAAACCAAAACTTTTTGGCACGGAGCTTAACCTATCGAGTGAAGTCAAGTACCTGGGCGTAACACTCGACCACAAGCTCAACTGGAATAAACACATCACCACTAAAACCACAAAAGCATGTACAATCTTCTGGCAGTGCAGGAGAATAATAGGCAAGAAATGGGGTCTCAAACCATTCATCACCCTATGGATCTACACTGCCATAATACGCCCCATGCTCACATATGGTGCAGTAGTGTGGTGGCCACGCACTGAACTAAGCACAGTCAAGAGCAAGCTGCAGAGCATACAACGCCTCGCCTGTCTGGCCACAACAGGCTGCATGAAAACAACTCCAACGGCGGCATTGGAGGTGCTTCTCGACTTGCGACCATTGCACCTCATCATCCAGCAGGAAGCGGGTGCCGCCGCGATCCGGCTCGATAAGTTCGGGCTTTGGAGAAGAGACGACCGTATAACCCATGTACGCCTGAAAAGGACGTTAACTAACGAGATCCCGATGCTAGATGCAACGTGCGACCTCATACCTAAAACCTTTGTCTTTGACAAAAAATACCGCATACAACTGCATGAAGAGCACAAGGATAGCTCTGGTATACACGAAGTTAGAGTATACACAGACGGCTCAAAAACAAAGTATGGGACAGGTGCCGGAGTATTCTCCCATGACTTGAACATCAATCTCTCAACATCGCTTGGTAAACTCAACACCATCTTCCAAGCTGAATGCGTTGGGATTATAAGGGCGGCGACGGCGATCGCGGCCAGAAACGTGAGCAACCTGTCAATACGCATCATCACAGACAGTGCCTCAGTACTACAAGCTCTCGATGGCAACTGCTTTAACAGCGGCTTAATTATGGAGTGCCACCAAGAGCTGCAGAAAACTGCAGCGAGGAATCGGGTCACGCTCCAGTGGATACGAGGACACAGTGACTCCACGGGCAATGACGCAGCAGACCAACTGGCAAGGAAAGGATCGGACACAACAACTCTGGGACCCGAACCAACTGTTCCGATACCTTTCAACCAACTAAAAACGTGGTTACGCGAGAGAACCCTACAACAACATGAAAAAGAGTGGGCAGAATTAAAAGAGTGTAGGCAATCTAAAGATGCCTTTCCCCAATTAGATAAACGACTCTCGCAAAAATTGTTGCACTCCAACAGGAAAACACTCAAGCATCTGACTGGCATAATAACCGGCCACTGTCCACTAAACAAGCATCTCTACAACATCGGCGTCACGGACAGCCCACTATGTAGGGGCTGCATGGAGACCGAAGAAACACCCGCTCATGTGATCCTACATTGTACCAGTGTGAGCGACCAAGGGACGAGGTTCCTGAACAACCCCAGAACCATGAGTGAAGCCATACGCAACACTGGTCAACTCATGGCCTTCTGGAAGGAGCTTGCATGGTATGAGTAGCAGGCGACAACCGTGTCCCTGCTAACGCACAATGGCCCAACTAAGTGGCTAAGTGCGGAAAACACCTGTCCAACTAACTAACTAACTAACCACACAGTGCCTTTACAAACGCAAAGGTTTTCAAAAGCCTTTTTTTTTGTATCGGGTTGGAAAATCCTCATGGAGTCCCTCCGCCCTGGAGGAAGGGCGAAGGGGACTGTCAGACTCTTACTGACTAAAAACCAACCCGTGTTCTTCATGTACCCGTGTGTCGGAGGGTCGGGTACCACCGAAGCATTCCTCGCGAGCCCCCGATGGGTATTGGCCCGCCAGCTGGTCAGGCGGGCCCCGAACAAAACCCCCTTTGCGGCGGATGAAGCTGTTGGGCTCCGCCGCCAAAACACCCAGCGGCCGCAGAGGATAGGGAGGACGGCAACGCAACACCGCATCTCCTCTTCCTCTGCGGCCCAACGCGACGTAACAAATAGGGTCGCCCCCATTTGGTCGCGGGAGAAAGGGCGCGTGGCAACGCAACACCTACACGCCTCTCCTCCCGCGACCGCGCGCGACTGCGAGGGACAGACAGAACTGTCCCCTGCACCCGCACCATTGGACGCGTCCTGCGCAGGCCCCTCTAGGTCCACGCGGAGCGTCCACTTCCGAGATCTCTCTTAGCTTCACCGCGAGTGTCCGAGCCACGGTTACTGAGCCCCTACACCACGACAAGGTGGAGATCCCACGGGGTTATAGGTTTTCAAAAGCCTACAAATCTCCAAGCAACTCCGTCATCCACCATGTTCTTCAAATTCTGAAAACAGGCTGCATTTTTTGCCAAGACAGAAATTTTTTGGCCACTATGTATGACAATATGGTTTGAGTACCTACTTCAGATTATAAAGAGGCGCCCAAGCTGTTAATTTGAAAAAAGAAGTCAATTTTGTAGATCAACATAAATTTCTATACAGTGTGCAGTGAAGTTTATCAAAGGTTTGTATGAATAAACAATAAATTATTCATCGAATCAATTGTATTTAAATTATGATATGTAGTGAGTCAGTACACATGGTATTGTTCGTAGTCTCATATTTTGATAAAGTATTGCATTTTTCCTATCACAACTATGTTAACATGACGTAATGAGAGATAGCGAAGGCAACTATTTTGTGTATAATATGTGAATCATTTGAATGTAATTTTTATAATCATAATAATTCCAAAGATCGCTTATTCTTAAGAAACGAAATAATAATGCAATACGTACTCATATTAAGTGATACGAAGTAACAACTAAGCTAAAAGATTAGAAGTAGAATTAGATATAAGTTATCAATTTTATAGGCTTTATTTTATAGGCTCTTGGCTGTACTCCCGAAGGGGTGGGCAGAAGTTCTTTTTTAAAGACAACTCCCGCATTAGGACTAAATCCTGTGTCGCGGGGGACTTTACAAACATGCAACTAACGGACACAATGCACAACTATTGCCGCTACCTGACACCAGACTCCATGCTGTTACTGTGAATTCGGAAAAACCCAGTAACACTTTTGCCCGGGAATCGAACCGCGACCACCGATCAGCAGTCGCAAACGCTATCCACTGGACCACCGAATTTTATAGATTAGTACAAATTTTAAGTACCATACTAGGGAATGCCCGCAGACACGCCCGCATATTTTACTTTAATTTAACCTTTTCTGCCCGATTCCTTGGGCATTGTGATAAATCCCTTCTTAGCACACTAAGAACGCAAACCAGTGTTCCTTGAGATCGCAGAGGTGCCCCTACGATCCCTATGGACCTTACATGCCAAATTTTAGCTTCCTCCGCCCGATGACTTTAGCTGTGTGATAATAATATCTGTCAGTCGGTTAGTAAAGCAAGAGTTGTTAAAATGTAGTAGTAAGTTTCCATACCTGTTTTCTATTACGACTATCTTTTATCCTCATTTTGCACACTTCTTTCTTCCTTGTAGTGACAAATACTATGCTCATAAAACACATTTTTCCAATAGGTGCTTTACCTTGTTAATGCGGAGGGGTGTCTAATTGAAGTGACACTCGAACGCCAAGAGAGTTAATGCATACATTTTGAAATAACGCCTCAGGTCCCGGCTTACGTCTGAGCCGGTTTTGGGCCACCATGCCAGATTTGCGTATGAAAATTGTAAAGGATATAAGCTGGCTTAGGTGACGGTAATGCTACTTACATTTTGAGGGGTTGTTTACTGTCGCGAACGTGTTGTTTCAACATGTTGTAGTGAATGAATATCCAGATTGTTTTGTATTATTAAATTTTTATATGAGTTTATTTATTTTGTGATGATGGTGATTATAAGCAATACCTACAAACCAAACTGATTACAACTAAATTGTTGACATTGTGTCAGCTGCAACTAAGTTTACATAAAAAGTTACATAAAAATTACTCACTTAAAATGTGTTAACGAACGAAATCTCGATAAAAATACAATTTCAGAAGTATTCTACGTTTATCTACAAAGTAATAAGATCATCAGTTTGAATAAGTAGTATCAGCTACACACTTGTAATTTTCATTCCTTTCATAACAGAAAACATAAATAATTTTTTTATTATATTGTATACGGGATCAAAATTCTCATATTAATGGGAGATAAAAAGCATCTGTTAGTACAACTACTTACTCATCGAGAACACGCAGTATCGTTCACGGCCTTCATTGAAATCTGGGGAAATGTAGGTAAATCGCTGAGCAAGCGCTACATGTGCCCACGTATCTATAAATCGATGTATCATCGTGACGAGTAAGAAGTAAAAATTTACTTATAACAATCATATTTAAGTATTTCTTTATTTTTTCATCTGTTTAAAAGGTATAGTTGCCGAGGAACCCATTAAACCAAGAGTTTTAGTTACAATGTCCGGGGACAGGAATATTCATACGTATGACGTTTATTGACGTTGTATTTTTTTTGCTACGAGCCATTCAGCCTATCTATATAATATGTCTGGAATTTGGCTAGAAGGAGCTGGGATTAATTACAGCAGATTTGTGGAAGCGTGACTCTATTCATCAGCCCTTGTCAGCCACAATAAATCTCAGACACAAATGTACTGTGTTGCACAGTGAGTAAAGTATTGAGTAGGTACATGAAAATTTTACCTTATATCTCCTGGTGATGTTCTTGAAGTGGACCTATAGATTAACTTATAATTTTGGCCAAAATAACAAGAGAATCGAATAGATACCAGTCTCCAGTTCAGCGTAGTCCTCGGGCACCAATCAGGAATTCACACACGTGTTTTACAAAGTTCAATGTTCAATATATCACAAACCTTGCCGGAAGTCAAAAGCGGCAATTACGTATTAAGTTAATTACAAGTTGATTCAATTCGCGTTAATTCAAAGGGCGATCAATTTAATATAATATTACAAACGGAGACAGCCCAAAACCGGCGTCTTAATTTTTCAAGGCGGCAATGGAAGTGACAGTTCAGTGTGACCATTGTCAGAAATTTTCAGTAGACTAAACAAAATGTTACTCAATCGATCTAATCGATTTGACTTATAATAAAACTAATTCTATTTCAAACATCCACCCGCCCTGGACCGGCCTACCGGTCCGCTAATCGGTTGGTAGACGTGACAATGTTGCAACCGCTCTCCTCAGAATCGAACCGTCCACCAAGACCTCAGCAAATCGGGGAACTCCATCAGCCCCAGTTACCAAATGAAGGATGCGCCCCCTGCGCCATCTGAGTGGCGGAAGGTTAGCCTCCTTGATCAAAACGAGGTCTCCAATCTTGGGTGGATCGGTCTTGTCGGTCCACTTAACGCGTTGCTGGAGTATGTGCAAATATTCCAAATTCCAGCGTTTCCAAAAGCTCTGAGTAATCTGGCGTACCAATTCAAAACGCGAGAGACGACCAGGTCTCGTATCAATATAGGGGTACTCAGGCAAGGCGACAAGTGGGCGACCAATCAAAAAATGGCCCGGCGTAAGGGCCTCCAAATCATTCGGATCTGAGGAGATCGGGCACAATGGCCGAGAGTTCAAAACGGCCTGAATCTTACAAAACACAGTTGTGAGTTCCTCAAATGTAAGGACAGACTCACCGATTGTCCTGCGCAAGTGTGTTTTGGCCGATTTTACAGCGGCTTCAAAAATACCACCCCAGTGTGGACAATTTGGTGGGGAAAACAAGCAATTTATCCCACGTCGGGCAAGCCTATCACCTATATCAGCTTTGTTGGTTTCAAGGAAATTAACAACATCATTCAAATAATTATAGGTGCCCTTGAAGTTAGTGCCGCAATCAGAACGGATCAAGGAAGGCAGCCCTCTGCGGGATACAAATCTGTCAAATGTGGCTACAAACGCCTCGGTCGTAAGCGAGGAGACCAGTTCCAAATGAACGGCCTTTGTGGAAAGACAAACAAAAACGCACAAGTAGGCCTTAACAGTCTTGCTGTTTCGAAGTGTCGACGTTTTCACCAAGAAGGGACCAGCGAAGTCCGTGCCAACACCGTCAAACATCCTGCTTTCAGTTACGCGATCTGCCGGTAAGTCCCCCATCAAGGGCTGCATGGTAGAAGCCTTGAGCTAATAGCAAGGGATGCAGCGAAAGACTACACTCCGAATAATTCTTCGGGCAGACAAAATCCAAAACTCGCGTTGCAAAATAGCCAACAGGGCATTACAACCAGCATGTGAATTTTTAAGGTGACGGTCAGTTACCAACAAGCATACCAAATGACCGTCCTTAGGTAACAACAGGGGGTGACGTGCCTCGTAAGGGAGGTTGGCGTTCTTGAGACGCCCTCCAACGCGCAAGAGACCCGAATCGTCCAAAAAGGGGTTCAATTTAGGTATTGCTCCCGACAATTTCGATTTCCCTGACTTAAGGATAGCAATCTCCTTCTCAAAATGCGCCAATTGCACAGAACGAACCCAGAAGATGAGGGATGAGGATGAGGGATAAACGGTGTCAGTCGTTTCTGTTGTGGGTGCCTAAAGTTAAAAACAAAACGCTTTATCCAAGCAGTAAAACCTAACAACTTGTCGAGAGTCTTGTAGCGAGTGTTCGTAGACCCGGCAAATTAGAAGTATGCAAAACTGGCGTTCGAGGCCAATCAATTTCTGGTTGACTCAACCATTCCGGACCCCACCACAGCGAATGACCTATCAAACTAGGCGTCAAGCATCCGCGCGAGGCACAATCAGCGGGGTTGAGCTCACCTGGCACGTGTCTCCAAACAAGTTTGAATTCGGATTTCTGGATTTGGAAAACGCGATTAGCGACAAATACCTCCAAAGTGTGGACAGACGCCTTCAACCAACAGAGAACAATTTGACTGTCTGTCCAGGCGTAGGTCCCATTAATACAAATGCTTTTACCCAAAGTACTATACACGTGGTTCAACAAGCGTACAAGTAGGGCTGCTCCGGAGAGCTCCAATTTCGGAATGGTCAGAGATGTCCGAAGGGGTGCAACCTTGCCCTTCGCCATGATCAGGGAAACTCTCACCTGACCTGAGGCACTGACTGTGCGCAAGTACACCACGGCCGCGTGACCACGTTCCGAGGCATCATAAAACCCGTGAAGGGTGGCCTTGTACTTCCCGGGAGGAAGGATGGGACGAGGCAAGGAGATCTCGTTGACGGCAGGAAGTGAGGATACAAAAGAGGTCCATTCCTCAACAAGAGTGCCGTGTAGAGGTTCGTCCCAGGTCAATCCTGCTGTCCAAAGCTTCTGCAAGAAGCATTTTGCCCAAAATATGATAGGGCAAATCCAACCGTTCGGATCAAAGGTTCTGGCGACAGTAGACAACACGAGACGTTTAGTCCAAGAACAAGGCAATTTCAAGTCTACGTTATACGTAAAGATGTCTTGGACTGGTCTGTACTGGACGCCTAGAACAGCCATCATGGCGGGGTTGTCAACAATCTCAAACAAATGTGGATCTTGCTGATGATCCTCTGGCAAGCCTTCCAAAAGCGCTGGTGAGTTGGAAATCCATTTGCGCAACTCATAACCAGCGGAGGCCAAAATACCTATCAATTCGTCCCGCAGGAGGATTGCATCGTCCGCTGTGGAGGCGCCTGAACAAATGTCATCGACGTAAATATCGTCTTTCAAGATGGCGGAGGCTCGTGGGAAACGTAAGCCTTCGTGGTCTGCGAGCTCCCAAAGAGAACGTATTGCCAAGTAGGGGCTTGACCTTAACCCGTACGTATTAGTATTGAGCTCATAGACGACCATGGGATCACGAGGAGACTCTTTCCAAAGGATCAGCTGGAAGCGACGGTCATCAGGGTGGATAATCGTCTGCCTGAACATCATTTTTATGTCGGCCACAAAGACAACCTGATGTCGTCGGATGCTGGTGATGACGTCACAAAGGTCCTTGACCAACTTGGGACCAGAATGCAAGCACTGGTTCAAGGATACGCCTGTTGAAGTCTGCGCAGAACCATCAAACACTGTGCGCAGCCTGCCAGTCGATGGCTTCAATACCGCATGATGCGGGAGAAAGTAGTGCTCCACCGAACGCCAATCCAAATTTGACACAGACATGTGTCCCAACTGTTCATATTCTCTCATGAACTCAATGTACTTCTGTCTGAGCTCCGGATCACGATCCATGCGACGCTCCAATCTCTTTTCGGCTAAAGGTCGTGACTCACCAAGCGGAGGCCGAACAGACAGAAAGGGTAGCCTCGTAATAATCCGACCAGAACGGAGTCGACCCGTGTTGTTCTGGAAGAACAGCTCGAACTCCTTATGTTCTGGATTCAAACGGGCAGCTTGAGGGGGCTCCTCTACCTCCCAAAACCTCTGAACTGCATCAGAGAGAGCAGAGCCTACAGCCAACAAATTATCAAGTTCGGGTGGAGGGGGGTCCCTAGGTACAGGGCCCATCAAAGCAAATTCAAATATGGTCGGGATGGCAGTCAAACCATTTGGCACCAAGAACCGTTTCCCACCAATCAAAATTCCACCGAGGACATCAGAGCCAATCAATAAGTCGATTTGTCCCGGTGTGTCAAATTTGGGGTCTGCCAGTTCCAATCCCGATGTCAAATTCACCACAGCAGCAGGTAGCTGTTTCTGTGGATGCATGCCCAAAATATTCTTCAGCACAATAGCCGAGGTTCTAATCCTCGGGTGTGAAGATTCAACAGGGCCAAACAAAACCTTAACTTGCCCTTCAACATTAGAGGCTACGTCCCCTATGCCCCGTATACAATTTGAAAAAGAACCCATATTTAATTTAACCTGCCCTACCAAATAAGTGGAAACAATGCAACCTTGTGAACCTGTGTCCAATATAGCACGGACAACAACAGAGGTCCCCGTGGATCCCCAGACCCTAACAGCTACTGTTGGTAGGATAACGGTGTCAATGGGGGAGGTTGGCGTTATAGGGCAGGGGTCAATGACCTATTGTTGCCTGGGCGGCGACCGGTGGCCAGGACCAGGCAAATCAAAATGGGGGTGCGGCTTGAAGTCCTCAAAGGCGCGATGACTCGATCCGCGCGCCATCTGTGGGGGGTCATAGTGACGCACCCGCCCAAAACGAGGTGGACGCGAGTCAAGGCGGGGACGCTCCGCCAAAGGAGGGGAACACCTGGGGCAGCAGTCATGGTGCTGGTGACGCTGAACAGCACATTCAGGTGCGCGAGAGAGAGGAGGCGTGCGCACGCTACGGTTCTCCAAGCGGGGTGAGTGGCGATCAATTGAGCGAGGCGACTCTCGGCTACGCGCTGGTGAGCCTCGGCTGCCACCTTCAAAACACCCGCCCGTGCGCGGCGTCGGCTGGTTGGACAAGCGGCCTACCTCTCTGGCATTCATGCAGAGAATGTCCAAATGCTGTCCTCCACAGTGAGGACAGGGGCGAGAGTTTGGGCAGTCTCGCTGGTAGTGGGACCCCAAGCAAGAGAAGCAAAGGCGGCGGGCATTCGCGATGCGCCTACGAGAGGCGACATGTAGGTCCAAGAATGCCCTACAACTGGCCGTTCTGTGCCCCGTGACCTTGCAGTAGGAGCACTCCGCTGGGCTCTGCGTGACCGCAAAGCGAGGAGGGCGCCGGTCAACATTGGCTCGGGTGTGAACGCGAGCCTGCTCCTTGACCTTGGGCGGCTGCGTCTTAGCCGGCGTGTCACCACCGGAGTTGTCCAAGACCCGGCACTCATCCTCCAGGAACTTCTCCAGGTCAGCAAAGGGGGGCAGATGGGTCGCGCTATCCCCACCGAAGCGCTGCTCAAAACGCGACCTCAGGTCGGCAGGCAGCTTCTTCAGCACAAGCTTTTTAAGAATGTAAAATGTCAACCGCGCTCGAATAGACGCGGTGTGCAATATATGATCCCTCGATGTAACAATTACTATGGCCAAAGGGCTAGAAAGTATATGGTACCATCTATTTATAATGAATTGTCAACCAACATAGTAAATGAAAGATTGTCTAAAAATGTATTTAAACGAAAGTGCAGAGAATTTTATATGAACAGATTTATTAGAACAATAGTTGAATAGCTAATCTTGTAATAATAACATTGCACCTATACCTTAGTCTACTTATGAATTATACTATCATGTAATGTGTCAAAAGGGAGTGATCTTTCTGCCAACAAACTGCCATGCAGTTTGGCGGAGGATATATAAAAGTGAATATTGTAAAAATTTTCTGGAAATAAACGTTATTATTATTATTATTATTATTAATGTGCACCAATAGATAGGACTGTTGGCCCACGGGCAGGTCAAGGCACTTAAGTGCGTTGATGGCCACCAAGAGCGGGTTCAACAGTTGGGTGCGCAACCCAGAGACCCGGGTGAGCGTCGGCAAACCCAAAATCTGCTCGATGTGCGTATCGGCGAGGCCACGCTTATTATGGTACCTACGGGTAATTAGGTCCCGAGCCGTCTGGTACGCCTCGTCAGACACGGGCAGATGCTGGATGAGGCCCTTAGCCTCCCCATCCAGAACCGACATTAGATAGGCCAACTTTTGTGCCAGCCGAAGGTCAGCCCTATCATTGACTAGGCTGTCGAACAAATTAATGAAGCCCAGGTAGCTTCCTAGGCAGCCATCAAAATGGGGGAGGTCCAAAGTAGGGAGCCTACTCACCAGCCCCGGTGCTGACCTAGGAAGCTCCTGCTTCAGGCCGAGTTGCCCTTCCCTATCGGCAACTAGTTGTCTCGCACTATTGGAGACAGCATCATACAGGTCTAAGACCTGGGCATAGTCTTCACTGACCTTATTTCGCTGGTCAGCGGTGAAATCATTGATTGACACTTCAAGACAGCAAGTGCTGAAAGTGCGGAATTGCTGTTCCACACTTGCCAGGCGATCGTCAATCCGCTCGTACCTTTGTAGTAAGGCCTGCTGGCGATCAGGCCGGTTCACTAAGGCACTGGCCGAGGCAAACCAGCGCAAATCTGATGCAATAGCACCAGCAGCCGCACGCAAGTCCTTGATAGCTGACATAATCAAAATTCAAAAGAGCCCGGACAAGCGTTAAATAATATTAACAATCAAAACTTAATTTTTCTTAATTCCTTGAAACCAACAAAGTATTAGCCTGTTTACTGCTGGTACAAGCAAGTGACAGGTATCTACTGTCCAACAAAATTAATAGTTTCAATATTGAAACAAACACAAAAGTTATCAAAAGTTATAACTTATAACAAATTAAAAGTTGAAACTTCAAATTAATTAATTAATTATTTGCAACAGACAGACTGGCTGTGTTATTTGATATATACAATAGTAAGTAAGCACAGAATATGTGTTACCTAGCAATATTATCTATATTATAACAAAACAAAGTTAATTAATGTGACCCGCCCAAATGGCAAGGTCAAGTTGGTTGTTATAATGTTTATGAATATATGCAATAAACTAAATTTACTAAATTTATTGATACATACAGCTGTTATGTATCCAAACAAACTGACTTATTAATGCAACAACACATTTAAGTTAGATTTTTCAACAATACAAATCAACAATTACTGATTGAGGTTATGTGACAATGTGTTTCAAATTATCTAGGTCAACTTATACAATTAAATATTATGTTTTTTAGACAATAACTGACCTGACAAACACTACAATACTGTCTACAAGGTGATAAGATACAAGCTCATACCAATCTGAGTTTATACTCAGTAATGCAACAGCGGCTAAATTTCAACTACAGCTCTGCACCAAAAATTATGTCTGGAATTTGGCTACAAGGAGTTGGGATTAATTGCAGCAGATTTGTGGAAGCGTAACTCTATTCATCAGCCCTTGTCAGCCACAACAAATCTCAGACACAAATGTACTGTGTTGCACAGTGAGTAAAGTATTGAGTAGGTACATGAAAATTTTACCTTATATCTCCTGGTGATGTTCTTGAAGTGGACCTATAGATTAACTTATAATTTTGGCCAAAATAACAAGAGAATCGAATAGATACCAGTCTCCAGTTCAGCGTAGTCCTCGGGCACCAATCAGGAATTCACACACGTGTTTTACAAAGTTCAATGTTCAATATATCACAAACCTTGCCGGAAGTCAAAAGCGGCAATTACGTATTAAGTTAATTACAAGTTGATTCAATTCGCGTTAATTCAAAGGGCGATCAATTTAATATAATATTACAAACGGAGACAGCCCAAAACCGGCGTCTTAATTTTTCAAGGCGGCAACGGAAGTGACAGTTCAGTGTGACCATCGTCAGAAATTTTCAATAGACTAAAGAAAATGTTACTCAATCGATCTAATCGATTTGACTTATAATAAAACTAATTCTATTTCAAACATTATATATATATATATATATATATATATATATATATATATATATATATATAAAAAATATCAAGGTCTCCGCCTATATATGAAGCTAAGCTGGATACTGCCAGATTTATCCATTAATTTCATCAGTATCCCAATAAATTGGAAAAATAGGCAATAAACAATAACGAAAGAAAATACGATAATATCGTGCCCAGTTTATTGGTCTCCCATAATCTAGACCACAATGAACAATAGAATATCAGCGAAATAAGTTGATATGAATTTCTGCCAAATAAACTAAAATATTCCTTTGGGCATAAGCTTCATCTGTGCGCTCTTTCAATTTGCTTTCTTCATCAATTCATCTGCCAACCGTTGTAATCTCCTTTGGGAATAAGCCAACCGATTCAACAATAGACGACAAGGTTTGTTAATTATTTTAACCTTTGTACATACTCGTAGGACCGCAAGCTCTTTCATAATTTCGCAACTCGACATAATGGAAACTGACATTTCGTGCAGTTTTGCTTAAACTATAGGTTGGGGGGCCTGTTGATCTAATCTGTAGTGACTCAGACTGCTAAACCGGTGGTCGCAGATTTGATTCCCATCCTGGACCAATCTTTGTGTGATTAGTATAATTATTTGGTCTTTGTTTAGGTGTAGTTTATGTCTATTTAGGTATTTAGAAAAGGTAAGTGTATTTTATTTATGATCATACATTTGAGTATTTATTCCTATATAGGTAGTGAGTATAGGCTCGCCATAGTTCTAGGCTAGCTCTGCTAGGAGACCCTGTTGTCAGTGTGTGAATTTCCTAGAGCTGGTGATCATTTCATTTTTTCTGTTATAAGATTTAGTATGCGTTGGATTAGTAAAAATGTATACGTAAGTATATACCGGATGATAGGTATCTTGCGGATACATAAATAAAGAGAAATGATTAAAAACAACAACCAAATACACTATTCAAAACTTCATAAAGAAAGAAGACTATAATATGCCAATTTTTATATTGAAGGAGTTATCGCCGTTTAAACTTTCAATTCGTTCTCATATAAAATTTGCTATTTTCAGTTAATAAGTAATGCTAAAGGTCAACGCTCATTAGAGCCACCCGGCACCCACTCCGCACCGCCTCGCCTCGTGCGGTTAGAATACTTTATATGGATTTGTTTGGGTTTGCGCTCACTACATCAACTCCGTAGCGTCACCGGATCGCCTCTGTCGCAAGCCGTCCACGCGCGGGCTGCGGGTGGTCCACCCGCCGTCCGCGCCTGGACGGCTCGGTGGCAACTCGCTGCTCACATGCTTGCCGCGCGTTGACGGCTCGTCGCCAACGTGCGGGTCCGAAGCGGACCGCGCGCTGCCCGCGAATGATTCACGTCCGAGTGTTACCAGATACACGGTAAATACCGTAGATGCACGGTAATTTTGAGCAAGACACGGTCTATGGTAATAAGCTACTACCGTGTTCTTTTCTAAGGTCATCATCATCATCAGCCTTTAAAAGTCCACTGCTGGACTAGGCCTCTCCTTTGAATAGAGGAATTGGCCTACTATACTACGCTGGCCAAACGGGTTGGTATAGGGTTAGTATCAAGTTTTCCTTCTCTTACAGTTCTGTTTTCTGCATAATATGCTCCCTCTGTCGGCTCTTACGACACCCATGGGATGATATGGGGTGGTGACATTCCGTATTCTTAATCTGTCACCACGCGGATGATGTCTTTTCTAAGGTAAGTATTTTTAATTATTAATTACCGTGTAAATGATACTCTTATTTTTACTCAAAAATATATTATGTTCTTACGAGTAATCCTTTATTGGCAACACTGGCTGTCGCAGTTGCAGTTGCGCAGCTGATGTCGGGGAAATCATTAACGATTTCATTACTTGGCAGGTAATATAATCCGGTAGAATTAAAAATATTTTAGTTAGTGTTTTTTATGAGCATACCTTATGTTAAAATTTGTAGTTAGTAGGTGTATTCATAGACGAAAGTTTAATATCTAGTTGTGTGTGGTCATTGCATTACTTGAAAAAGTTAATTGATATAGAATAGAGTGCCAATTCAACGTTTGTAAAATTTGGCATTACGAAACACACGTGTAGACCTAGTGCCAATTGTTAAGACTATTCGAAAATTCGTGGACCAAGCGACGTCCACTCGTTGACCGCGCGGCGTTCACTCGTTGACGGCGCGCGGTCCGCTGGTTGACCGCGCGGCGTTCACTCGTTGACGGCGCGCGGTGCACTGGTTGACCGCGCGACGTCCACTCGTGGACGCCGTGCGGAGTGGGTGCCGGGTGGCTCTAATGAGCGTTGACCTTTAGGATGTGTCGCAGTAGTCCCTGCGATTAGCGCGATCAATCAAACAAACATTTCAGCTTAATAATATTAGTACTTATGGATATGCCAGGTATTGCCATTATCCACCGACCACCCGTACACTAAAAATACGTGTTTACTTAAACGTAACGAGAAGTCATTCCAGTTTTCTAGTTGAGTGTGACATGATGGAGAGTATACACTCTTCACAACATTTACTTAAAACTCTTTAAAACATCAAGTAACGAAAAGTAATTGTCATTTTACTGTTTGCTCGCAAGGAGTGATACTCTGTTTGACGATGTGACTTGCATAATATTGAAGTTTAGCTGTGTCCGCGGTAGCACCCGCGTTATTAAGGACTACTGTTCCGTACCCGTGGCTCATAGCGCAATGTTATATAACCTATTGCCGTCCGCGGTAAATGGGATATCCAACGTTATCGCGTTCAACCAAACAAACTCTTCAGCTCCATAATAATATTATAGGTAGATTCCGCTAGTCATCTTAGTCTTTAAGACGCTTACTAGATGTCTACGTTCATAATAAAATTATGTTTTCCATTAACATTATTTTTCTATACCTTTTTATAAATAAATCCTGTGATAATATGGCAGCAAGTGAAAAAATCACTTATATATTTCTCTTTTAAATAAATAAAAAGATATCCATTTTACTTTTAAAATGTTCATAATGTTATTAACAGACATTTAGGTCCTGATCATGCTGCACAGGTTACCAGGCTGCCTAACAAATTTTGTTCACGAAGTATTTTGTTGCAATGGATGAGCCATACTGCGACATCGGCGGGCACATAACGGCGATGGAGCCAGCTAAAAAGTTCACTGGGCATTTTCCGTGAAGCAAATGGTAGGACGTGTAGATTGAGGGTCTGGAATGCTCCTATGACTCCTTTGCAGAATAATCCATTGACGGACATAGGAGACATCGACAATTTCAATAGTTGGTTATTGTATGGAGTGTAGAAGGTGGTATTTAACAAACAGAAACGTCAGATATAATATCTTAATAGTATCTTAACAAGATATTGTCGTGTTGAGGAAGCAACAACAAATAAATGTAATAATTATATTAAAGTTTGTATTGTACGAAGTAAACTCGAAATAAAGTGAATTTAGAGAACAGGGATACATGCACAAAATATAAACAGATTTTATAAAAGAGATTGCCATATTAATTTTATAGATGGTATCCTGTTAGGAATTAAATTCGGAATCTGTGCAAGAACCCATTAGTGTCTGCACAATTCAACAAATCGCACCCTAAACTACTAATCTACCGAACAAATTTCGCGCCGTCGACCTTCAATAGCAGTAGTGTGACATTAGTTCCATTTAAAAAGCAGCCGGTAAGCCGAGGATCAGATGAAGTCGAGCGTAATAACACCCACTACGTGTGTCGTATTACGTATCGGATTGGACGACTAATTGTCAGATAATCGGTTTCGATTTTAGTGCACGACTGTATCGATTACGGCGATATAAGTTTCTGTTTGTAGGAGTTTCATTTGCTTTTTATGGTTGGTTTGTTACACTGAGAATCACATATAATATTATCTGCGCTGTATATAAATTGTTCGATGGTTCAAGTCACCTCCCTCTGCCAGAATGGTTTGACGAGTCTACTACGCTAGCCAAGTGCTGGTTGGTAGACTTCACAGGGCTTTCGAAAACATTATGGAAAACTTTCGGACATGAACTTTTCTTCGTGCCTTTTTCCTTCACTTTCTAGGAAGCGATAATTAACTGTTTAAAATGAATATTAGGTACCTACTTCAATGTAAGTAGTGCGCGACGTGACGGTAATAATATCTTACAGTATTCTATACAAACGCACGAAACTCGAGTTATACCTACGCGCCTCGAGCAAAGTACACCCTAAAGTACACAACAGCCGCGATCGTGCCGCACAGTCACGAACGGATGGTGACGGTTTTTGTAGCAGTGTTCTTTATTTTAATAATAATTGTGGCGACGAGTTGTAGACTATATTGTGCTGTTTGAATTCTTCGTTAAGACACCTAAAGATAAGATTTTTCAAATTCAAAATGTACCTACTACGTTGCAATGTTTCATCCTTAACTTATGCGGGATAAAGTTGAAATTTGATTAGTCTCATTTATTATTATGTTGTTTTTTTTTTTAACATATTGGTATGATTGTAGTTATAATGTATACTAGCAGAACACTTTTACCTGCGTTATGGACAATGTATTATTATTATTATTATTTATAATTTTATACTTTATTGTACAAGTGTACATATAAGTATATAAAACATTTTAAGGAATTGTAAATTAAATACAGTACAATGGGCGGCCTTATCGCTAAAAGCGATTTCTACCAGGCAACCTTTGGCTGGAGATATTATTGGTAGGAAATAAATGGTAGGTGTAGAAGTGTACCAGTACCTATGTAAAAATATGCATAGACTTAATATATATCTCGTGTCACAGTTTTCGTTCCCATACTCCTCCGAAACGGCTTGACCGATTTTGGTGAAATTTTTTGTGCTTATCCGGTATCTATGAGAATCGGCCAACATCTATTTTTCAAAAAAAAAAAAAAATTTGCAAAACAACGTTTGCCGGGTCAGCTAGTATATATATATATATATAAATAAATATAATATTGTGATACCTATACAATAATAATATGCTTAAATATATATATATATATATACCTACATAAATACTTATACATACATACACACATATAATACACAAATACATAATAGTATATAGTAGTGAAACAGGAAATTTTATAATGTTGGATAGTAGTCCTTGACTAAAGTTTTGAACCTGCTTACCGTCTGAGCCTGTCTAATATTTAACGGTAACGCATTCCATAGGCGGACAGCAGTGACAGAGAAAGATTTATCGAGAAATGACGTGGAATGTACCGGCATTTTTAGTTTCAAATTTTCTGATGACCTCAAATAACGATTATGCGTATCATGAAGGAATTCGAATCTTCCTTTAAGATAGGAGGGAGTTGAAGGGTTGAACAGTATATTATACAGCAAAGAGAGAATATGAGCATTCCGGCGATGTCGTATGGGTAGCCACTTGAGCTGTGTTCGAAATTGTGAAACATGATCGTATTTGCGTAATCCAAATATTTATTTATTTATTTATCACATAACTTTGCCATTACAGATATAACTTAACCTAATTCGACAAAGTACCTAACTTAAAATATATTTTCTTAACTATACTTCCTTACATACTACTCAGTAAGTGGCCCTTGTGAACTCGCTCAGTGTACAGTTAAATATGTCAATCCCATCTGCCACCGTGTTGAGAGTGCGCAACGCGCGAGTGAGCGGTGCGCGCTCCAGCAGGTTTGTGTGCGCACGCGGCACCACCAGCAGCCGCGGCCTGCGCCGCCGCGTCACGTACTCGACCGGAATACAAAAACCTATCTCTGAGAGTATACCAGAGTTTTGTATTGTACCTCTCAAAACTTTCAGAAGATAAGTTGCCAATGCCACTTCACGCCTGACTTCCAATCTGAAATACCCCACCATACCGAGGCAGAATAAGGTGGGGTACAGTAACGGGTATCCCGGATATATCCCATATAATTTTAAATACATAAATCTAATATATTTGTTCTGTATCCGCTCGAGCATCTTTTTATATTTAATTTCGCTCGGACTCCAGATGGCCGCATTGTATTCCAGATGACTCTTCACAAGAGCCTCGTACAAAGCCCTTAATGCACCGATGTTCGTGAACTCATTCGCCCGACGCAGCATAAACCCCAGATTCCGGTACGCCTTCTTACAAATATGTACCACGTGTTTACGAAACTGTAAGTCGCTGGTGAAATGGATGCCTAAATCCTTTACCTCCGTGACACGCTGCAGCAGCTCCCCGTTCATACTGTACTGGTGGTTTTGTTGGTTTCGTGTGCGGGTGAATGAAAGCACTGAGCACTTTGAAACATTGAAGTAAAGCTTATTGCAGTGACTCCATTCAGTGACTCTATCCAAGTCGCGCTGCAGCATGTCACTATCAGCACTGTTTTTAATCACCGCTGACAACTTAAGGTCATCAGCAAACAGTAGACATGTTGACCTGACCATCGTCGGTAAATCATTTACCATGATAATAAATAATAAGGGTCCTAGATTACTGCCCTGACTGACTCCCGATCTTGTGTAGTAGGGCTCCGAGAAGTGTCCGCCACAGTCGATATACTGACGCCTATCTCGAAGATAACTGGCGAAGAACTTTACAGTATGAAATGTGCAGCCCATACCAGCCAGCCTCGACAAGAGTATGTCGTGGTCGACCATGTCAAACGCCTTCTTGAAGTCCAGGTAGGCTACGTCAACCTGAAGCCCAGCGTCAACAGCTGGTACCAACTGCGTCATCAGGTGAAGTAAGTTTCCCGCTGTACCGCGTCCAGGACGGAAGCCGTGCTGCGCATCAGACAAATGAGCCCCAATCTGTGCATAAAGGCTACTGTGAACAGCCATCTCGAATACTTTGGCTGGTGCGCTCAGCACCGCAATAGGTCTAAAGTCACTGACATCCGTGCCACCTCGACCTTTTGGTATAGGTACCACCCGAGTCAGTTTCCAACGAGTCGGAAAGTGTGCTACCGATAAGCAAATATTGAATATGTGCAGCAAAGGTCCCGCTAATACTATGCGGCAATCCCTCAAGATGTAAGGTGGAATCCCATCAGGCCCCACTGAGCGCTTAGGCGGCAGACAAGTGAACGCGCGGCGAACGGCCGCCCTCTCGAGGTAGGCGAGGTGCCCGTACGCGCTGCTCGGCGCCGCCTCCCTGCACGCCGCCTCTGCGTTCAGTGTGCCCGCCGCCTCGCTGTACACAGAGTGGAAGAATCGTGCATACTCCTTAGCAGATTCGTCACCTAATAGAACTCGTCCCTCTTTAATCAGTTTGTACTGACTAGACGTGTCTTTGTTCGACCTTACGTAATTCCAGAATGACTTAGGGTCAGTAGCGAGATTATTTTGTAATCGTTCTTTATACCTGAGGTGACAACTCGCGGTATCCACTTTTACCCTTGCCCGACAGCGAGAATATGAATCGTATACAGAGATTTTGAAGGCACTCAAGTTTGTCTTTGTGATAGCTGACATCTGCATAATAAATAATGGGTAGAATAAGAGAGTTAGAAAGCGCGATTTTGGTGGCAGTGGGAAGAAAGTTTCTTAATCTTCGTAGTGATCCTGCTGAAGCAAACACCTTTCGACTCATTTCCTGTATTTGCGACCGCCAAGTAAATGAAGAGTCCATAGTTATACCCAGTTTCTTTACTTTATCCTGTATGGGGATTACAGTGCCATCGAAAGTAACGTTAGGAAGCTGGGACCAGTCGATTTTCGATATCATTCGTGAACTACCAATAACAATGACCTGGGTTTTCGAGGGATTGACTTTAAGTCCAAAGGATTTGCTCCAACTACTGATCAGTACCAAGTCACAGTTAATAGTTCTCACAGAAGATGACATCTGTGCCAATGGCGACTGCGTATAAATTTGGAGATCATCTGCATATAGATGATAAGAGGAGCGAAGATTATTTGATATAGAATTTATAAAAATTGCGAAGAGTAATGGAGACAGCACGCCACCCTGGGGTACACCGACAGTTGTATCACACCAGGAAGAAAGTGAGTCTTCAATGCGTATACGCTGTCGGCGGCCACACAGGTAACTGGGAAACCAATCAATCACCGTAGGAGATATGTTAAGAGAGCAAAGACGGCTAAGTAGAATATCAAAGTCCACTGTGTTGAAGGTGTTGCTAAAATCTAGCAGAGCAAGAATTGTAAGCTGACCGCCTTCCATGCCGGTCCTGATGTCATCCGTAATATTGACTAGGGATGTAACGGTGCTATGACCCGAACGGAAACCGGATTGATTTGGATTAAACAGATTATTTTTGGAGAGGAACAAGTTCATTTGGTTGAAGACAAGGCGTTCGAGGACTTTGGAGAGGAATGGTAGGATAGAAATTGGCCGATAATCAGAAAAGGATTTAGGATGAGAAGTTTTCGGAATTGGGGTAATTAGGGCGTCCTTCCACGTTGATGGAAACACACCACTGGATAAGGAATAACTAAGGATGTGGGAAATGATGGGTAGGATTATATCGAGGATAGGAAGGATCATTTTACGGCTGACACAGTCACTACCAACTGCGTTGGATGTGATTGAAATAATGCTCTTCTTAACATCACTATCGGTAAAGTGGTTAAAGACGAATGGTGAATAACTAGGGGTGGGGATAGATGAAAGATAATTAATAGTGCTTGCCTTAGTAGTCCTATCAATGTTGGACGAGGCAGAGAAATGTTGATTGAGCAATTCAATATTGAGGTCATTAGGAGTAGTGTTTAAACGAGTTTTGCCCACCCCCAAGGTTTTAAGAAATTTCCAGACCTTCGCCGGATCTCCGTTATTCACAGAACTATGGATATGTTGGCGTTGTGCATCCCTACACACCCTATTGCAGTGATTCCTAATCGCAACATATTTTTGTAAGTTCGCAGCATCAGGCCTAATTTTATACTTGAACTTAGCTGCAGCTTTTTTGTGTAACAATTGTTTGATATTGTTAGTGAGCCAAGGAGAGGGACGGTGCTTAATTTTCACAGGTCGTATTGGTGCATGCTTATCGTAAAGTTCTGTGATTTGATTCGTCAGGATGCTGACCTTTTCATCGACAGATTCGGAGTTCACAAGTGGAGTCCAGTCGATATCTCCGGCATCTGTACGAAGAGTATCTATGTTCATGCCACCAAAATTGCGCTGCAATAGAACTTTAGGCTTAATCTTAGGAGGACGGATTTTGTAGGAAATGAAAAGCAAGTCGTGGTAAGAAAACATGTTTGCTGGGTATTGCCCGTGCATAGCAACATGTTCTCTTGAAGAAACCTTGATAAGATCAAGATGAAAAGGTGAAGCATTTGGAAAGTGATGATTTGCGCTTAAAGGTAATATTGACAGATTACAGCCTGAAATACTAGAAAGAAGAGAAGAAGAGCAGGAATCATATTTAAGTAAGCAAGTATTAAAATCACCCATTATGATTGTGTGACTGTAAGAGGGTACAAGATTAACCAATATGGTTTCGAAACTAGAAAAATAATTTATTCGTAATGAAGGACAATAGACACCGAGAAGGACTTTGGTGTGGTTTAGTACAACTTCCAGAAATAGGGTAGTTTCCAGGATCAAAATAATTACATTTTATTTAGTCCGTATTTTAGATTATAAAAAAATATTGGACATGTATTTTTTCTTTTTTCTATTAAATAAAAAATAACAAAGATATAGCCCATTAAAGTTACGTGTGACGTCATCTAGTGCGAAAAAATGCAGCACCGCGATCTTGGTCGTTTTTGGTTTAATTTACAAATAAAAAAATTCGTATCGCTTATTTTTAAATAATCTAAAGGACGGACTTATAATTTTTTTTTTGTCAACTAGCCTAATAAATGTTCACCGGCATTAGGCGGCGGTGGCTGTGCAGGCATATCCACAACTGTATAGGAGATATTTTAACGTAGATATATGGCAACACCGCCACCACCCCCAAACGCACGATCATTTCTGATAAGTTGGAAACCAGGTAGGGAGTATAATGTTGACGGCAAACAGGGCTTAAGCCATGACTCAGAAACAAGGATGGCATGAATGCTCTTACAGTCTAGATTGACCAGCATATAAGGGAAACGTGCCGGAATGCTTTGGGCATTGATATGAACGGCATTGAAGTTTTTGGGTACATCAGAAAACTGTGAGTGGAGACAGTCAGCAAGAGACGGTACACTAGTAAAGCTATCTACGCTACTTAGTGAGTGGAAACTGTTATCATCACTTAAGTCATTGATATCAATGGCGGCAATAATTATAATATACCTACTTAAACAAAAAAAAAAATTGTAGTACCTTAAGAGTTATTTTCAAAATTAATGCGGATATGAATCTGCTTAATGTAAAGTCTACTTAGTGTAACCAATTGGTCATTCCTAGGCTACTACATACCTACTTGATTTTTGTTTGTTTGAGTAAAAAAATATAATTAATATGAACAGTCACAAAAGCAGAAATTTTTAGAGTAGGTAGGTAATAATAAAATACTTGAGGCGGGCAGCCCTATCGCTTGTTTGCGTCCGGCGCGTCTGTAGGCATATTACTCGGGGAGACGGCCGAGTTACAATACTGTTCGATTATATTACCGTGGCGACGTGGATTTAAACCCGAGGCACTACGTAGCAGAATCTTATAGTAGTACCACAGTATAAATGACTGTGGTAGTACTATGTGCCTTTGTAATCAGTTTTGTTCTTTTAAAATATTGTATGTTGTTCTGTTTGTGCTGTATCCAAATAAATGTTTATTTCTTTCTTTCTTTCTTCTTTACTGGGCTAACATTGCCTACAACATGGAAAATATCTAAATACATAGGTAAATAACATAATATTATAATAAACGCGCTATAGATTACAACTCTTAAAGAATGACTGCACGTTGTACCTGTGTCAATGTAAGCCTCCCAAAGGGCAAAGTATTTTACTAATGTTCCCACATTAGAATATACTCGGGAGTAAAATTACATTTAAAATTTTAATCGTACCAACTGTAGTTAATTTATCAGTGACAGCTTTTGAAAGGCAGCATCATAATATTGATCTAATAACTTTTGATATGAATGAAATTTCAATGATCCCTTTTTACCTTTCTTTGCGAGATCCCTAAAAAGGGATCTCGCAAAGAGACTGATCGACGCCTCGGGTGACCAGAGGGCTGGCACGTATTTAGCACAAAAGATAAGCATTGCTATACAACGAGGCAATGCCGCCAGTATTCTGGGCACGCTTCCGATTGACTGCGATGCGGATGACTTCCATGACGCCTTCTAAATTTAATTTTAAATTATTTTTCGTATTGTATACATTAAAAAGGCTTATTTTAATTTTAGGACATAATTAAGTTGCTTTTTATGTAATAGTTGATTTTGATTGCAAATTGAAATCATTTCTGTATACATTTGTGCTGATTTGTGAACCATGGATAAATATATTATATACAAAGCACTAATAAATAGTCACTAAAAACTATATTTATAAGTATTATATTGAGAGTTATTGCAAAATATTTGTGATTAATTATTGAATTGAAGTTAAAAACTACGGTCCACGGTTTATTATTTCGATTTATATTTTTTTCTAAAAATTCACACCTGTATCCCCGAAGGGGTAGCCAGAGATGTAATAGGGGGCGAAGGTTTTGCCGTATTTTGATTTATTTATATTTATAATATGTACAGTTATCAATTCATGTCGATATTGTGCCAATTATAATAAGTCTCTCAAACAAGTCTAAGAATCATCTTATGAGAAAGAGCCACCTGTCCCTTATAAATATACGAGGATACCTACTCAAGAGTAGAAATCAACGATACCTCCTGTCGCCACGTGAACAGAATTCGTTATTTTTACTATCGGGAACTCTAGTTAACTACCTGCTGTTTTACATTGTCTCTACGTACCTACGATGCTTATTTTGTTTTACGTGGACAGCATGTTTTGTCTGAGGTGAAGTAGCCAAGTAAAAACGGGTTGTAGATACGGTACTTTATTTGCTGATAGTCCTAACCTACGTTTCGCTGAATTAGTAAAAATACATTTGCTTTATGGCATTATTTGTCAAAGAAATTCAAACTTGCATCGTAAATTGTATGTTGTTATCTGCCAGGTAATTTAATTGGAACCCATCGGACTGTTTTTAAATTGGTCCATATAACTGTAACTGAGATAGTGTGACAAAAGTTAATACCATGAAGTATGAATTCAATCCATTGATATATTGTGACGATACTTTACCATTAATTCATGGGTCTATCCTAATTCAAGTCCTAAAGGTTGCAATGGCATTAGACTAGGCACTAGAATATAAGTCAAAGTGTTATCCTTATAATTAGCAGAAACTTACATACCTAAATATTACATGATATGGACAGGTAGCATTACGGGTTTGATTTACATCAATAAAATCTATGGCGCATCATATCAGATGACATATAATTATAGATATACGTCTGTGCCTTTTATATTCATACAGGAAACATCCGAAAACATCATATTATTATGTATTTCATATGCAAACTATATGCCATAAAGATATTTTATTCAGCAGTTATATTACTTTTGGCAATCCACTGCTTTAAACGTTTTTAAATTTAGCTTAGCTGCGAAATCTTTGAATGTATAAACAAAAAGACTTACCACTTTTATTTACGATTGCAGAAATTGATGTACATTTAAAACTAAAACAATCTAGTCAGCTATGTGCTTGACATTAGGAGAGTAAATGTTCTGTATTTTCTTTTAAATAAAAGTAAAAGTCTTTCAAAGTATTCTGTGAACTCCGTCTGTGCTGTCTCCGGATTTATTTAGAGTAGTCGCGTTTGAATTGGCTCTTTTGATAAAGTTTCGAGTAAATCACTGCATTCTATTAGTAAAATACTTGAAACAGTTACATTTCTGATTGAAATTGGTAATGTGTTTGTATTTATAGATACGAGTATGTTCATACATACATACATAGACTCACGCCTGTTTTCCGGAGGGGTAAGCAGAGACTACTGTACGCCATTTGCAACGATCCTGACATATCTCTCTTGCTTCATTCACTCTCATCAAATTTCTCATGCACGCTCGGTTAAGGTCACTACTACTAAGCTGTCCTCTTTTTAGGATGTCTGCAATCTGGTCAGAGAATGTCCGTCAAGGTCTTCCCCTTCCTCCTGTCCCATTCACACTTGACTTATATAACTTCTTGGTCAGTCTTTCGTCATCCATCCTCTCCATGTGTCCAAACCATCTTAGCATACCTTTCTCAATGGTTGTCACTACATCTTCTTTTACCCCACAACACTCTTTTATCACACAATTCTTTACTCTGACGTTCAAAGGCACATACTTCTCAGTGCTCTCATTTCTACGGCATTTATTCTACTTTCATGTCTATTCTGCTATACCCAACTCTCACTACCACACATAAGTGTAGGTACTAACACCCCACTATGCACAGCCAAACTTGCCTTTTTGGACACGTTTTGACTGTTCATAAAAGCCTTCAAAGATCCATTCACTCTATTACCTGTATTAACTCTTCTTTCAATATCTTCTTCATTCTTACCATTCCTAGTAAAAAACGTACTTTACTTGCTCCATACGTTGTCCATCGATCATAACATTACAAGCCGTAACACATTCCTCCTTATCAAAAACCATAACTTTCGTCTTGCTCACATTCACTTTCATTCCTTTCCTCCCTAAAGCACCATGCATGATTGCCACCATCTCCTGCAACTCCTCCGCTGAAGACGCAAGTATTACCTGATCATCGTCATAAAGGAGACATTTGACAAGTAACTCATTCATCCTTAATCCACAGTCACTATTTTACAAATCTTGCAAACAACTGTCCATGAAGAGGTTAACCAGCCACGGTGACGCTACACATCCCTGCCTAATACCTGTCTCGATGGTAAACCAATCAGTGTACGACCCATTTATCCTCACACAAGCTCTAGAATCTTCATAAAGGGATTTCAGAGCTCGTATGAGGCTGCTGTTCACCCCATACATCGACAGTACCGACCACATTTCATTCCTCACCACTTTATCGTAAGCCTTTTCTAAATCCACGAATGCGGAATAGACCTTTCGACCTTTGGCCAAGAATTTCTCGGCTATGCACCGCAAGGAAAAGACCTGATCCGTGCACCCCATACCCTTGCGGAATCCCGCTTGTACATGCCATATTTTCTTGTCGGTTACTTCCATAACTCTTTCAATCAGTACCTTCGCATACAATTTGCCAACAATGCTGAGAAGGCTAATGCCTCTATAGTTCTTGCAGTCTTGTTGTCATCAGGCAATCCGTCTGCTCGTTTGCCGCCTAATGCTATAAAAAAAAGCCTTACCTACTTTCATACTTCAAAGCGCCTTCACAATCTCATTTACGCCAATATCGCTTTCATCATTGCTATAATTACCATTCATTTCGTCGATCGATGTCTCTATTGCCGTTCTTTCAAATAAACCTTCAAAATACTCCTTCCATCTCTTCAGCACGCATGATTCACCATTCAGTATCTGTCCATTCTTGTCTCTGATTGACGTGTATTCTGAGGATTGAGTTCTTTTTCGAACTGCTCGAACGGATTTCCAGAAAAACTGTATGTTTCTCCGGAAATCTTCAGATAGTCTGCTATCAAACTCATCTTTCTTTTCCTCGTTTTTCTTTTTAACAATATCTTTCACTATTTTTTTTGACCTAACAAACTCCTTTCTTGCTTCATCTATGTCATCACTCGTTGCCTTTCCCATTCTTTCATTTGCTCTGGCAGCGAACCAATCTAACCAAGCTTTCTTCTTCTCTGACACTGCTGATTGTACATCCTTGTCCCACCATGTATTCTTAACCTTTCGAATTTTTTTTCTCTTGATCACACCACATACTTCAGACGCAACACAAACTATCTCTTCTTTAAAAGATTGCCATAATTCTTCCATATCCTTTATGCCATCGAACCTCTCAAATCTTGCTATCAATCTTCGCTTATACTCATCTTTCACATCTTTCTCTTGCAGATTTTCTACTTTTATTCTTTCCAAGACCCTATCTTCATTATATTCTCGGTGTCGCCATCCTTTAAAGAGCATACTTATCCGGCTCATCACCAAGAAGTGGTCTGTGTGGATGCAGATAACTCGATAAACCCTTGTATCTAACACATTATTTCTCAAACGTTCATCTACAATTGCAAAATTCTTCTAACATGTTTTGCCTCACGCGTATATATGTGTATCCTTTTGTGATCAAACATGGTGTTTGTCACACAAAGGCTCCACTCTAAACAAACCTTAAGCAAAACTTTTCAATTTTCATTGACACTTTCATCATCAAATCCACCTAAAACCCTTTCAAATCCATCTCGTTTTACTTCCACCCATCCATTGAAATCACCTAACAAGCTCAATCTTTCGTTATCCTTACACTTCCTCAAAATCTCTCTTAAATTATCCCAAAATTCCTGCCTTTCGTGTTGTTCTCGCTGTGACCTACCCCCTTCTATATTTTACTGGGGCGTAAACCCCTATAATAAAGAGACGAGTAAGTCTTACTTTCATTCTCATCCACAAAAGTCTAGCATTTACACATTCAAATTCCTTAACGCACTCATTCATTCGCGCAGACAGTATTAAACCAACTCCTTTGCAGGCTCTGGTGGTACTGTCTACCCCAGACCGATAAGCCGTGTAGCTGTCATGCTTTGTGGGGCATTGGGCCTTTCCTTTTTTTCTCATTCACACAAAGAACATCAATCTTTCTATCATCCATCATCTGGCATACTTCATTCAATTGGCCATCCATTCCTCCTCCAACATTTAATGTTGCAAACCGGCTTTCCGTAGGCCGCTTTTCGCGCTCGCGGGAAACGAGACGTGATGGGTTGCGTCGCCACCGTCTGGAGAAATATAATTTTCAGTTCCCAAGCATTAGGGATTTGAAATGTCCGTCCCCGCAGAGCCCTTTACGGGGATAAAGTGAAATCCCATCTGTGCCCTGTGACCACCAACACAGGCACCCTCCGTTTGCGACCAGCTTGCTCTCTGGCCAGAAATCCCTCGGCATGGGTCGGTTGACACCTTGGATTAGGGTTTGTTTTCGGGTATGCTCCCTGAATGTTGGTTTAATTTCGGAGTGTTCCTTCTCCTAGACGGTGGCCATCCAAAGCTGACGAGGCCCATCATGTAAAGAGTCGATTCGGCAAACTTTGGATTTAATTATAAAATGTTTATTCGGATTTTAAGAAGTTATTGCTTATTTCGATTGATATGACACTTTTGCGTGGCAATTTATTAGGTATAAACATTACATTACTATATTTGTTTCACGCTGTGTCAAACAAACACAGACCGAAATGAGTGAATTCTATAATTAGGCTACCAAAATATAGAATTCACTCATTTCGGTCTATAAAGTTGCCCTACAATTTTAGTATAGTTGATTGATTCAGGCGTTACTTGGCAGAACTCCATTGTATACTTAGGCGTACGTTAAATATTTTATATAATCGGATTCATTTGTTTTCGGTATTTATATATTTACTAGAGGACGCCAGCAGCTACACCTGCATTATTTTTAAATTTACCCGTTTTGGCCGATCCCGTGGGAATTTCGGGAAATCCCTTCTTAGTGCACCCCTACGGTCCCCAAGAAACATACATGCCAAATTTCAGCTTCCTGCACCCCATAGTTTCGGCTGTAGCGTGTCTGTCAGTCAGTCAGTAACGCAAGGATTTTATATATTAAGATTTTTATAAATGCCGACTAAGGTTCCATAAGATCAAGTTCATAATACTAAAATACATTTTATTATTAACAATTAAATAATGCCGTCTGTTCTATTCTATTCTATTCTTAGTTATTAGAATCGGATTATTTGTTTATTTATTTTTTATAGTCTCACGCCTGTATCCCCGAAGGGGTAGGCAGAGGTGTAAATATTAGAATCGGAGTATACCTAATTATTTCCTTGGTATTTGCTATAAGTCACTCAACAGATGTGACTGTAAAGTGGTGAATCTATTTTGGAAGATTATCATGCCCAGACAAGATTTCAAAACAGAAATATATAGAAAACATTCAATGGCAAAAAGCAGGACTGGAGATCGCATTATCATTCTGCAACAACGACTTTAAATCTAAGGAGTACCTAAGGGGGTAAAAACCGCGTCATGTTAATACAATTTTGTATAACTTCTAGTTCTAAGTAAATGTATCTAATATATTGCAAAGATACTGACCTCGTACAATGTGTACGAGAGTCACTTGCTTGAATTTCTCTAAAACCGTTATTTATTAACACTAAATGTTGATGCATAAATCCACATAGTAAAACAACGTAACTCTCGAAAACAGATAAACATGTTTTAATCCGAACTCGACTAGGGAGTTATTCAACGTACACTAACATTCCATAACGTTGAACAATTCATGCACCCGGTCGCAGCGGCGGCCGCTTTTCACAGAAAGTTTGCACCCAACTTTGTCGGAGAAACCGTACGCGTGCACGCCCTCAACAAAATTTTACTCTCGTGCTCATTTGCCCAAACTACACTATTGTCTAGCACCCCTCATTTCCATTTGTGAAATAACTACGCTGATCCCGTAAGAATTGTTTGTAGCCAACGTTGGTTTGTAATTGGAAATCGACAATTGGCTACTGCGAACCTTGAATAGGCAACTAATCGGCATTATCGTCTATTTCAAGTAATTTTCAGTACAGTAATCACTGTATTGGGTAGTCTTGGTTTTAAGATAATTTGAATAATTGCTACTAAAAGTGTTTTCAGTGAGTACTCTAAGTAATTACTAAGTATCTAATCAGTTTACAGTTAATTTACTGTGCGTAAGTAGATATAGTTCAGAGAATGTGTAATTGGTAATTTTTGCACTTGATGTAACTAGTTCTACAAGTGCAATACAAAGTTACAGTAAAAATCGAGATTACAGCACCTAATTCCGGCAAGGGAAAAGGATAATTAGTAAATTTGACGTAAATCGACCGTACAGCTAAATAAGTCACAATGAGTGAGTATGCTACGTAATATACAGAACGTTCCGGATATTTGATTTAAAATTTTTCGTCTAGGTCGGCCAATCACAGGAGGGCAT
Organism: Euclidia mi; assembly: GCA_944739405.2. Classification (NCBI taxonomy): domain Eukaryota; kingdom Metazoa; phylum Arthropoda; class Insecta; order Lepidoptera; family Erebidae; genus Euclidia; species Euclidia mi. The sequence goes on from OX123190.2 coordinate 47,927,827, forward strand.
CGTAAGCGCTCTTGCTGTTGAACATATATCGCAATGCTGGCCCACTACTGAATGGTACAAATAGATCCTTATGGTCATCAGCCGATACCACTTCCGTAACGCATACATAGCTGACGTCGCTGCCAGCTGGTTGATGCTGATTACCGCAACCCGGTGCCTATAGGCGAATAATAGCTAGGCAATAAACGTGTTCCCTAGAAACTTTTAAAGCATTTTATTGCCATTATAGAACCTCTTACCAGCTAAAAAGTGTTATTTGTAGAAAAGTCTTCCCTTACGAGTTACACTCCACTAATAGCAAAGAGATCAAGTACCTGATACAAAATTTCATATTATTATTTCGTCTGGCACTAATATGTTATAGGCCTTTTGTCAGGATGACACTGTTGTGATTGAAATGGGCGACGAGTGCTACGAACTTAATAGAAAAAAGTACTACTATTTCGTGCATTTCAATCATAGGTTGATAAGCGCGACAACGAAAAACTAAATAAGTTAATTTGCTGTTTTCTGTGATCAGCTGCTTGACTATCATTGTAGTGTTTAGTTGATCGACAGACATACTGTATGTCCATGAACAACTGATGGCATTCTGAGTACTCCGTTAGCGGAACCGATAAAATATCTGCCATCAAATTGGTTAAACTTCTACATTCGTGATATTTTTTTATGTATCTACTTGTTTTTATGTAAAAGTTTTGTATCGAAACCCTCTCTGTCTGACAGAAACCAAGTTCCTGTAATAGTCTGGAGCGTGTATATTCCTGAAAGTGTCCACAGCAAAACTATGACTTTAAACAAACTAGTTTGTACCAAGAAGTTTGTCCAAATAATATGGTACTTATGTAGCACCAACATTGCAAGTTGAACAAAGGAGACGTTAAGATGTTGGTGAATTGTAACTTGGAATTGTTTCGACAAACGCTAGATGTTTCTGTTTATTTGTGTAACTGACCTCGCAGACAATTTGTGTCTTGAAAATTTTGCTAACAAACGAACTTGTTTCGTAATATAATCATGGTTTTCTTCGAAAGCTACATTGTTTGTATGAAAATGCATTAAACTGTGCTTACGGAGTTCTTACAAAACTCGTTTTATGAGCTTATTGGAACATGGTACAAAGAGTTAAAAAGTATATGAAGTCATTGTTTTGTGAATACTTATTTTCAGAAGTTTTGTAACAGTATACACAGTGAAATTTTATCTATATTTTTTACAATTTGTCGATACATTTGATATCTTTAGATCCTATTGGTCTTATGTTTTCTTACTATTTATTTCGGTAGAAGAAGACAAAAAATTGGATGAATAAAAACACTCTTTTTACTTACTTATGCTGAAGCTGAAGCTTTTACCATATGAATATTTACACTTTATCTTATACTAATATATAAAGCTGAAGGGTTTGTTTGTTTGTTTGTTTGGTTGAACGGGCTAATCTCAGGAACTACTGGTGCGATTTGAAAAATTCTTTCAGTGTTAAATAGTCCACTTATCGAGGAAGGCTATAGGCTATAACATCACACTATGAGCGACAGGGCAGAGCAGTAGCCTTAAATAATGCGGGTGTAACCGCGGGCATCCTCTAGTTCAATATATTATGTAACTAACAATTTCCTGAATAGCAGGCGTACATCTGAGATAACTACGGTTAAGGCAGGCGGATACAGTTGCGTTAGCAGATATCAGCGCGCAGACAGAGCTAAGATTATGGACCAATCCGTATAGAATATTATAACAGTTGTAAATTGTCTGTTGAAATACGAAACTAGAACCCTAGAATATCCATAGTATTAAATAAAGGTCATAATATTATATTACGTACATTTAATACCACAACTGTTCTAAGTAACTATATATTTATTCAAGAGTAGATATTTTAAACACAGTAAACTAATTTAAAAGACTGTTAAAATACACTATCATCCACAAAAATATAGTTTACGGTAACGTAGTAAGGTAGCATTAACATAATTTAAAGACATTAATACTTTATTTGTATTCTTAACATTGTCAAGAGTTTGTTTAAGTATCAAAACTCTTAGAGGATATTTTTGCGAGTGACAAATATAATTGTGCTAATTTATTTTTAGGGCAACTTCCTAACCTGACATTCTATGTGACTCGACAAGGATATAACATTTTTAACTTGGCATCTGACACTAAAAAATTTCTAATACTTTTAATAGACTAATGTTGGACTACTGAATAAAGAAAATTGCCGTAATATTACACGAATAAACAATCAATCAATAAAACAGTAAAGTATGCAATCACATAGCAAACCTATTTTCAAGAACCTCACTTCAAAATAATGGTTTGTAATGGTCGTAATATTGTAATACGAAAATTTCTCACAATGCAATACTTTTTGCACTTAAACTCCGGCTACGAAAGAGAAATATTGCAGGCACAACAAAGAACTTTTATACTTATCCATTTTACGACTCGTGTAAAGCGTATTTGTGTATAATATAACTAAGTATTTCCTTCTCATATAATACATACTAGCGTTACTTTGTTTACGACTTCCGTGCAGTATACTTAGGTACAGGTATACGTGAGTTCTTAGTAATGTCGAGTTATTTACTTAGTTATGCTTGTTTACTTGTA